>OY757013.1:1922670-2375114 GCA_963580285.1 Lucinisca nassula | reverse complement strand
TGAGATGAAACGACATCTCAAGCCCTGCCACCCAATGAAACCAATAGGGTTTATAATCATGGACGGTCTGATTCTCACCGCATTGCCTGGGCAGGCTTAGATCCTCTAAGCGGTTTACCAGTACTCGTGTGCGGGTCGGTTTCAGCTCTGCGTGGAAGCATCATGCAGCCCATCTATTTCTTCAAGCCCGATGGGCGGGGCTGCCCCCGTCATGACCTCATACGTCCTATCCAAGACAACAAACGGAAAGTCTGTGTAATGAATACCCCTCTATACCCCGCTTTTTATAGAGAAAAAGTGAGGTTTACGGTTTTATTTATCAAAACAAAGAATACAGGTAGGTACTCGTTAGAATAGCTTCAATGAGACGGTTCTTAAAAGCACCAACAATCTATATTTGGACTAGAAATCTGAAAAAAAGGTCTCTCTCTCTCTCTCTCTCTCTCTCTCTCTCTCTCTCTCTCTCTCTCTCTCTCTCTCTCTCTCTCTCTCTCTCTCTCTCTCTCTCTCTCTCTCTCTCTCTCACGTTTACAAAAAGTTGTTTGTCGCAATAACTTTGTTTGTTTCAATAAAAAGCTCTCCAGAGCTTATGTTATTTGTAAAACAAAGAATTTTTTTTATCTACAATTTATGTACTATTTGTAAATATGATTACTTACCGACCATGGATAAATGAATTTAAGCAAGTTTTGTCAAACAAGTTTTCTCTTAATTGTTTTAAATCACCCACGGGGCACAATACTTATGGACGTCGATGTACCAGGAGCACATCTGCAAATAGCGCACGCACATGCTTATCTTCTGTTGCTTGCAGGAACCCTCTGATCCGCTTTATAAACCCATATGCGACGAAGTAAATCGTCCGCGTTAGAGCTTTTGTCCAGCGGCCACACAACGTGTATGCAACATCGATTCAACTCCATGGCATTGCATAGACTTTGAAACATCACTTGGCCTATGGGGCCAGACATTAGTTTGTGGCTGTCAGTTTTGTTTTATTTGTAACTTTATATTGTTTTGTTTGTTCGTACGGCAAGCTTATACGTCAGCAGTTAACCAGTACAGTGCACATTCTTTCGCCAGAAACTGACAACTGCCCTTCTTGAATCAGCGGAAGGGAGAGAATGGCCGTAGAAAAGATTTCATGATCAATCTCCACGAAAGAATGTTGCCTACCTCGGCAGGTATCGAACCCGCGTCCTCCTGATCACCAGTCAGACGCGCATTCGACTGAGCTACCGAGGCCGGCAACGTTATGTTGTAACATTTTACAAATAATAATAATAATAATAATAATAATGATTCAAGTTAACATTGTAGACCCTTATGGACGCCGCGATATGTTTATTTGTGTGTTTGATTTGAGGTTTAACGTCCCAGCCAACACTGTATAGGTCATTTTGGAGACGTAACTTCCAATTTTATGGGCCTTTTATCCGTCATTGAGATGAAATGACATCTCAAGCCCTGTCGCCCAATGACACCAAAAGGGCTTATAAGCATGGGCGGTCCGACCCGCACCGCTTTGCCTGGGCAGGCTTAGATCCTCCTAATAGTTTACGTACTCGTGCACGGTCAGCTCTGCGTGGAAGAATCATGCAGCCTATCTATTTCTTCAAGCCCCGATGGGCGGGGGCCGACGCCGGGGTATCTAGCATTACAGTATTTGCCAATATCCCTTTTTTGGAACGCTAGGCATAATACGTATGTGTTTGAGTTTTACGTCCCGCAAACAGCGACGGGACTTTGGTTTAAAGACTCATCCAAAAGTCTGGAGAAACCCGGGATAGAACCCACGGCCACTGATTTAGGAGGTGCTAGGCAAATGGGAGGTTCTGATACAATATTCGAATGGGCTTATAAGAACCACCAGGCGGAACATTTCTTTTCCGCAATTAATCATTTATTGCCATAATGTAGGGAAACGGCTGTAATGTAGTCTAATATTCATCAAACGGGTGCCATGCTCTTCTGTTTTTGTTTCGTTTTGTCACTAGTCAAATTGCACGGTAGAGTTAAGGAACTTCATCACAATGTATCTCTCGTGACGATATAGATGCGAGGCTGGCCCAAATACTTTTGGAAATATGACCGAGGCTAAAGATTGTTTTTAAATAGGTTAAAGTTCAAAGGTCAAGGTCACAAGTCGAGATGTCTAGGGGCCGAGGTGACAGTGGGGCCGCGGTGTCTGGGGCCGAGGTGTCTAGGGCCGACTTGGTTTTGGGCTTACCTGTCTAGGGGCCGAGGTGGTAGTGGGGCCGAAGTGTCTGGAAATCGAGTCTTGCCCCAAGGAACACACATGGGTTTTGAAAGCTGTATTGTTTGCGGTATGAAAATAAGAGACCAAAACATTTTCTTGAAACAGGTGATTCTGCGTATATTACAATATCAGATAAATCCGTCAAACTGCCAAATAGAGTTATGGAACTTGGTGAGAATGTAGCTTTTGTGATCATACATATATGTGTGAAGTTTCATGAGGGCAGTGTAAATATTTTAGGAAATATGGTCAAGGTTAAAGATTTGGTTACATTTTCGAAAAATAGGTCAAAGGTCAAGGTAAAAGGTCAAAAGTCTTGGTATCCTTGGAAAGGTCTTGTCCAAAAGAACATCCATGTGAAGTTTGAAAATTTGAAGTAAGTTTGAAAATTTGAAGGCTCTGTTATAAATAGTATTGAAATGAGAGAATGTGTTTCAGAAAAAAATAGGCCACCGTTCAAAGTCCAATGTCACATGTCAAAAAGCTTGGTATCAATGAAAAGCTCTTGTCAAAAAGATCATCCATGTGAAGTTTGAAGGCTATATTTTTTGTGGTATTAAAGATGGACGAAAAACGTTTTTGCTTTTTTTAACGAAGTAAAGGGGCGATAATTCAGTCAAATTGCACGACAAAGTTATGGAACTTGGATAGAATGTAACTATTGATGGTGAGTATGTGTGCGAAGTTTCATGAAAGTAGGCCTAATACTTATGTAAATATGGTCAAGGTTAAAATTTTCGGTAAATGTTTGAAAAAATGGGTCAAAGTTCAAAGGTAAAGGTCACAGGTCCAAACGTTTTGTATCAATGGAAAGGTCTTGCCCCAAGGTATATCCATGTGAAGTATGAACAGTATTGAAATGAGAGGGAAAAGTGTGTTTTAGAAAAAATAGAAAAGCGGAGATAATTCAGCCAAAATCAATACTTGGCCACAATGGTGAGTATGTGTATAAAGTTTCGTGAGGCTAGGTCAAATACTTTTTAATGACAGATTCCATCTGTCTATTCTTGCTGTGCCGCACGTTTAAAGTAATTCAGGCTTTCTTCCGGCTTTGACCGCCATAGAAATATGAGTCCGCACAAAATGTAGTCCGGTTTGGCGCAGTAATCAAAATTGTACAAGCGTATTAGTTATCCTGTAAGCGTAATACAAACCTTTGAAGCAGACGACTTGACGATTCAGCATTTCATATGAATCAGCTGCATCATGCGACGGGTTTGGCGAAGACTGTATACCCAGATCAATGCGGCGTCTGCTCAGCAGTCTGCTCTGGGTTTACACTTTTCTGTCAGTGCTGTCAATATCTAATCCTTAAAGACCAGCCTGCTATTGGACCAGGTCAGCTGCAGACAAGAGTATTAATGGGTTTTCTTTCTGACTTTCGAGGTCAAGTCTAGGTCAGTTACTATTTAGGTGTATATTGACTTTGCGTGGAGAAATTGGAAAGAAAGGCTGTCCCTTTCAACCCTGGAATATGGTACAGATACTTAGTGTAGGTCCTGTGATATAATTCTAGGTGCCATATATTTAGCAGAATGGACGAGCCCAACTTCAGTGATGGAAGAGTGCACTCCAGAAACCCAAGGCAGTGAATAAATCAAAGCACTGACAACACTCATGCCGATTGTCTCTAAATGCAGGCTGGTCATGAACGGGGACTTGGACTGATTCGTTTAAACTTAAGATGTTAGTAACTAATGCAAAAAAGAGTAGAACAAGATCAGCACCGTGTTCTGTGGCGTTTGATCTGAGTTTACATTGTTTGCCAGATTTTACAGATAACACTTACATTAACCAAACACTGACAAACGACGCGGCTATGTTTGGGTTGATTGTTTGGCATTCGACCCACAGTTGATAATAAGAAAAGCGCTTCAGCGCCAATGTCTACGTGACTATCACTGACTTGTCAGAATAACTTTTTGTCTTGTAGAAAATAGCCGCAGTGAAATCAGGGTATTCCATAAGACGGAAGAGGGTTATCCTGGAATCATAGGGTGAGCTTGGCAAACAGTGTAGACCAAGATCAGACGCTGCCGAACGCGTCTTCTTAACAAAATCTTCACTATTTGTTTGGAAATTCAGAACAGTTTAAATCTCAGCCCAGGACTATTACTCCAACCTACACCCCACACTCAACACACTTAGGCACCATGCCCTTAAGCTAAAAAGGTTAAATCAATCAACCGTGACGTCTGGTAACCAGTCCGGCCACGTCGATCTTGTGCACCGCCCTCACACCAGTACGGATAGAAACCACATGTTCAGGATCAAACTCTTGATGTGTAAATAAGGTCGTGCCTAGAAAATAAGAAACTGAAATTTGTTCTCAAAAAAGCATTTAGTGAGAGCGTATTGCAACATTTTTCATTAAAGGATCGTAAGCGTGCCCCTGGACAGTTAGAAGCTGGTCCGAAAGCGGATGACGTTGACTCTGATTTTGGGTGCCACATGTGTGTGATCTATCGTCTATTGGAGCGACATCTTACTATAAACAGAAGACGCTGGTGGACGTCGACGTAGCGGAAGACCGACGTCAGTACGTCAAGATCGATTCGACCGTCAGACGCATATGCGAAACAGATTTCCGCCGGCAGCTGCTACACTGCACCTGTAGATAAACAAGGGGTCTCAACTACCGACTAATAAGCACTGACACTGATCGTCGCCCTTATTCGATGCACGTTTGAGAGCTAGACGTCCCTGTCGTGACCAAAGTTAACGCGTCGACACAGTACGGAACACTTACGCTTGTGCATGAAATATGCGTTTCAGTGACAAATCGCACTTCAGCGTGAATCACGCCGATTGTCGTTTCTGGGTGTTTCGACGTATAGGTGTAAGGTATGCCGAGGCGACGCGTGCGCAATAGAGCATGACATATCGGGTGAAATAAGCGTAATTGTGTGGCGAGCTATTGCATGTAGTTAGCGAACGCAGCTTAGTGTCATTAAGAACATTCAAGATCATAGCTGAGACGTGGATTGAACAGTGAGACGTTACATCAATCAAGTGCTTCGGCCTCACATGGTTCCATTTATTTGTTTACGCTCAGAATCCGGGATATCTTATCCAGCAGGATAACGAGCGGGCTCATAGTGCTGTTCTTACTCAAAAATGTCTTCAAGCCAATGGAATTCATGTACTGGACTAGCCAGCCTTTCTCCTCCGATCTCTTTCCCATAGTGTATCTTTGGGTAGAGGTGTCCACAACCGACCAGAAAAAAAACTTAATTATGGCCAGAAGCATTGTTAAAACTTGAATTTTAATGTTTTGTTTTGAAAACGTAAATAGTTTCTTTCAAAAATTTGAAACATCGAATTGCATATCATAATACCACCTGTCTATAGACATCTGCAAACATATCATATAATGGAATTTGCAGAACTACCTTTCTAAATTTTAAGATCTTTTTAGAAAGGTTTTCTGTAAGTTTTCACAGTGTTATGATTTTCTCATAGAATCTGTTATTTCAGTGCCTTTGGCGCTTTGATTAAGTTATAGCGAAGGTTAAGTTGTTGTTGGCGTGTGCGTGCGTGCGTGCGTGTGTGTGTGTTTCTTTCGGCTCGTCGACGTGGTACATCATCGTGGTGGGGTCTTTTGATATACCATCGGGTGTCTGTCCGCAATTATGTCTGTCCGTCCGCCAGTCCGCATTTCATTTCGATCGATGACTGGAATATCTTCACATTTATCTACACATGTTGGGGTGTTAACATCAATGTTTGGCAGAGTTATGGCCCTTGACATTTTCTGGCTTGGCCTGTTTTTCCTTTACTATGTATACAGTTTTGTTTGTTTGATTTGAGGTTTAACGTCCCCGACATCACTGTATAGGTCATTTTGAAGACATTGCTTCCATGCAATTTTGTGGAACTTTTACCCGATATTGAGAAGAAATGACATCTGAGACCCTGTCGCAAAATGAAACCAATAGTGTTTATTAGCATGGGACAGTCGGACTCGCACCGCTTTGCCTGGGCAGGCTTAGATATCCAAGCGGTTTACCAGTACTCGTGTGCGGCCGGTTTCAGCTCTGCGTGGAAGCATCATGCAGCCCATCTATTTCTTCAAGCCCCGATGGACGGGGGCCGTAACTATGTATACAGAGTTTATGAAAACCATAGTAGCCATTTGTTTGATCATTTCAGTTGAAAAATAGTTCTTGGCTCATAGCCCCTTTTCAATATGAACTTCAGATATACATGTATTGAACACAAAGCGATCAAAGAAGGGTTAAGGACTGGTACTCTGGCTATTACACTTTTGAGTCATTTACTCGTGATGTGTCTGAATAGTTTGAAAAAAGGGGTTTCCGCCAGTTTTCTGCTCTAGAAACATCCGAAAACCAGAGGACCAATGGTCCTGAGCCACTCACCTGAGTGCTGAGAGCTTATGGAGCCATTTTATTTCTGAGAAGACGATTTTATAGGGTTTTTACCAAGTATTAATCTCGGTCATGTGACTTGATAATGGGCCCATTGGTTTGAAGAAAAAAATCTGAAAGGTATACATGTATATGGACATGGCGGCCATTTTAGTAATGTGACCAAATTCTTATTAACAAACTTTCATTTGTTTGTTCCTAAAAGTTTTCATGTGAAATTTGGCTACAAATGGAGTAGTGGTTTCTATGGAAAATAAATTTTAATTTCATCTGAATGACCTTGGGCCAACTTCAGAGAATAATGTTGACCTTAATTCCATCCACTCATTTAGCTTATTACATCTACCAATTTTCATATCACAGGCTGCAATAGTTTCCAAAAAATACACATTTTTTTTTTTTACTTTCTCCAATACAAATGTATAGGCAACCAAATTTGACCTTTGCGTAAAACAGGTTAAGGCCATCCAGGGGTCATCATTTGAAGAAACTATAGTGGGCCCAAATCTCAAATGCTACATACCAAGTTTAATGAAAATCGGCCCACTGGTTCTGGAGTAGAAGATTTCTGAAGTGTTTTTACCTTATATGGCCATGATGGCCATTTTGGTCATTTGACCAAACGCATGTACATGTATTTAAATCTTCATTTACTTGTTTCTACGAGCTTTGTATAAAATTTGGTCACAAACGGCAAAGAGGTTCTAGTTAAAAATAAATTTTTATCTTCATATCTGAAAGGCCTTAGGCCAAGGTCAAGGAATGACCTTGACCTTGAATACTCATGTAGTTTCATCCACTCATTTAGCTAACTGCATTTCTCAATTTTCAGATCAGAGACTGCAATAGTTTCAAAAAAAATCATGGTTTTGACCTTTTTCACATCCCAAAATCTATGTGACCAAATTTGACCTTGGCGTAAAATAGGTATCGAAAGTCATCATTTGAATAAACTGTGATGAGCCCGAGCCCCCAATGCTGCATATGCATACAAACGGCTCAGTGGTTTCTGAAAAAAAATATGTTTTAATTCTCATATCTGGATGACCTTGAATCAAGATCAAAGAATGACTTTGACCTTGAATACTCATGTCATTTCATCCACTCATTTAGCTTACTGTATCTACCAATTTTCAGATCACCAGGTGCAATATTTTCCAAAAAATACACAGTTTTGACTTTTTCCCCATACCAAAGTCTATGCAAAAAAATTTGACCTTGGCCTAAAATAGGTCAAGGTCATTCAGGAGTCATCATCATGGGCCCAAGTCCCCAATGCCACATACAAAGTTATATGATAATCAGCCCACTGGTTCCAGAGAAGAAGATTTCTGAAGGGTTTTTACCTTATATGGACATGACGGCCATATTGGTCATGTGACCAAATTCATATTGATTAATTGTCATTTCCTTGTTCTTAAAAACTTTCATATGAAATTTCATTACAAATGGCTATGTGGTTTCTGAGAAAAATAAGTTTTAATTCTCATAACTGAATGACCTTGAACAAAGGTCAAAGAATGACCTTGACTACTCATGTAGATTCATCCACCCATTTAGCTTACTGCATCTACTAATTTTCAGATCACAGGCTGCAATAGTTTCCAAAAGATACACAATTTTGACTTCTTCCCATACAAAAGTCTATGCGACCAAATTTGAACTTGGCCTAAAATTGGTCAAGGTCATCCAAGGGTCATCATTTGAGAAAAAATATGCTGGACCCAAGTCCCTAATGCTACATACCAAGTTACATGATAATCGACCCACTGGTTCCGGAGAAGAAGATTTCATGACGGCCATATTGGTCATGTGACCAAATTCATATTGATTAATTGTCATTTCCTTGTTCTTAAAAACTTTCCTATGAAATTTTGTTACAAATGGCTTTGTGATTTCTGAGAAAAATAAGTTTTGATTCTGATATCTGAATGACCTTGAACAACGGTCAAAGAATGACCTTGACCTTGAATACTCATGTAGATTCATTCACCCATTTAGCTTACTGCATCTACTAATTTTCAGATCACAGGCTGCAGTAGATACACAGTTTTGACTTTTTCCCATACAAAAGTCTACGCGACCAAATTTGACCTTAGCCTAAAATTGGTCACAGTCATCCAAGGGTCATCATCTGAACAAGATATGACGGGCCAGAGTCCCTAATGCTACATACCAAGTTTCAGGCTAATCGGCCCAATGGTTCCGGAGAAGAAGATTTTTGAAGGGTTTTTACCTTATATAGGCATGGCGGCCGTATTGGTCATGTGACCAAATTCATATTGATTAATTGTCATTTCCTTGTTCTTAAAAACTTTCATATGAAATTTCGTTACAAATCGCTTTGTGGTTTCTGAGAAAAATGTTTTAATTCTCATATCTGAATGACCTTGAACAAAGGTCAAATAATGACCTTGACCTTGAATACTCATGTGGTTTCATCCACCCATTTAGCTTACTGCATCTATTAATTTTCAGATCACAAGCTGCAATAGATTCCAAAAACACACGGTTTTGACTTTTTCCCATACAAAAGTTTATGCGACCAAATTTGACCTTGGCCTAAAATTGGTCAAGGTCATCCAAGGGTCATCATTTGAACAAAATATGATGGACCCGAGTCCCTAATACTACATACCAAGTTTCAGGCCAATTGGCCTGATGGTTCTGGAGAAGAAGTTTTCTGAAGGGTTTTTACCTTATATGGACATGGCAGCCATATTGGTCATGTGACCAAATTCATATTGATTAATTGTCATTACCTTTTTCTCAAAAACTTTCATATGAAATTTCGTTACCAATGGCTTTGTGGTTTCTGATAAAAATAAGTTTTAATTCTAATATCTGAATGACCTTGAACAAAGGTCAAAGAATGACCTTGACCTTGAATACTCATGTGGTTTCATCCACCCATTTAGCTTACTGCATCTACTAATTTTCAGATCACAGGCTGCAATAGTTTCCAAAAGGTACACGGTTTTAACTTTTTCCCATACAAAAGTCTATGCGACCAAATTTGACCTTGGCCTAAAATTGGCCAAGGTCATCCAAGGGTCATCATTTGAACAAAATATGATGGGCCCAAGTCCCAAATGCTACATACCAAGTTTCAGGCCAATCGGCCCACTGGTTCCGGAGAAGAAGATTTTTGAAGGGTTTTTACCTTATATAGGCATGGCGGCCGTATTGGTCATGTGACCAAATTCATATTGATTAATTGTCATTTCCTTGTTCTTAAAAACTTTCATATGAAATTTCGTTACAAATCGCTTTGTGGTTTCTGAGAAAAATGTTTTAATTCTCATATCTGAATGACCTTGAACAAAGGTCAAATAATGACCTTGACCTTGAATACTCATGTGGTTTCATCCACCCATTTAGCTTACTGCATCTATTAATTTTCAGATCACAAGCTGCAATAGATTCCAAAAACACACGGTTTTGACTTTTTCCCATACAAAAGTTTATGCGACCAAATTTGACCTTGGCCTAAAATTGGTCAAGGTCATCCAAGGGTCATCATTTGAACAAAATATGATGGACCCGAGTCCCTAATACTACATACCAAGTTTCAGGCCAATTGGCCTGATGGTTCTGGAGAAGAAGTTTTCTGAAGGGTTTTTACCTTATATGGACATGGCAGCCATATTGGTCATGTGACCAAATTCATATTGATTAATTGTCATTACCTTTTTCTCAAAAACTTTCATATGAAATTTCGTTACAAATGGCTTTGTGGTTTCTGATAAAAATAAGTTTTAATTCTCATATCTGAATGACCTTGAACAAAGGTCAAAGAATGACCTTGACCTTGAATACTTATGTGGTTTCATCCACCCATTTAGCTTACTGCATCTACTAATTTTCAGATCACAGGCTGCAATAGTTTCCAAAAGGTACACGGTTTTAACTTTTTCCCATACAAAAGTCTATGCGACCAAATTTGACCTTGGCCTAAAATTGGCCAAGGTCATCCAAGGGTCATCATTTGAACAAAATATGATGGGCCCAAGTCCCAAATGCTACATACCAAGTTTCAGGCCAATCGGCCCACTGGTTCCGGAGAAGAAGATTTTTGAAGGGTTTTTACCTTATATGGGCATGGCGGCCATCTTGGTCATGTGACCTGGACCCCGCGAAGAAACTTTCGTTCCCCCATCCCACTGAGGCCCCACAAGAAATTTGGCTTCAATCGGCCCAGCGGTTCCAGAGGAGAAGATGTTTGAAAATGTTGACATACATACATACAGACAGCATGACCACCCTATAAGCTCACCAATGAGCCTAAGGCTCAGGTGAGCTAAAAATGGGTATTAATGGCCTGCAGTGTATGTGTGTGGGGGTGGGGTAGGGGGCGGGGGTCGGTAGCATAAATTACGAAAACACAGCCGTTCGACATAGTACATTTTGTCACATCTCCGAAATGGCTACTGTTCTAATGAAAATCCGTGATATCTTTCTTATTTATAGTGCAAACATAGGTTGTGGATTCTCGTTAGAATTGAGGCGGTTCTAACGAGTACCCACAACCTATGTATTGAAGCAGAAATAAGAAAAATAATGTACAAGTATATCCCCGCAAACACCAGTTTTCTCTATATAAAGCGGGGATCAGGGAAGCGTTCAATTCACGGACTTGTTCACGTGATGTTCGGGCAAGAAACACAACGATGGTCGACCACAATTTCAACCATGGTCAGAGTTATTTCCCTCCCACACACACAGCATACGGTTTTGCAAACAAAAGCAAGTACCTAAGGACAAAGTGGACTGGATGTATCTGTGGGTAGGTGGGTAAACCTTTCAAACGTATTGTTCATTATTTGTGTGTACGTTCCCGTCAACATTTAGGCCATATTTGAGAAGTTGGTGCTGATTTTGTTGGACTTTTATCCGACATCGCGATGAAATGACATCTCAAACCCTTCCGCCCAAAGAAACCGCTAAGGCTTAACAGACCGTCCGACTCGTACCATTTTGCCTGAACAGGCGTAGACTTTCAAAGCGGTTTGCCAGTACTCAATGTGCGGTCAGTTTGAGCTTTGTGGGAAAGCAGCATGCATCACACTGCGGGGGCAAAAATATATTGACCACATTAGGGAAAGTTAGCATCTTTGTTCATTTAACAGTAGACCGCCGTTTTCCCAGATATTTACAGACGGACAGACAGTTACGCCCTTGAAAAATAGCTGACATTACACTTTGTATAGCCATCATCGGTAAGAAAAAACAACAATAAGAGCAACTATTTATTATAGCTTAATATCTAGCAGGCACACAACGGGAGTGCGACTTAGACTGTTTCGATTAAACTTTAGATTCCTGTACTCTAAGGAAACAGTGTAGACCCTGTTCAGAGGTCTGATCTCGGTCTAGACTGTTTGCCAATGTCCCAGTACACGAGCCCAGACCAGATTTTACTTTTTATACAGCGCTCTGACGTCACAAAGAGAAGACTAACGCTGCTATAAATGACCGGTTCTTGGATTGTGTGTACATGGTCATCGATAGTCACGTGGACAATAGCAGACGGGAAGCTACTGTAGATAGTAATGATAAACAATCGAATCAAAAGATATCCCTAAAGTAACCCCGTTACTTCTCAGCCGGCACACGTCGCTAAGGCAATGTCACATCAACGTCGGTGCAACGTCACGACGTTGTACCGACGTTGATTTGACGTTTCACATACGTCATGGCGTTGTACCAACGTTGATATGGCGGGCCTCCGTGGCCTAGTGGTTAAGAGCGCTGAATCTTGATCATTTGGGCTCTCACCGCTGTGGTTCGACCCTCGCTCGGGTCACATGTGAGACGCCAAGTTCTGCAACGGAAGGTCGGGTGGTTTTACTCCGGGTACTCCGGTTTTCGCCCACCTCTGATTAACGATCGGCTCAATATGAGTGAAATAATCTTGAAAGGGCCGTAAAACCAAAAGCAAACGTTAATATGACGTCACAACTACATCATGTGCCTGCTCGGGGTCCGTCCTTATCTGCAGCTATACTGAGGGCTACCGGCCCCCGCCCATCGGGGCTTGAAGAAATAGTTGGGCTGTATGATGCTTTTACGCAGAGCTGAAACCGACCGCACACGATTACTGGTAAAAAGCTTAAGAGGATTTAAGCCTGCCCAGGAATAGTGGTGCGAGTTGGACCGTCCATGCAGAAAACCCTATTGGTTTCATTGGGCAGCAGGGAATTAGATGTCATTTCATCTCAATGTAGGGTAAAAGTCCCACAAAATCGGAAGCAAGGCCTCCAAAATGACCTATACATGCAGTGTTGACGGGGGCGTTAACCCCCCAATTCAAACAAACAAATACCCTAATGCTTATCACGTTGATAATGAGTCCATGAAAGGAATCCTTTTACTTTATACAGAGATCACTGGGATTAATACAAGAGTGTACATTGTTTTTGGGTCGATTGTCTATAAATCGGCCCGACAGAAGCTTCCCACTGGATAATTCCATGTGACTATCGCCGACCATGTACAAAATCCAGGTACCGGTTATTTATAATAAAAAGCTAAAAGGTTGCCTTTGGAAACAAAGAACACATGAAAGAACGAAAATCGGAGACTCGGTTTTATTTAGTCATTTCACACACAGCAATGTAGTTTGCAAGACTGCATACGACTCCTAGCACCGGCTTAAGCGATATTCGATTTTCAAAGTATAACCAGAATGGACTCAATGATCCCAAAGGAAAAGAAATATAATGTGCACTATAGTGAAGCATGAGGAGGCTTTTTACGGCCGACACACGGCACTTAACACCAGCTGCTGTGAATTTGAAAACAATGCACGTTAGTCTTCACCCAGTGACGTCAGAGTGCTGGTAAAAAGTAAAAACTGGACTGGGCTCGTGTGCTGGGTCATTGGCAAACAATGTAGACCAAGATCAGACACCGCGTTATAACGCATCTGATCAGGGACAACACTGTTTGCTTAAAATTAAGGCTGCCACGATTAATCGTATAATCGATTAATCGATCGATAGATTCCACTAAAATAATTTTCATTTCTGATTTGCTTTTAATCGATTACTTGTTAGGTACATTTTACTACCCAAAGTTATGCCTAAAATAGCTGGATGAGTGGCAAACAGTGCAGACCCTGATGAGACGCCGCATTATGCGGCGTCTCATACGGGTCTACACTGTTTGCTCAGGCCTGTCTGTTCAAATATACATATGGTCAAGTGCAACATATGGTAAGAGTCATGCTCAGACAGAAAGCCAGACAGGTAAAATAATGACAAAAATCTTAGCGATTACTAATCGATTATCGATCGCAATGACAGGACTGATAATCGATTATCTTTTCAGCTCCGATTAGCCAGCCCTACTTAAAATACTGGAATTTATTGCTGCTCCAAGACATAGGATGTTGGTAGTCGATAGAACCGTCTTAACTTATTATTATAACACGTGTCAAGCAAAGTCCCATCACGAAAACATGCCTATATAATTTTGACCCCCTTGAACCCCAATTTTATATAGTAAAACTGGGGTTTCCGGGGGTATACCTTATTTTTCTTATTTCTGCTCAAAAATATAGATTGTGGGTACTCGTTAGAACCGCCTCGATGAGGCGGTTCTAACGAGTACCCACAATCTATATTTTGAGAAGCCTCCGTGGTGTAGTGGATACGCTACTCGCCTTGTAAACCAGGGGTCGCAGGATCGATCCCGGGCTTCTCCAGACTTTCGGATGAGTCTTTAAACCGAGGTTCCGTCTCCGTATGACCTTAGCTGTTGGTGGGACGTAAAACTCAAACACTCACTCACTCTATATTTTGAGCAGAAATAAGAAAAATATCACAATCTTTTACTTTAAAATGTCCGTATTTTCGGCGGTAAAATTGACAATGTATTTGTATAGGCATGTTTTCGTATGCTCTCTTATGACATGTTTCTTGGGATGCAGTCCTATTGTACTGATGTTGTGCGTATTTCTCCCAGTTTGTGTTTTCTGAAGAATCGAAATTACAGCGTCTCTGAAGATTGAACATATAGGTCCGCCTAATCCACGGGACAAACTGAAAAAAGGGAGAAAAGTTGAAATGCACACACCCATATATTAAACATGTAAACTTGTCTATGACATAGAGGATCTTACATGAGTGTTCATGTATTATTGAATTTATTATACGAGTTGAGGAAAAGGGACAAAACGCGAGGTTTTGCCGAGCATTTTATTCCTTTTCCTCAACGAGTTTAATAAATTCAATAATACATGAGCACGAATGCAAGATTCTTTTTATCATATGGCATTTAAAACGCATTTTATTCACGATTGTTTACAAAAATGTCAATATTCCGCCATTAGTAAACGCGACGTCGTTAAGGACGTCGTACATGTAACGTTACGGAACGTATCTAGCTAATTTACATATTTAATCCACTAGTGGATTATCAAAAATAATGCATGGCGTTGTTACACTCTCAGACGCGACGTCATATGATAAAGACATTTACGGAACCCGGGGAGGGACATGCAATTTTATTTTTAATACGCTGTGCAAACAAGATATAAAATTGTATTATCTTGTACGCACAAGATATCATCTTGTTCGCACAAGATATTAAAATAAATTGCATGCATGTCCCTTCCAGGGTTCCGTAGACATTTCTATAGTAACTAATTGGCAATTAGTTGCTAACGGCGCATGTTTTGCAGCCATTTACTACAAATCAAAGTATTGACAACACTGGTGGGGTGATTGTCTCTAAGTGTAGGCAGGGCAAATGGTGCCAAACCTGAACTTCTATCTTTACATTCGTATACATAAAACAAACTGTTTAGACCCTGATGCGATGTCCGATCTGGACCTACACTGTTTGTTAATGTCCAGTTTTGGGACCATAGACAAAGATGTGTTTGTTTGTTTGTTTGGTAGTTTGTTTGACCTTTAACGTCCCCGTCAACACTGTATACAGTAGAACTTCGATGGCTCGAACACCGATGGCTCGTATACCATGGCTGAGTCGAACCCGTTTTTGAGTCCCTAGGAAATTCCTCTACATAAGAAATAATGGGGGATAATTTAGGAGATTTTCGTCTTTTATCTTGCAAATGTATGCTGTGTGTACTCATTAGAATCGCCTCAATGAGGCGATTCTAATGAGTACACACAGCATACATTTTCATTATAGAGCACCGAAAAGATGTACAAAAACATCTCGTTATGCCTCCTGGCAGTAGCCCTCAGTGGCTCGAACTACCCCTGTCTCGAACAGATTTTCATGGTCCCAAAGGTGTTCGAGCCATTGAAGTTCGACTGTAGGTCATTTTGGAGACGTTGCTTCCAATTTTGTGGGACTTTAACCCGACATTGAGATGAAATGACATCTCAAGCGCTGTCGCCCAATGAAACCAATAGGGTTTATAAGCACGGACGGTCATATTCGCACCGCTTTGCCTGGGCAGGCGTAGATCCTCTAAGCAGTTTACCAGTACTCGTGTGGGGTCGGTTCCGCTCTGCGTGGAAGCATCATGCAGCCCATCTATTTCTTCAAGCCCCGATGGGCGGGGGCCGGAAAAAGATGTGTATCGATTAAATAGTTCAATAATGAGAAACGCATTTTAGGATTGATTGTTTGTCAGGTGACACAAAGTTTCTAAGCGCAGAAGCTCTTCAGTGCTAATGTCCAGGTGACTATCACTGATTTGTAGGAAATCCAGGTTTTATAAGAGTCATTTACAGCAAATAGATAGCTGGACTATCACTGTGAGGTCAGAGTTTTCCGTAAGAGAGTTGTCTATATTAAGAATCAGGACTAAAATTATGTCTTGGGCTTGGCAAACATTGCAGACCAGATCAGACGCCGCAGAACGCGGCGTGTCCTGTGGCGTCTGATCAGGGTATACACTCTTTGGTTTAAACAATATTTATTAGAATAAATTACATGTATACATCGCATAATAGTATATGGTACAGGATTTGATAAAAAACTAGAAGCCCTTTGCTTAGAGTACATGATTTCAAGGGTTTATTGTAACAGTCTAAGTTTCCGTTCATGACATTTTTTCAGCAAACCTGGAGATAATCGACCCACCAGTGCTCTCAGTGCTTTGATTTGGCACTTGCGGGACCACTGTATTGGCTTTAAATAGCCCAGACCCCAGCGGACACTCAACGTAGAATCAACGTTGAAACAACATTGAAAACGTTGTATAACTTCACACGTGACTCGTCTCTTATTGTCTGTTAGTACGCATGTCTTACTCAACAGACGATTAAAATAAGTGGTATAATATACCGGTACCGGTATTTGAATTTCGTTTCACGTCCCCGTCAACACTATTCACCTTATTTGCATTAGCTGCTGGTTCCTAGTCTGAAGGTTATCAGTGTTGGAAAAACAGGTAACCAGACCCCCCTGACCTCAAAAGGTCAGGGGGGTCTGGTTGCCTGTTTTTCCAATATTGACAATGTGCAAGCTGGGAGCCAGCAAATAAATGCAAATATGGTGAATACAGGTCATTTGGGAGACGTTGCTTCCAATTTTTATGGGACTTTATCCGGCTTTAAGATGAAATGACATCTCAAGCCCCAACGCATTCAGAAACCGCTAGGGTTAAAGGAGCGGTCCGACTCCCACCACTTCTTCTGAGTAGGCTAAGACCTTTCAAGCGGTTCACCAGTTTCAAGTTCGGTCGTTCTAACTTCTGTTCGGATGCACTATGCAGCCCAATCTATTTCTCCACGTCCCGATGGGCGGGGGTGCGAAAATGTCGTTTGCTGTGGTTGTATAAGACTGATTATCGTATATTTCTGGTACATACATACCTTCTCCAACATAGGTAAATAAATAATCTCTGAAGTGTCCTGTAAATTTTTTCAGTTCCAAGATCAGCTTGTCCCACGGGAAATTAGTTGGCGGGTCCTCCCGTATCAGTACAGAAACGAAGTATGAGCCCCTACAATATGTCCTTCTTCGGCTTAGATCACGGACGTCCCTACAAACTGCCCATATGATGTAATCATTTGCGCAGCGAGAGAAGAACCGGTCTTCACGCGTGATATTTTCTGTAAAAAACAACAACAGAAAACATGCAGACAGCCCTGTTTATACCGACATTTCGTATAAAGATAAAGACATTACAATGGCAACTGCAGTGGAGCGAAACAATGGTAACTGCAGTGGAGCGAATCCATTGCTCAAGAAGTTGGGAGGGGCTAATGGCGGTATTAAGAATATTGTATTTATAACTCCAATAAACACATGTTGTGGATATTTGATAGCTTCGCCTCGGCGAGGCGATTCTAACAAATATCCACAACATTTGTTTCTTGAAGTGACTGAGGAGAAAAGGCCCTTTATTTCTTATTTATCCCCGCCAATTGGGGCTTGGAGAAATAGATTGGGCTGCATGATGCTTCCATGCAGTGGTCCCTGCGTATAAACCCTATTGTTTCATTGGGTGGCAGGGCTTGAGATGTCATTCTCAGGAGCTCAATCGAAAACAATTTTGACTGGTGACCAGGAGGCCGTGGGTTTCCCAGCTAGCACATGACGTAATTGTGACGTCACATCAACGTCGGTACGTCATGACGTTTATGCAACCAGCGACGTGTGCCTGTTGGGCTGCCTCAGCGACGTGTGCCTGTTGGGTTGGCACCTGATGGATTTGCAACGTTCTTTCGTGGTGATTGATCGGGAAATCTTTTCTACGGTCATTCTGCCCAGGCAAAGTGGTCCGCGTCGGACCGTCTATGCATATAAACCTCAATGGGTTCATTGGGAGGCAAGGCTTGATATGTGATTTCTTCTCAATGTCAGGTTTAAGTCCCGCAAAATGACCTAAATAGCGTTGACGAGGACGATGAATCTCCAAAAGAACGTGGCTATAGGGGTTTTGTGCCTGCTGTCTTTCATTTTAGCCACATGAGGAGAAATCTGATTCTGGCATCTGCGAACAATTGTTGTTGTTGTTTTCCAGTTTCCCCGTGTCGCGGGTCGTCAGCTGGTGGGGTCTCAGGGAACGAATCCATGCTGGCACTACACCGTAGCCGTTCGGTGGTACCCCTATTCCCCGTTGCCGGTGAACAGGGAGACCATCGTTCGGCTCCAGCCCCATCCGTCCGTGTTTGTCGTCTCACGTCTCAGGTATCTCCGAGCCCACGGGCATCCCCTTGCCCTGTAGCCATTCGCCGAGCTCCGTCCTGAGAGGTTGTGAAACGGTGCTGTGACCTTTCCAGGTCTCGGTGGGGCTTATATTTCGTCTTCCCGTTTGCTTCAGGTGTGCATGTGTCCTGTCGCTAAAGGGCATCTTTATTTGTTGGAGTTTCTGGGCTAGGCGTGCTTCATTTTTCAAGAGCTGTGGATGTGTTGCACAGTTCCAATGTGAGCCTTTGTTTTGGTGCAACGTAGTTTAGTTGTAATAATTTGGAACTCCATTCTAAAGGTTTGGCTACGTGATTGCACTGCGTTTAAGTTATAGCAGTGCTGTGCCTTGGGTTTTTGTGGATTGCCGCAAAGGGTAGTGGGTTGTTTTGTGTAACAGGGTAGGCTCCGAGTTTGAACTTATCATTAAGGGGATCGTTTAGCAGTTAATTTTGTTTGAAAGTTTCATTGCGATTTGGAAGACGTTTCTAAAGATTGCTATACACGTTCTGCGAACAAAAACATTACCACAACATATATTTTTACACGTGAGGCATAGCGTATGTTTTCTTATCTCCAAATCGGGCATTTTTCTGATGAAAATTTTTCTTACTTTTACTCCAAACATAGGTTGAGTGTGCTCGTTAGAACGAGTACCCACAAACTAAGTGTTGGAGCACTAATAAAGAAAATAATATATACACCTGTAAACCCCATTTTTCCTATATAAACTGGAGTTTAGAGGGGTTTTCATTTCACGGTGGGTGCGGATCAACCCGTGCATCCGCACAGTCTGATCAACGTTATTGTTAGCTGCTACTCTACTTTCTGTCAAAATGTTCAGACACTTGCACACTTGAGCAGGCCACTTTGCATCTACTCGGAAGACATGTTTTCTTGCGCCAAGGCTTATTGGATATATGTTTGACAAGCATTGATTTTGGTTTTCGAGACATACATTCATGTATAGTAAAATTTCCATATTAAGACCATATTTGGTCTTAAGACCACTTTTGAACAGTTCCAAAAGTGGTCTCTTATCAGTCCAATATACTGGGTGAAGTTAACACTGAAACTTATAAATGGGCCCCGTCAAGCGATTTTGGTACTTATCGCCTATGCGAGCAGCGAAGGTTCAGGCGAGCCTGCGCATCCGCGCAGTCTCGCCAGAACCTTCGCTGCTCGCTCATACAAGCAGTGAATCAAGAGGAACCTTCAGACAGAAGGCCATATCTCTGGCCCCTCTGAATGGCTGGGCATGCGCAGTTAAAATTTGTCATGACGGAATGCTCGAAGACACAAATTCGCTTGGTGGGGCTCAAATATGTTTCAAAAGAAGAGTTAGCCTTCATTTTAGCTGGTCTTAATAGCAGAATTTCACTTGGAATCGTAAACCCATATAGGCCTTTAGCGTCCCAATGTTTGGGACATTTGCTAACAATGTTTGTTTGTTTGATTTGAGGTTTAACGTCCCCGTCAACACTGTAACGGTCATTTTGGAGACGTTGCTTCCAATTTTGTGGGACTTTTACCCGACATTGAGATGAAATGACATCTCAAGCCCTGTCGCCCAATGAAACCAATAGGGTTTATTAGCATGGACGGTCCGCCTCGCACCGCAGTTCCTGGACAGGCTTAGATCCTCTAAGTGGTTTACCAGTACTAGTGTCTGCGGGCCAGATTCAGCTCTGCGTGGAAGCATCATGCAGCCCATATATTTCCTCAAGCCCCTATGGGCGGGGGCCAATTTGCTAACAATGTAGACCCAGATCAGACGCCACAGAAAGTGGCGTCTGAACTTGGTCTACACTGTTTTTTAAGTACGTAGGTTTTGTAATCTGTACCACAAACGAAAGAAATTGAACACCTCTATTATTGGACATTGTCTAGGCCTAATCCAATCTTATTAGGAGGAATATTCCATTGACGTATATGGATTAATGGACTCATTTTAAAATCTCTGAATCTATATAAAAATAGAAGTGGAGGCAATGACCAGGAATTGATACAATTTACCAACAGCTCCCATCAGAGACACTAAAGGGAAAGAAACACAAACATAAAACAACAGACCCTGATAGAAACACCAATAGCGGAAAGCCAAAATGACAGTTACTTTCCCACAAAAAGGCCAATAGGCTAGCCAAAATAAAATGATATAAGCGACACAAACACCCAAAGACAAACCATAACAAAACTAAACCGAGACAGAAGAACCGCCTATGACCACTTCTAGTGGCCGAGAAAACGCAAGACCATGGGGATTTCTAAACACTTTTTTTGCCATTGAAAACAGCCTTCATAGAAAAACACTCACCACTGTTTGTGCTTTCAAATGCAGCCCTAGAATTTCCAACCTGATCATACACATTGCTCTCTATTCCATCACAGCTCCCGTCAAACCTGAGAAACGACATAAAATGATTAAACATGTAATTTCAGAGTCATATATCGTGTAAAACAGCGTTACAGCGCCTATATGTTTTGGTATAGGGTCACATAAGCAACATCAACATTCCTATGAAGTTTATTTTAGCTCTGGTGGCAATCTTGTTCACCAGAGCAGAAGAATTTTAGCTATTTTGGCAGGGAGCCACCTAGGCAAGACTGCTGTAAAGTTTGAATCAAATGGGCCCAAGGGTTTGAAGCAAATTTACGATGCTTTTTTTCTATTTTTAGCTCTGGTGGCTCTCTTGTTCATCACAGCCAAATGATTTTAGCTATTTTGGCAGGGAGCCACCTACGTATCATTCCTGTGAATCTTGAATCAAATCGGCTGATGTTTTTTTTTTTAAATCAACTTTACAGTTTTAATTTTTAGCTTTGGAGCCATTTTGATCATCTGAGCACGATTGTTTTAGCTATTTTGATAGAGGGTCACCTAAGCAACATTCCTATGAAGTTTGAATAAAATTGGCCCAAGTGTTCAGGAGGAGTACGTGTTTAAGCAAATGTACTTTTTTGTTATTGATGTTCTTGTTTTTTTTGTGTTTTTTTTTATTGTTTTTTTTTTTTTGTTTTTGTTTTTTTTTTTATTGTTCTTTTTTAGCTCTGGCAGTCATCTTGTTCATCAGAGCAGAAGGAGTTAATCTATTGTGGTAGGGAGCCATCCGAGCAACATTCCCGTGCAGTTTGAATCAAATTGGCTCAATGGTTAAGGAGGAATTCGCATTTGAAGCAAATTTAAGATGTTTTCCTTTTTTATGCCCCCATAGGAGGGCATATAGTTTTTGCACTGTCCGTTTGTTTGTGCGTTTGTTAGTCCGCACTTTTTTGTGATGCGAACTGCTTCCACATTTCTCCGCCGTTTGAACTGAAACTTTGCACATGCATTCCTTGTGATGTAAAGAGGTGCCTAACACAATTTTCACAGTGATCCTATCATCTGTGACGGAGTTACGGCCCTTGATTTTCTTAACAAAAAACCGCGTTCGAAAACCTTGTGACGCGAACTACTTCCACATTTCTTCACCGTTTGTCTTCACCGTTTGAGCTGAAACATTTCTCAGATGATAGTATCAACGTGAAAATTGTGTTAGGCACCTCTTTACCTCGCAAAGAATGCATGTGCAAAGTTTCAGCTCAAACAGCTGAAACTTTGCACATGCATTCTTTGCGAGGTAAAGAGGTGCCTAACACAATTTTCACAGTGATCCTATCATCTGCGACGGAGTTACGGCCCTTGATTTTCTGAAGAAAAAAAAAAGCGTTGAAAACCTTGTGACGCGGACTTCTTCCACATTTCTTCACCGTTTGAGCTGAAACTTTGCGCATGCATTCCTTGTGAGGTAAAGGGGTGCCTAACACAATTTCATGTTGATCCTATCATCTGCGAAGGAGTTACGGCCCTTTGTTTTCTGAAAAACGCGTTCTTAAACCTTGTGACGTGAACTACTTCCACATTTCTCCGACAATTTTGTTAACTTTTTTGCATATGCATTTGCAATGATATGTAGATGTGCCTAACATAAAATTAATTCTGCTCGGATGAAGCGTTTTGGAGTTATGGCCCTTGGTTTTCTCAACAATGGGCTAAAAATCTTGTGATGCAAACTACCTCCACATTTCTTCACCTATTGAGCTGAAACTTTGCACATGCATCCCTTGTGAGGTGAAAGGGTGCCTGACACAATTTTCAAGTTGATCCTATCACCTGCGACAAAGTTGCGGCCCTTGATTTTCTGAAAAATGCTTTCGAAAACCTTGCGACGCGAACTACTTCCACATTTCTTCGACAAATTTGTCAAATTTTTATGCCCCCGTAGGAGGGCATATAGTTTTTGCGCTGTCCGTTTGTTTGCGGTTTGTGTGTGGGTTTATGGGTTAGTCCGTTTTTCCCCTCAAATTGGCTCCCACGGGGGCATTGCTCACGTATAGTGACAGCTCTTGTTAGCTCTGGCGACCATTTCGCTTGTCGCAGTGGAATAATTTTAGCTATTTTGGTAGAGGGTCACTTAAGCAACATTCGTATGAAGTTTGAATGAAATTGACCCAAGTGTCGTTTAAAGATTTAGTTCTATTTTTAGCTCTGGTTGCCATCTTATTTATCAGAGCGAAACGATTCGGTAGAGTGTCACTTAAACAACATTCATATGAAGTTTGAAAGAAATTGACACAAGGGTACACGAGGAGTTGTCATTTAAAGATTTGTTCTTTTTCTAGCTCTGGTTGCCAACTTGTTTATCAGAGCGAAACGATTTTAGCTATTTTGGTAGTGGGTCACCTAGGCAACATATATGTGAAGTTTGAATCAAAAAGGCACAATGTTTGAGGAGGAGTTTGCGTTTAAAGCAAATTTACGATATTTTAAGCTTTGGCGGCCAATTTGCTGATCGGATCAGAACCGTTTTAGCTAGGTTGATACAGAGTCACCTAAGCAACGTTCCTGTTAAGTTTGAATAAAATTGGTCCAAGGGTACAGGAGGAGATGTCGTTTAAATATTTTTTTTTCTATTTTTAGCGCTGGTGGCCATCTCTTGTTCGTCAGATGGGAACGGTTTTAGCTCTTTTGGTAGGGAGTCACCTAGTTAACTTTCCTTTGAAGTTTGAATCAAATTGGTCCAAGGGTTTAGGAGGAGTTCGGGTTTGAAGCAAAGCTACAATGTTTCTCCGGTGGCCACTTTGCTCATCGTAGCGGAACAGTTTCAGCGATTTTGTTGCAGGGTCATCTAAGCAACATGTCTATGAAGTTTGAATGAAATTGACCCAAGAGTACAGGAAAATTTGCTGTTTAGAGATTTTTTTTTCTCGTTTTTTTTCTAGCTCTGGTGGCCATCTTGTTCGACAGAACGGAACGATTTTAATTATTTTTGGTAATGAGTCACCTCGGCAACATTCCTAAGAAGTTTGAATCAACTTGTCTCAAGGGTTTAGGAACATCCGCATTTGAAGCATTTACGATGTTTTTCTATGTTTAGCTCTTGCGGCCAGTTTGTTCATTAGAGCGGAACCGTTTTAGCTAGTTTGGTAGTGGGTCACTCAAGCAACATTCAAATGAAGATTAAATGAGATTGGCCCAAGGGTACAGGAGGAGACGGCGTTCAAAGATTTTTCGATTTTTAACTATGGGGGCCATCTTGTTCATCGTAGGGAAAGTAATTTAGCAATTTTGCTAGGGAGCCACCCGGGCAATATTCCTGTGAAGTTTGATTCAAATTGGCCCAAGGGTTAAGGAGGAATTAGCATTTTGGAGACGCTGCTTCCAGTTTTGAAGGAACTTTAACCCCACACTTAGATGAAATGGCATCTCAAGCCCTGTCGCCGAATAAAACAAAAAGGCTTTAATATATGCATTGAACAGTGTGTTTTCACATCACTTTGCCTAGGCAGGCTTAGTCCTAAGCGGTTTACCAGTACTTATGTTTGGTCAGTTTCAGATATCCGTGGAAGCACCATGCAGCCTAATCTATTTCTGCAAGCCCTGATGGGCGGGGCGACAAAAATAATAAGATGCTAGCAATACGAGAGGCGTTCATTTAATTGTGTCAATAGCGGTCCACCATACCCCGTTGCTGCAAGGAGCACTTGGAAACTGCAGTGATCTCTCAAGGAAGTGATTTTCTATAACAGGATGAACAAAGAGTTATTGGCTTGCAGCGACAGTTAGATTGGAAAAGTGGTTCCGGTTTTAGACTTCTCTTTCTGTTTTATTTTGGATCCTCGTGTGTGTGTTTTTTTTTTAAACAAAAATCAGAGATACAGTCAGCTTTTTCCGGTGTTCTGGTTCCCTCACCCTATAGCTCATATTTTAATAGAATACAGGGTACCAGTTTAGTGAGGGTTGGTCTAGTGACAGAGCTATCGTGTCTGTGTGAAAGTTTAACTAAACACCGAAGCGAATTTATCAACTAGGCCACGGTCTACTCAGCACTACCGTCAATAACTTTGTTATTCCTGGATGGATTTAAATATTACTTGGCAGAAATGTTAACCGTAATGTGACGGAGTGTCTCGCGCAAGACCCACAGCCGTACCTCAAAGGTCAAGGTCATACTTAGAGATAAAAGGTAAAAAAGCGTCTTTTTTATTGTGTCCAATCTATAACTTTCTTATACCTGGATGGATCTTAATATTACTTAGCAGAAATATTTACCATAATGTGACAGTGTGTCACGCGCAAGACCCGGGTCCGTACCTCAAAGGTCAAGGTCATACTTAGAGGTGAAAGGTAAAAAAACGTTTTTTTTTTATCGTGTCCGATCAATATCTTTCTTATTCCTGGATTGATTTTAGAATAACTTGACAGTAATGTTAATCGTCATGAGAGGGTGTGTTGTGCGTAAAACCCAGGTTGGTTTCTAAAACCGAGTTATCATGTTCAAAACGATTCTTTGAGCTATGTTCTTTCATTTCCTTGTTCCTTATAGTTTTTTAACATCAACATTTTCCTACTCCTCTGATAGCGCTGCCGGTGCGCTAGTCAGTTTCACTGACAGCTCTAGTTATATTGAAGGTACTGCCACCAATAAATGAACAAAGTTTACGGCGTACTGACAGTCATTTGGTCCAGTTTTTATCAAGATTAAGATTCACCTTAAATAGCTTTATACTGTTTATTTCTTTTTTATACTTTCAGATAAAAACTGTTAACATTGGTAACATTGTTTACTTTGGTTGTCTCTTGTTTATAATATTTTTATACTTTGCTAATAAAAGATGTTAACATTTAATGTCTCTTCCTCCTTCCTCTTACACTCCCTTGTATGTATATTTGTGTCGTCACCTAACAATTACATGTTTACTGGCCACATGACATGAATGTATACTCAGTATGTATGGAAGACCGCCTCCGTGGTCCAGTGATTAAGGTTGCTGACTTGTAATCACTGGAGGGTCATGGGTTCGAGCCCCGCTACCGGCCATGATCGTTTGTGTGAGAACATTTGGTAGTTTGTGTCTGAGGATCGGAGTCTACTACTGGTACTTTCCAGGAACGATGGTTAGGAAACTACCCGCCTGTATATAACTGAAAGATTGTTGGACGGGCGTAAAACCTAGCAAAACAAACAGTATGTATGATGTGTTCTACCACATTATTGTCTCTCATAAATCTGTTAGGGACATTTATTTTGTTTTGTTTGTCCATTTCTACTTGCCAAATCGCATATCGTCCGTGCTCCATAAGTCCATTAATTATTCTTCCTGTCTGTCTGTTAACAATGTCTTCTTCCAACTACTTTTCAGATACTACTGAGCAAATTTCAATAAAACAGGGTCATCACAATGATCCCTTACTATCATAGTTGGTCAAAAGTGAGAATGTGATCATTGGGTCACATGTCAATGCCTCAGTTACCTTAACATTGGAATATTTCTTCCAATAAATGTCAGGGTAGTGCCACATAGAAAATTGACACATCATGGGTTTGTCCATTCCAATGTGTAGATAAACCATATATTGCCTTTGAGTACACTGCATCAAAAGTCTATGTCCCATTAACCAGAACAGTGCAATTTGCTTCCTCACCAGTACTTTCATCTGCATCAACTTGTACATCCATGTGGCGGCAATATGGCTACATTTACACCAGGAACAGTACCCTTAAAACCAGGCAAGCCTTTCCTTTTAAAAGGAACCTTTATTGAAAGTTCAAGTTGGTTCAGTCTTACATACTCAACCCTTACTGTATGCAAAAGGAAAACAAAACAAAAACAAGCTTTGAAATTAAGGCCTACATTAAAAGTCGCGTTGGTCTCCAGACCAATGCGACTTTTAATGTTGGCCCTAAGTTCACAGATATTTGGGCCCCGTCAAGCGATTTTGGTACTTATCACCTATGCGAGCATCGAAGGTTCAGGCGAGCCTGCGCATCCGCGCAGTCTCGCCAGAACCTTCGCTGCTCGCTCATACAAGCAGTGAATCAAGAGGAACCTTCAGACAGAAAGCCATATCCCTGGCCCCTCTGAATGGCTGGGCATGCGCAGTTAAAATTTGTCATTACGGAATGCTCGAAGACACAAATTCGCTTGGCGGGGCTCATATAATGATGAAGTTCACAGATATATAATGATGAAGTTCACAGATATATAATGATGAAGTTCACAGATATATAATGATGAAGTTCACAGATATAGAATGATGAAGTTGACAGATATAGAATGATGAAGATCACAGATATATAATGAATTGTGACAAGATATGTCTCTAAAAGTTCAATTTTCTGGTAGGATAAAATTTAAAGTTGGTATATAGATCTAAAACCGACTCTCTGCTACAAAAGTTAATGTTGTAGCTGCGGCAGATTTTGCTTGATTTGAGGTTTAACGTCCCCGTCAACACTGTATGGGTCATTTTGGAGACGTTGCTTCCAATTTTGTGGAACTTTTACCCGACATTGAGATTAAATGACATCTCAAGCCCTGTCGCCCAATGAAACCAATAGGGTCTATTAGCATGGACGGTCCGCCTCGCACCGCGGTTCCTGGACAGGCTTAGATCCTCTAAGCGGTTTACCAGTATTAGTGTGCGGGCTGGATTCAACTCTGCGTGGAAGCATCATGCAGTCCATATATTTCTCCAAGCCCCTATGGGCGGGGGCCGAGCTGCGGCAGATATGGTCAAACAAAATGCAAGGTTCACGGTGAAAGATATTTCTGATAGTGATGTGTTTCATCGGGGACAGTTCATAAGATTTTTACTCAAGAGTTGAAACTTAGAAAGGTTTGTGTAGGATGGGTCCCGCATCTCTTGACAAAAGAATAAAGGAACATCCAGGTAAAAGTGGGGGAGGAGTGGGGTGCGAAAAACATTTTGAAAAAAAAAATACAAAAAAAAAAAAAGATAAATGTCGAATTTCGGAGCTGCTTGCAGAAGATGAAACACGTGTCTATTATTTTTAGCCACAGAGACGCAGCAATGACAAGAAGTGGCTGCAAAAAGACCAAGCAAGGCCGGCCATTGCCAAAAAATGTTAAAAGCGCGGCAAAAATTTGTATGCGGTATGTTTCAGTTGCGATGGACGCATTGTTTAAATTCCGTACCAAATGGCAAGACAATCACGGGTAAATTTTTATAAGATTGATGAGTTGCCAAAAGTAAAGGTACACTGTGAAGAGCATAGACCGGCGGCCTGTGTCTTATTAATGACAACGCATGCACCTGATCACAAGGGTGTTTTTGTCCGCGACTTCTCGAAAGAGAATATCCACCTTATTCGCCAGACCATAGTCCGCGCGACTCGTTCCTGCTTCCTTTACTAAAGAATATAAGAATCCTATAAGAATGAAAAATCCGTCCCGAGGGACACTGTCCGGCATCACGAGGCTTGCCGAGTGATGCCAGACAGTGATCCCGAGGGACGGATTTTTTTATCCACCCCTCACACCCATATAGGATTCTTTTTCTTGCATACCTTCCATTTATATTGCGAATTTTTAATGCTGCTGTCGATTCGGTTACCGACGTCCGCCATTTTGTGATGACACAACAGGAATGTTTAGTGACGACGCCGCGCATGAGGTTGTAATCAACCAGTGCATTTATCAAACACGCGATTATATTTGATTTGGGGTCGGAACACCAGGGTCAGAACATAAATTTCTATCCCAGGGTAAAATCGCGGATTTCCTTGTCTGGTGTGCAAGAAAACCTTTTCCGGTCGTTTTGAATCTCGAGGTGCACTTGGTAGTGCAACCTACCAGTGTCTTCAGGGTATACCTAACACGGCCATGCCTTTACAGAATGGATGTAGAGACTTGTTAAGTGTCTTTCCGTCATGGGAGACTACTTCGAGGGGCTGAAGCTGTTGGTTAACCCTTATTCTGCTGAATATTCATATAGGCCACACCCTTTACCGATTATCAACCAATCAGATTGCTTGATGCAAATTATTACAACAAATTCACAACCTGAATGACAAACAATGTAGATCCTGATCAGATGGCTTCTTCAGAAGCCATCTGATCTGGATCTACATTGTTTCAAAGAAAAGGCATATCCGGGTTCAGCAGGACAAGGGTTAATTGTATCGATTACTGATCATTGCCTTCACTACTATTTTGAAGTATGAAATGTGAATTGGATTAATAACGTGCCCTGTAAATCCCCAATGGCAACATTAAACGTACAAGAAAAGCCGAACTATAACAGTAATAGAAACCAAAGCCAACCATGACGTCAGTAGATATAGCCAATAACCCTCATGTACCAAATGGAATCCTCCTCCTCATATATAGCAGGAATCCATTTAAAAATTTAGGGGTGTCAGGTTGTGCTTTCTTCAAAATTTATTTGGAAAATGGCTGAACTTTATGCAAACAGTGTAGGCCCTGATCAGACGCCGCGTTCTGCGGCGTCTTATCTGGGCCTGCATTGATTTCCAGGGTACCCATTTTGGGGTTTCTGGTACAAAATGAGAAGAGTCTTACTGAGAATTATAATTTAATTTTACGTAATGTTGGTTGGTGCCTGATGCTCTGCCTCTGGTCGGGCCCACCGGAGTCTAACTGTTGGTTTTCCTTTGCTCCAGCATTTCAGTGGTTTCTTGCTTTCGATTCCTCACCGTGGTTTCATCTCTGTGGTTGTTTGCTTTTTGTGTTCTCGGAGATGTTGCACTGATGAGTAAGGAGGCCTTTATGCGGACTGAACAAATTATTTGCCTGAATCGCGACGGAAGTAAAGGACGAGGGATGCGGCCGCGTAAAATCGATTTAAGCCCCCCCCCCCCCCCCTTCACTTCCATTATACATTTGATTTGTCTATATGAAACCTGTTCTGTTGTTGTTGTTGTTGTTGTTGTTTTGATGTTGTTGTTTTTTTAATTTTAGAAGCAAAACCTACTCACATTTTCTTGGCAAAATATATGCATATTCATTAGAAATTGTAACGTTCTTGAATATTAACGCTGTGTCCTGAGCTAACGGTTCTTTGAATATCTGGTCTCAGACCATAATCAAAGCACTGAGAGTGCTGTTGGGGCAATAGCTTGTGGTCAATGGATAGGGTTAGGCAATTGCAGCGTCTGGTTGGTATTTTAAGAATATATTTTTGAATAAAATCCAATGAACATAGCTGTTTGACGCTATTCTGGGCCAGAAGTCCTGTTAACGCAATAAAACCCATGTTGAAATTCTGTTGAAACATGAGTTCTGAGCTTTGGATACAAAAAAAATGTTCATTGCTTTGTGCTGTCCCAGTGAACGTAGCATATTTAAGTGTGGCAGAACAGATGTTATCGTTTTAACAACGTTTTGAACTAACCGACATGCCCTTTTTGTTAACAGTCGCATCTGAAGAGGTGAAATGAAGTTGTGTGGCGTTTTCGTCACAATTTGCCGTAGGAAATGCAAGAATGACGACCATGTATGTTCATTTCTTGCAATAAAATTTGTCTTGTAGCTTCTTTGGAATCCTGCAAATGTTATTCTTGAAAAACTATGGATGATCCCTTTAATTGTCCAAATGGGGCTTGAATTTATTGGAAGGTGGCTTAGGAGACCTACTTTGGCGAAACTAGCTAATCTGGTCTAGAAAGTTTACAGAAGACATATACATGTACTACGCCTGATATAAAGGGACTGTTTGTTAACCGAATTTGTTTTCACTGTTGTTCTTGATTCTTTTAATTACATGTATTTTAATTTCTCGAAAAACAAAATATTTATATTTCTTAATCGTTACTAGAAAGTATTCAAGCTGAATAAATTTATATTGGCGTGTAACGACCAAGTCAATACTTTTAGATCATTTTTGAGCTGGTCAGTTTACCTAGCCAGACTTCTACGTAATCGGCAAACCAGTACAGTGCACATTTTTTTCACCAGAAACTTCCAGCCGGCCTCGGTAGCTCAGTCGGATGCGCGTTTGACTGGTGATCAGGAAGACGCGCCGGGGTCGGGAACAGTTTTTCGTGGAGATGGATCATGAAATATTTTCTACGGTCATTCTTTCCCTTCCGTTGATTCAAGAAGGGCAGTTGTCAGTCTCTGGCGAAAGGATGTGCACTATACTGGTTAACCGCTTTCGTATAAGCCTGTCCAGGAAAAGTGTTGATAGGTAAGCTGAGCAGCTCAAAATGACCTGAATAATGTTGACTGGGCATTTAACTCCAATACAAATAACCAAACAAGAAACTTCCAACTGCCCTTCGTGAATCAGCAAACGGGAAAAGATTCCAATATCAATCTCCAAGAAACATTTTGCCAATCCCGGCTGGTATGGAACCCGCGTCCTGATCATTAGTCAGTTGCGCATCCGACTTTGTACATGCCTAGAGGGCTAACACTAAACCATTAGGTCTCTGAAAACAAAATGACTTCCTCGTTATCACATGTATGCCTAGCAGCCTTTTGTGGGGACATTTGCAAACAGTGCAGACCAAGATCAGACGCCGCATGTACTGATCAGATGTGCTGCTAACAATACAAATCTGGCTCCCAAACAATTGGATTCTTAACTGGGAGATATCGTGTTATATGGGTTGATGACACAAAGAAATACATAATCGACCCACACTTTTAACCCATTTTGCCCAACCTTTCATCAGTATGAAACGAGTGCATTTCAAAATGTAGGGCTGTCTGGTTGTGGTTTCTTTAAAACTGATCTGGAACATGCTGAACCTTTCGCAAACATGCAGTGTATGCCTTAATGAGACTCCGCGTTCTGTGGTATCTGATCTGGGCCTGCGCTGTTTGCAAGATGCCAGTTTTGGGATTCCGGTACAAATGAGCTGTAAAATGGGATTGTACTGATCTATAAAAGACGCTGAATGGCGTATTAGTCTACATTGTTTCATACACGTTTTTTTTTTTACAAGGAGAATCCCTCAGTGAATCCATGTCACGGTAAACTTTATGGATAACTTTATAAAACATTCAAGTTATAATATTTATTTCCATCGGCTTTTTCATTTTATGAGGAGCTTTTGAAACTGTTTCGAATATTGCGCTATATTTTATCACGGTGTTTGTTGGTGGTGACTGGGTCATATGCATTAATGCAAAAAGTAGTGCCAAAATCAATTTTCAATACTCTGGGGCTTTAGCCCCAAAAATCTGCGATAATAGGATTCATTGATATCGTAAAAACCGTATGAAAATACGTCTTGACCTTATTATTTAGGGATCCTGCAAAAGTATTTTTGTATTCCATGTCGATAGGTGCCAACTCTAAAGGGAAGAATTTTTCCAGAGGAAGTCCCAAAAGTTGTCTAGTTTAGAAATAGCGGAAAAACCTGCCACGTGTTCCCATTCCCCTTAAGACTTTAATCGTTCATGATGTGACGAAATTACTCTACGCGGAGTCAAAGAGAGAGAGAGAGAGAGAGAGAGAGAGAGAGAGAGAGAGAGAGAGAGAGAGAGAGAGAGAAGTTTGGTTAGGTCTGTGCGCCTTATCGTTATCGATGTTGTTACCTATAATTTATCGTTCTGTTGAGCTGGTTCCCATCAAAGGAATACTTCGCTCTAAACTGCGTGATGGAAGCTTCCGGAGAGCCCTTGGGACATTCCAAAAATAAAATTTCCACCCAGTCCTCTCCATCGGCGACCTAGAAATGATAGAAGATGGGTCAAGTGTCGTGGATTTGGTACTGTCGGGGTGAGCCGAAGCATGTGAAACCCCATTTGATGGACATTACGATAGACACCCGTACGACATAGTGCATTTTTCACATCTCCATAATGGCTACTTTTCTGCTGAAAATCTGTCATATTTTTCTTATAAATGGTCATAACATAGGTTGTGTGTGCTCGTTAGAACCGCCTCATTGAGGCGGTTCTATCGAGTACCCACAACCTATGTATTGGAGCAGAAATAAGAAAAATAAAGAAGACCCCCGTAAACCCCAGTTTTCTCTATATAAAGTGGGGTTTAGGGGGGTCTTCATTTCACGGACTTGTTCACGTGATGGATGCGATTAGCTAACAACAAAGGTGCTGATCAGACTGCGCCGGATGCGCAGTCGCCGGATGCGCAGTCTGATCTGTAACTTGTTGTTGGCTGCTAGGATAGATCTATAGCTCTGGTTTCTGTGTCTAAAACCTTAAATTTCAGCACTGCTTTCAAAACGCCTGCAAATTTGTGTAGCTGAACAGGCTGGTATGTCTATTACTTAAGACCAAATTTCATGAGCTCGATTACCGAACAACAAAGTTGCAGATCAGACTGCGCATGCGTGCAGTCTGATCAGCATATTTTTGTTCGCTGCTCCTCTGGTGCCTGTGTCTAAAATCGCAAAATTGCAGGACTGGTTTTAAAACGCTTGCTAATCTGTGTTGCTGAGCAGGCTGGCTTGCGTCTTACCTTAGACCCCTTTTCTCATGGTGGGGCTCAGGGTATGACAGTAAATACTTACGTTAAGCCTTGTTCTGTTGAATATTCAAATATGCCACACCCACTACTGATTATCAACCAATCAGATTACTTGATGCAAATTGTTGCAGCAAATTCACAATCTGAATGACAAACAATGTAGATCCTGATCAGATGGCTTCTTCAGAAGCCATCTGATCTGGGTCTACATTGTTTGAAAGGTAAGGCCTATCCGGGCTCAGCAGGACAAGGGTTAAGTAAAATGGTGTCTTCAAACATATTCGCGAGTTCAGCGAGGACAAAAATCAGCCTGTTCAGTTACCCTAAAAAGAGGTTGACATTGCGGATACAACCGTGCTATGAATTGTACAGAAGATTCTATACATACAGAAAAACCTTTTTTTTTATGATTTTCCCTTTTTTGTTCAGATACTCGTAAGAACGACGGAGAATAAAGCACACACAGTCTATGTTTGTAGCATAAATTAATAACGATTTTTTTTATACGCCCGTTTTGAAAAAAAAAGGTCGTATTATGTTATGGGGTCGGTGTCCGTCCGACCGACCGTCCGTCCGTAAACTTTTTTTCGTTTCCGAAAAAAACTCCTCCTACAGTTTTCATCTGATTAACCTGAAACTTTGTAGATAGTAAGACTATGAGTTGGACATGTGCGTAAAGTTTCAAGGTTAACCATACACCAAATATTAATAGAGTTATGCCCCTTTGAAAATTGCAGTAAACATTTTCGTTTCCGGATAACTCCTCCTACAGTTTCCATCCGATTAACCTGAAACTTTGTAGATAGTAAGACTATGAGGTGGACATGTGCGTAAAGTTTCAAGGTTAACCATACACAAAATATTAATAGAGTTATATCCCTTTGAAAATTGCAGTAAATATTTTCATTTCCGGATAACTCCTCCTACAGTTTTCATCTGACCAACCTGAAACTTTGTAGATAGCAAGACATGCGTAAAGTTTTAAAGTTAACCGTTCACCAAATATTTTCAGCTCACCAGAGCCTATAGTATAGGCAGTTGTTCTGTGTCGTCTGCGTCGTCTGCGTCAACACTTTCAAGCGACATCTCCTCTGAAGCCACTGGGCCGATTCCGCCCAAATTTCATCTGTAGCATCCTTGGACTGGGGGATTGGTTTGTGTTTTTAATGAAAATTGGCTCATTAGTTTGGTTGTTATGGCAACTTAGAGTTTCCATAGACTTATAATGGGGAAAATAGAAAAATGGCATTTACTGCCAAACCTTTTGCAGATACTTTGACAAAACTTTTATAGGAATATTCCTTGAGTGAACTTCTTTTAGCCATATGCTTTAATGCCAACCTGGGGGTCCCCAAGGGTGTGCCGGGGCCATGCCCCACCACCTCCAGTGCATAAATGGCCATATATCTCAGAAACCATTCAGATCCCCACCCCAAAACCATATATATTCTTGTTCCTTACAATACAATACAATACAATACAATACAATATCTTTATTGTTTCATCCCTACATTTGGGATATTCACAACATATTCTATAAAACAATGCAATATGGGATGCAATAATTACACAATGTAACGATATTTACTTCATGGGCACACAGCGCCGAAACGTCGAATCAACGCTAATTCGGCGTCGCGACAACGAATCAGCACCAAGGGGATATATCTCAGAAACCATCATAAAAGGGGATATATCTCAGAAACCATCCAGATCCCCACCCCAGAACCATATATATTCTTGTTTCTTATGATAAGACGCATTCAGTGATTTCAACCTGGGGGTCCCCTGAGGTGTCCCCGGGCCATGCCCCCACCCGTCCACTTTGTAAAAGATCCAATATCTCAGAAACCGTTGAGATCCTGACCCCTAAACTGTATATATTCTTGTACCTTATGATAAGAGGCATTCAGTGATACCAAACCTAGGGGTCTCCCAGGTGTGTCGGGGCCATGCCCCACCCCTCTGCTTCATAAAAAGCGATATATCTCAGAAACCATTCAGATCCCCACCCAAAAACTATATATATTTTTGTTTCTTATGATAAGACGCATTCAGTGTCACCTACCTGGGGTCCCCTGGGATGTGCCCGGGCCATGATCCACCTCTCCACTTCAAAAAAAGGTGATACATGTCAGAAACCATTCAGGTCCCCACCCCAAAACCATATATATTCTTGTTCCTTATGATAAGATGCATTCAGTGACACCAACTTTGGTGCCCCCTGGAATGTGCCCGGACCATACCCCACCCCCTCCACTTTGTAAAAGGCCCAATATCTCAGAAACCATTCAGATCCCCATCCCTAAACAATATATACTATTGTTCCTTTTGATAAGACAAATTTAGTGGTACCAACCTAGGGGTCTCCCAGGGTGCGCTGGGACCATGCCCCAACCATCCACTTCATAAAATGCCATATATCTCAGAAATTGTTCAGATCTCCACCCCTAAGGCATGTATATTTGTGTTCCTTTTGATAAGACTCATTCAGTCACATCAACAATTGGGTGTATTTGTGCCAGGGCAATGTGTCGATACCACGCCCCCCCCCCCCCCCCCCTCACATCCGAAAAATGTTGGGTAAATGGCCCAACCGGTCGCTAAAAATTATATCTGAGGGTGTCTGGGGTCAAAATTGATGCTGATAAAGCATGCTGCAAACAGTGAAAATGACCAGTGCCAAATCCCTTAATTGTTTCCTTGACAGCTGTGTGGAGAGTAGGATTTGGTCAAAAATTCATGTGAAATCACACTTTTTGCCAATTTTGAGATTCCCCCTCATTACCATGACAACAATGATCAAGTCATGAAAGGTTGCAATGAAAGGCTACAGCCCAATGAACATTCATACCGAGTTTGGTGTAAAACAGACCATCCATTATGAAACACTGGCTAGTTGAAGTTGCTGTCAGGTGCAACACTGTGAAAATCAACAAAATTCACAAACTCCCTGACCGGGAAAGGGTTAAGGCTGAAGCTTGAAAAATAGTTATACCACCATGATGGAGCAGTGGATACTGTTTTCAGGTTTCAGTCCACCAAATAATGTCCCGCTTGCGGAGCTCTTGTTGTTTTTGGTTTTACGGCCCTTTCAAGATTATTTCACTCATATCGAGCCGATCGTCAATCAGAGGTCGGCGAAAACCGGAGCACCCGGAGAAAAACTACCTGACCTTCCGTTGCAGAACTTCGCGTCTGACATGTGACCCGAGCGAGGCTCGAACCACAGCGGTAAAAGACCTAATGATCAAGAGTCTGCGCTCTTAACCACTAGACCACGGAGGCCCGACATAAGACACTTTTTCTCCAAAATGGCTAATTTTCTTATGGAATCCGTGTCATTTTTCTGATTTATACTGAAAATATAAGGTGTGGGTGCTCGTTAGAACCGCCTCATTGAAGCGGTTCTAACAAGTACCACAACATATGTCTTTGAGTAGAAATAACAAAAACAATGTATACTACCTAGACCCCAGTTTTCTCTGCATAAGCTGGGGTTTAGGGGTGTTTATTTTACGGACTTGTTCACGTGATGAGAAAAAAACTTTTTTATTCATGAAAAACAGCACTACATGTATGTTGCACGGACGTACTGCCCTAAAATGGCTGATACACTGTAAAATCAGTGTTCATTGTACCTAAAGGCAGAGTAAAGTTTACACTAAAACTCGTGTGAATTCAAACCATACACCATTTTGGGTGTAAAATGTAATTTTGAGTAACAATACGCTGATAACTTGTATAATTTACTCAACATTTGGTGTAGCACTGCAAATTTGGTGTTTGATGTAACCAGTCTGTTAAACAAGTTACATCTCGTACCAATTGGTGTTTTAAAGACACATTTTTTTTTCCTTATATAAAAGGGTGGCCTGTCTAATGATCTCCAATAAACATTTCCTTCGGACCATAGTGCACATCAAAGGCTTATCTTATCTAAGTGATTATGAGGTGATTATGAGCAGATTGATGTGTTAAATAGGGGACTCAATAAGGGTACTTGAGTGATAGTATAATTTACTGAGATTGTTTCCAACAAAGTATTGTTTTAAATTACTTCTTTTTTATTTTAAAATAAAGTAAAGAAAAACACTGATGTCCATTGTTTCCTTTACTCAAAAGTGCAAAGAAGTACACAAACAAGGTAAATGAATTGATTAACCTCGAAATTTAATCAATCAATTTACCTTTATTTATTTTTATTTATTTATTTTGTTATTTATTTTGGTTGAAAGTATGTGACAAACAAATCATATAATGTCTAAAAGATTAGTATTTTAAAGTTTCAGACCAGATGGAACTATAAAATGTTTTTTATGTTAGGCACAATCATATCAGAAAAGAGAAAAAAAAGAAATATTTTAAGATTTTATTTTTTTACCTTTTCAAGTTTAAAACTTAAATGACAAGCGCAATTAAATTTATTTTTCTTATTTATAATGCAAGCATAGGTTGTGGGTGCTCGTTAGAACCGACTCATTGAACGAATACCCACAACCTACAACTTGAATGATTTTTCATATTTGGATAAAAATAAGTGTGCTACAATAAATCTTTTTTTTTGGGGGGGGGACTATACATCACATTAACACGCCTTAAAATTATGACCCCTTAAACCCCACTTATATACAGCAGAACCTGGGGTAGAGGGGTATACATTATTTTTCTTATTTCTGCTCAAAAACATATATTGTGTGTCCTCGTTAGAAACGCCTCACGGAAGCAGTTATAACGAGCAGTCACACTGTAAACACAAATTGTGGGTACTCGTCAGAACAGCTTCGTCGAGGTGGTTCTAATGAGTACCCACAATATAGGGCATAAAGTTTATCTGAAAAAAAAAATCATTTTTGGTGGAAAAAAATTACCAATATATTTGAATTGGCATTTTTTCTGTAATGAAAATAATACTAGCTACAAAATATAAAATCGGAATAAAGTGCTGTTGTTTCTTCCATGTAAATCAAAATAAGGACTTTGGTGTAAATGAATAGATGTCATTTCTCAAAGTCATATCTCTAGGTAATTTATTACCCTCTCTTGGTCCCCTACCTGTATGACAGCCTGAACACTCCAAGTGCATCTTATCTCAATGCTGGATTCTTTAATAAACGGTCATTAGGACATTATGTAATAGAAAAATGTGTCTTTAACCATTTACACTATTTATATGGTGTAAGGTTTGTTATTAGAAAGGGTAATTTTAGTCATATTACAGGGTAACATTTTTTAAGGGCGGTGTAACTGTGAACATTACACTTTTTTCAGTTGAATGAAATATCGGTGTAATATTTCTTCGAATGATTGATAATACTTTGATAGCGTTATCTCTCCAGCTTATCGGTGCTTTGCTGCACCGATACTGGTGTTTTGTTTCATCTTAACGTAAATTAACGTTTCTTGTCGAATCGGGTAACTAATCGTAAAGAAGCGTTATGTAAAACACATATGTTATTTTGTTCCTCTTTCGTGTCATATAGCTCAAAACGGCATGAATATCACACGGTTTATATAATTATTACTATTGATAAAAGGATTGTTTCATGTGTGATGAAAATCCTGCTAAATAAGATTAAAATGAGGTAAACTCTATTTCAGTATAAACACAATATCTGTTTAATAAAGAATTAAAACAAAATCTAATGGAAAGCGCAGGTTTTTACACCAGCATTTTACGGACGTTCTAACATTTACATTGAAATATTATAAATGATACCCTATAAGAAGTATATCACAGGTAAAGGGGTATCAGAGCAGATTAAGTTCTATACCAATGAAAAACAAAATTAAATTAATAATTACACTACACAGGGTAAATGTCCAGTGTGGTGTAGCCAGTCTTAATTATTGGTGTAGTGATAAACCACCTAAATGAAGCCGGAAATAATACACCCGGAAACATTTCCTTCAAAAATTGTTGGTACATTTAAACCGGTAATGAAGATCAGTTACATTATGATATAAACTTTTCTTCGATTTTCGGGTGCGTAATTACACCATTTATCTGGATTAATAGCCGGCTAATGAGTAAAAAGTTACCGAGCATACAATGGAGATAACTTACACCAAAACTGGTGGCAGTTCAGCTGCCACCAGTTTTGGTGTAATGTTTCCATTCATTTTTACCGTGTAGATTTGTATTTTTTATTACTATTATTTTGCATTCGTACTTACCTTTGAATTAAATTTATCAATATCCATGGGCGGGGGCAGTTTCAGGCAGCACGACTCAGCAGAATTGAGATGAGCAGCTACCCACGAAAAATATAAGAAAATGGAAAAACCTAGAAATCTCAGAAACGTGGACATCTTCATTACGAGACGTCGTCTGACTACTTTCTCGTTTGCATACATGTGAGCACTTGAGTTTGCTGATTAGTTAATATTGCCCGGGGACTGCAATATTTTTAAATGTCTTTCCTTAAAGAATATATCATAGAAAAGAATTTTTAAAGTGTACAAGAGCACGAACACATTAGATTCACTAAAACATCCCAAACTAGAAATGTGTCAATACGACACAGGTGCCCCCGCCCATGGACCACCTTACCCCCAAAAAACTCGTATTACATAATAACACCTGTCATTGGACAGCATAACAGCACAATAACATTTTCAAATTATTCTCAAATTAGCATTTCTCCTGAGTTTTCATTTTCTATACATCACTATTGCTTCATTAATAATGTTTTTCATTGTATTATATCATTTTGTATGTCCGTATGTATTATGTATTCATGTTGGAGGGCCTCATGGAAGATTGGTTCCGGCCAACTGAGTAACCCTCGGTAAATAAAGTAAGATTACTTACTTACTTTACTTTACTTTACTTTACTTTACTTTACTTTACTTTACTTTACTTTACTTTACTTACTTACTTACTTACTTACTTACTTACTTACTTACTTACTTACGGCTGATAAACTTGATATCAAATGACACGAATCTGGTATTCTATTTATCAGTTTATCCCCTTGTACACTCTTAAATTAGCAATTTACGGTCAATTATTGATGGTCCTCAGTGCGTCCAAGCATTCTGGTGATCGATTTATTAAGTATCAGCTGACCATGTTTTTCCTATGATATTTTTTTTCAAGTAATATTCACGGGGGTAATACCATTTTCTATACCTGTGTTGTCGACCGAGCCGGTACTGTGTAAAGCTGCTGTCGACCGAGAAATACGGCTGTCGACCGAGCAGTACGGATGTCGACACAGGAGGGTAGTCGATAAATTCGCTGTAAATGTGTTATTTTTGTGTATGTCTGTCCATTTTTGTGGTGTCAAATCGTTTGTGAAATAGTTTGCTGTGGTTGCAAGTGTTTTGGAAGTCTGACTAATAGCCTGTTTTGACGCTGAGCGGAATTAAACGGGAAAAATATAAAATAAGTACTTCCGGGGAAATGCGTGGCTCTTATTCAGTGTCATGGAATTTCGAGGACGAAATGATGCAGATACATCATTAACATACGCGATAACCTTTTATTTGTGTGTCAACATGTCTTTATATGCATCTGTGGAACTGTTTATAGTTTCATCGATACGGCTGTCGATGAAGTGAAAGTTTGCGGGGTACAGTTGTCGACGTTACTGGGTACGGATGTCGATGATTCAACGAGAGTGTAGGACATATTTACTGGAAATTAACCGCAGTTGAACAATAAAAAACGTTTGCGTTCTTCGTCAGGCTTTGTTTGTTTGTTTGAAGTGGCTGATTGATAATAAAGTATCGTTGCTTTGTTTTGTTTGTTTGATTTGAGGTTTAACGTCCCCGTCAACACTGTAAAGGTCATTTTGGAGACGTTTCTTCCAATTTTGTGGGCGAAAACCTGAGTACCCGGAGAAAAACCACCTGACCTTCCGTTGCAGAATTTGGCATCTCACCTGTGACCCGAGCGAGGCTCGAACCACAGCGGTGAGAGACCTAATGATCAAGAGTCAGCGCTCTTAACCACTAGGCCACGGAGGCCCGTCACCAATGAGATTGGTCATTAGGTTTCCAGCTCTACCTAGCCGCAAGCTCAGCATGTGAGTATACTCATGCCCCGGCATCCGTCGTCGTCCGTTCACATTCTGCCCGGCATCCGTCATCGTCCGTTCACATTCTGCAAACATCTCATCCATCACGAAAACACGCCTATGTAATATTGACCCCCGTAAACCCCACTTTTATACAGTAAAACTGGGGTTTACAGGCGTATATATTATTTTTCTAATTTCAGCAAAAACAGATTGTGGGTATTCGTTAGAAACGCCTCGTCGAGGCTATGTTAAGAGCAGAAATAAGCAAAATTCAATGCGAAAGTTTCATATTGAGAGGCGTGTTTATGGGGCGCCGTTTTACTATTTATTCCGTATTTATGGATATCCATAATTAGTTATGGATATCAATAATTCGAATTATGCATATCCATAATTCGAATCATGGATATCCATAAATCGATGTGAATTAATGATATACATAAATCGAATAATGGATATCCATTATTCGATTTATTGATATACATAAATCGAATTATGGATATCCATAAATCGTTTTATGGATATCATTAATGTAGATCGAAATATGGATATCCATTAATCGAATTATGGATATCCATAATTCTCCTCTGCAAATAAACCTAATGAATAATGACTGCCCCCTTTGCAAAAAAAAAAAACAACAACAACAACAAAAAAAAAAAAACTCGACTTTTCGCGTCAGATTTCCGATTTAGGTGTGTATTAAAAGCCGGGATTGAGGTGGAGGTAATGTCGGGTAGGCTTAGTTGGGAGAGATATGTTTTGTTTGAATTGAGGTTTAACGTCCCCTTCAGTGTTATTTAGGGCATTTTCGAGACGTTGCTTCCAGTTATGTTGGTCATTAAGCCTTCATTGAGATTAAATGACATCTCAATCCCGCCGGCTTCGGTAGCTCAGTCGGATGCGCGTCTGACTGGTGATCAGGAGGAAGCGGGTTCGATACTTGCCGGGGTCGGCAACATTCTTTCGTGGAGATTGATCATGAAATATTTTCTAAAGTCATTCTCTCCCTTCCGCTGATTCAAGCAGGGCAGTTGTCAGTTTCTGGCGAAAGGATGTGCACTGTACTGGTTAACTGCTTACGTATAAGCCTGCCCAGGAAAAGTGTAGATAGGTAAACTGACCGGCTAAACAATGACCTAAATTAGTGTTGACTGTGCCGTTAAATTCAAATACAAACAAACAAACAAACATCTCAATCCCTGTCGCCCATTGGACAGACTTAGACCTTCTAAACGATTTACCAGTACTCTCAGCTCATGCAGCTGAATCTATTTCTCCAAGCCCCAATGGGCGGGGGCCAGGAGATATATCTGAATCTGCTTGGTACTCCATACATCTCAAGTAGATTATTTGTTTGTTTGATTTGAGGTTTAACGTCCCCGTCAACTCTGTAAAGGTCATTTTGGAGACGTTGCTTCCAATTTTGTGGGACTTTTACCCGACATTGAGATGAAATGACATCTCAAGCCCTGCCGCCCAAATGAACTAATAGGGTTTATTAACATGGACGGACCGACTCGTACCGCTTTGCCTGGGCAGGCTTAGATCCTCTAAGCGGTTTACCAGTACTCGTGTGCGGGTCGGTTTCAGCTCTGCGTGGAAGCATCATGCAGCCCATCTATTTCTTCAAGCCCCGATGGGCAGGGGCCGTCAAATAGAGTGTTATATGGATATATGTTAATACTATATATAACGACCGTGTGCATTTTTCTCCAGAAAGCATGCGCGGATTGCCTGTTTGGATCATTATAATCTTTCGTCCGATTAGATGCGCAGTCCTCATAGAGGTGATTCCAGAGGGACCGCTGCGTTGACCGGAATTTCCAGATCTTACGGCTGGTTCCGATATTTAACTGCACACATGGCGGGCGTTCAGCGTATGCCGTCCGTTGCTTTGGAAGCCTTACGGGCTGAAAAGGCTGCACGGCAGATAGGTCCCTTTGACCGGTCATCATCTTCCAGCGATGATGAAGGCCTTGAAGATTTTGAAGATTTTTACAATAAACAATCACGTGTTTTAGAGAGAAATCATTAAACCAAAAGCTTTGGCGGTGATTTATGGATATCCATAATTCGAATTATGGATATCCATAAATCGATCTGCATTATGGATATCCATAAATCGAATTATGGATATCCATTATTCCGCTGATTTATGGATATCCATAAATACGGATTAAATAGTAAAACGGTGCCCCATACGTGTTTTCGTAATGTCTGAAAACCGATTTGCCAATCAAAGCCAACATGTTTTGAACCTCTTTGGGTAGGGGGAACGCTAGTTTGTTCGCGACATCTGGGTCACATGACCAAGATGGCTACCACATCCATATATGGTTAAACCATTGAAAAGCTTCTCTAGGACCAGTCAAGAAACTTTGTATGTAACAGATAGGACTCCAGCACATCATAATTTGTTAAAATGATGATCTTAGGATTACCCCGAACTTATCTCCAGACACGGTCAAATTTTACAACCTGTCCTTTTCTATTGGAAAAATTAAAATAATTAATTGTTCAGAAACTATTACAGCCAGTGAAAGTTGGTAGGCAACTAATTGAGATTCTTCACATGTCTGTGGATTTGGTGAGTGAGTGTTTGAGTTTTTCGTCCCACCAACAACTAAGGTCATAACGGAGACGGCACCTCGGTTTAAAGACTCATCCGAATGTCCGGAGAAGCCAGGGATCGATCCTGCGACCCCTAGTTTACAAGGCGAGTAGCGTGACCACTACACCACGGAGGCTTATGTGTGGATTTGGTACCGATTCCTCACATGTGTGAAGTATTGGTGTCAAATACACTCTTGTGTGAGAAATTGGTACCAATTCTTCTCATGTGTGAGGAATCGGTATATACTAGTTCTTTACATGTAAGACAGGTGTAATAGTAATTGGTACAAATTCTCCACACCCCATAAACACAGGTCACAGGTGTGACGAATACTTAGCATTTCTTTACACGTCAGACATTGTCAACGAAATCTTCACATGTGTGAGGAATTGATACCAATTCTTCACACCCTATAAAAAGTCGCACTAGTTTTTCATAGGTGTGACGAATACTTACCAATAATTCTATATACGTCAGAAAATTCAGCATCAAAATTTTTCGAAATTGACCTTATGTAAATTTGGGTGTGTAATTTACGAAATGAGAAATTAACGGTTCAACAAAGCCATCCCTAGACATATTGGAAGTGTTGGTGGTGACAGTGACGCAGGTGTGTGGCAAGGTATACTGTCTTCTTCTTCTTCTTCTTCTTCTTCTTCTTCTTCTTCTTCTTCTTCTTCTTCTTCTTCTTCTTCTTCTTTTTCTTCTTCTCTTTCTTCTTCTCTATTAAATCATATTATGCCGATTACTAAATTTCGTTTAAATATACACGTGTAGCTTTTTAAAAAATCTTAGAAAGCCTTCCGTAGACAAGTTATAGGATACAGCGGTCTTGAACAGTTCTGTGATGTGTTATCCAGGGTCCGACACTGGCTGCAAAACTGATTTTGGTGAGGAAATCACGACGACCATACTGGCATTGACCACCCGTCAGCATTTGAATACCCACAATTCCAAACAACTTATAAGAAACCATATTACCGCTGATAGGTGACTTTTGTTTCAAATACAGCTAAGCACGGGACATGTCAAGACATTGCCCAGTGAATCCCCGTTAGGAATGACAAAAAGTCTGTTCTAATATCAACATAGACAACTGATAAACTGTCTTAACATGTCGGTACAGTTATGTGGTTATTTTTGTTTGTTTGAGGGAGGTTTAACGTTCCCGTCAACACTATTTGGGTCATTTTGGAGACGCTGCTTCCAATATTGTGGGACTTTTACCCGGCATTGAGATAAAATGCCATTATATGCAGGGACGGTCCAACTCGCACCACTTTGCCTGGGCAGGCTAAGACCCACTAAGCAGTTTACCACTACTCAGGTACGGTCGATTTCTGCTCGGCGTTAACCATTTATACCGCCTTTACTTAAATATGCACTTGCGCACACATAACAAACGCATAATCAAAGCACTAAGAGTACTGATGGGTCGATTGTCGCTGACTATAGGTCGGAAAAAGTCCTGGACTGTGATTTAAACTGCTTAATTTACCCTTGAAATCCGATTTTTAAGTATATAGGGTAGATCTTGATCAGACGCCGCATTCTGTGGCGTCTGGTCTGGGTCTTCACTGTCTGCCAAGCCCAACCTATGATTCCAAGATAACCCTCTTACACAGCACTCTGACCTCAGTCACTGCGGCTGTTTTCTACAAAAAAAAAGTAATTCGGACAAGTCTGTGATAGTCACGTGGACTGAAGAGTTTTTCTGCTTAGGAATTTTGGGTAGTCGGAAAAGGAGCTAATCACGAAAACACGCCTATATGATTTTGACCCTCCTTGAACCCCACTTGTATATAGTGAAACTGGGGTTTACATTTTCATATTTCTGCCCATATACATAGATTCTGGGTACTTGTTAGAACCGCGCGTTCACACAATCTATTTGTGAGCAGAAATATAAAAAAAGTATCAGATATTTTTTTTTTCTGATTGTTTTCATTTTTGGGTCGATTGTTTATCAATCGATCCAAAGGTATAAAGGACAAAACCTCTATTAGTGCTTGAGTCCACGTGACTATCACTGATTTGTAGGAATCCACGCAGATTATTTATAGAATTTTATCGCACTGAGGTCAGCGTGTTTACGTGAAAAGGTTAACTGTAAAATCTGGGCTGGAATCATGGGTTGGGCTAGGCAAACAGTGTAGACCTAGATTAGACTCCGCAGAACGCGGCGTCTGATCAGGGTCTTCATTGTTTGCTTAGAGTATAGGAATTTAAGGGTCATGCGCCGAAAAACGCAGCGTCTGATCATGGTCTACACGGTTTGCTTTCAGTAAAGGAGTTTAAGGGTTAAACGAAACAGTCCATGCTCAGGCCCATTTTTCCTAACTACAATCAGAGACAATCGACCCACCAGTGCTCTCAGTGCTTTGATTGTTTTTAGGGTAAAATTTTCAATTTATTTTAATAGGCATGTTTTCGTAAAGTCTGCTGATCAACCCTACTGTTTGTCATGGCATTTGTTGAGAAATATTCGTCTCTGCACATGCGCTTGAAGTTCTGAGCTCAAAACCTAAACAATGGGCCTCTGTGGCCCAGTGGTTAAGAGCGCTGACTCTTGATCATTAGGTCTCTCACCGCCGTGGTTCGAGCCTCGCTCGGGTCACATGTGAGACGCCAAGTTCTGCAACGGAAGGTCAGGTGGTTTTTCTTCGGGTACTCCGGTTTTCGCCCACCTCTGATTAACGATCGGCTCGATATGAGTGAAATAATCTTGAAAGGGCCGTAAAACCAAAAAAAAAAAAAAAAAAAACCTGAACATTTCGTTATGGCCCTTTCAAACAAATTTGAAATGTTTAAGCATTTAAACTTCAAGCGCCTGTGATCTTTCCGACATTATTCTCCAAGAGCATTTGCACAGGTTTACAACATTTGTTTGCAGTTTAATTTCAATCTGATTTGGCATTTACATGTTCAAGTGTTTACATCAGTGACCAGCTTTGTAGCCTGTTGTGTAAACTAAATATGGGAGAGTTAAGGATGGGGTTATTCTTGGTGATTGTTTGTTTGATTTGAGGTTTAACGTCCCCGTCAACACTGTAAAGGTCATTTTGGAGACGTTGCTTCCAATTTTGTGGACTTTTTACCCGACACTGAGATCAAAAGACATCTCAAGCCCTGTCGCCCAATGAAACCAATAGGGTTTAACAGCATGGACGGTCCACCTCGCACCGCGGTTCCTGGACAGGCTTAGATCCTCTAAGCGGTTTACCAGTACTAGTGTGCGGGTCGGATTCAGCTGTGCGTGGAAGAATCATGCAGCCCATATATTTCTTCAAGCCCCTATGGGCGGGGGCTTAGTTGCGACTTAAAGACACCAGTTCGCACAAAACATACATTTTTCTTCATGGCTCCCAGTGAAATCTGCCTTATAGTGCAGATTTCAGTAATAATCATAGAATAAATCATGTATTTTAACAGCAGTACATGAAATGTAGTTTTTATATTTCGTCGACAGTCGTATCAATCAGACTAGGATACCATCGACGGTCGTATTTCTAATAATCGACATCCGTATTCCGACATTTTTCAAAGGTCTATAAAAACTCCCAGAGTGCATGAATTATGTCAAACCCACGTTGTTGTCGAAGCGTAAATGGTAGATAAAATATATATGTTGTTTTATTGCTTTCCTACTTTTAATAAAGCATTAGATTAATGAAATTCTGTGAAAACTGATTTTTTTTTCGAGAGAACCGGTATTTTATAGTCTTTTTCAGACTCACGACTCTCTGTAAGTGAACAGACAATTAACAGCTTGTCTCTTTAAAACACCGACAACGTTTGTAAATGTTTAAACTAACGTTTTCGCCTCTCCAAGTGCATCAAAATCGAAGACCCTCCTCTGTCGACAGCCGTACTGCTCGGTCGAAAGCCGTATTTCTCGGTCGACAGCAGCTTTACACAGTACCGGCTCGGTCGACAACACAGGTATAGAAAATGGTATTACCCCCGTGATATTGCCATTTTTCCCCAGTTACAATAACATTTTTTGTCATTTACCAGTAGTCCGGTTCATTCAAAAAATGTGCAATGTCACGTTGACGTGATAAAGCTCACTTGTCCTGAGATAGCATATCTTTATCAGGTCAATGCGTTACAATGCAATATATACAGGGGGTAACTGATGTCCTTGGCATAGATTGGGGTACTGCCGATTAAACCTTTGAAAAGAAACTATCATCATACAAAATATGGACGCAATCCATCGAATGGTTTGGAAAATATGAACGTTAACATTAAAAATTTACTAAGTCTGAAACCTTGACCTTGAGGTCATGGAGCAGAGGCGGGGTTATGGCTGAATGAAACGTTTGACCTGTATCTATAATCGTTCCAAATATGAAGCAACTCCATCAAATAGTTAAGGAATGATGATTTGTTTGATTTGAGGTTTAACGTCCCCGTCAACACTGTAAAGGTCATATTGGAGACGTTGCTTCCAATTTTGTGGGACTTTTACCCGACATTGAGATGAAATGACATCTCAAGCCCTGTCGCCCAATGAAACCAATAGGGTTTATTGGCATGGACGGTCCGCCTCGCACCGCGGTTCCTGGACAGGCTTAGATCCTCTAAGCTGTTTACCAGTACTATACTGTGCGGGCCGGATTCAGCTCTGCGTGAAAGCATCATACAGCTCATATATTTCTTCACGCCCCTAAGGGCAGGGGCCGAAAAGGAATGATGAGCTCTCAAAAAGACATAACATAAATAATTTCTAAGTCTATGACCTTAATATTGAGGTCATGGGTGTGGGGTATGGCTGAATAAAATTTTGGACCTATAACTATTTTCATACCAAATATGAAGCAAATCCATTATATAGATTGGACAATATGTGATATTAACATACATAAATTTGAAAATTTCTATGTCTGTGACCTGGGCCTTGAAGTCATGTACATGGGTGGGGGTACAACTGAATATCACTTTGGACCATTATTTGTCATAGCACCAAATATAATCACAATCTGTCATACTGTTGTGAAAAAATGAACACTTAAAATCAACATTAAAAATTTCTAAGTGTGTGACCTTGACCTTGAAGTCTTAGGCATGAGTGGGTGTATTGCCAAATAAACCTTTGGACCTGTATCTATCATCATAGCAAATATAAACCAAATCCATCGTATGCTTTGGAAAATACTAGATCTTTGAAAACGTTATCATTAAAAATTTCTAAGTCTTTACCTTGAGGTCATGGGCATGGGCGGGGGTATTGCTGAATGAATCTTTGGACCTACATCTGTCATCTAACAAATATGAAGCAAATCAATAAAAAGTTCAGGTTCTACCTGGTACAAATATCTTAACTCGAGTCTTAAATATTAAAATTTTTGAAGTTGGTGATCTTGAATTTGAGGTCATAGGCATGAGTGGGGGCATTGCTGAATAAAACTTTGCACCTATATCTATCATCATTCCAAATATGATCCAAATCCATTATACGCTTTGGAAGATATAAGCTCTTTAATAATAAGGTTCTACCTGGTACAAATAGCTTAACCCGAGTCTAAGTCCATGACCTTGACCTTGAGGACACAGGCATGATTTGGGTATTGCTGAATAAAACGTTGCACCTATATATATCATCACACCAAATATGTACCAAACCCTTCTTATACTTTGGAGAATATGACCTCTTAAATAATAAGATTCTACTTGGTACAAATACCTTAACCTGGGTCTTCAAAATTAAAAGTTTCTAAGTCCATAACCTTGACCTTGAGGTCATAGGCATGGGTCGGGGTAGTGCTGAACATAACTTTGGACATATATCTATCATCAACCAAAATATGAACCAAATCCAGCTCATGGTTTGGAAAATATGATCTCTTAAAAGTTCATGCTCTACCTGGTACAAAAACCTCAACCTGAGTCTAACAGGATTACGTACGTACGTACGTACATACTTTCGTACAGAAGGACGTACATTCGGATGCAAGTACGCACGTATGCACGTGCGCAAAGATAGGGGTTGTCGTGAACAGCAAGATAAGAGATAACTCATGATGACTGCTCCAAAAACATGACTGCACGTGGGCGGTATAGGTGGAGAAATAATAAGAAATTATCAAAATAATAGCATTTTCCAATACGTATTCTAGGGGCGGCTTTTAACCCTTATCTTCCTGAATATTCATTTAAGCCACACCCATTTCTGTCTATCAACCAATCAAATTACTTGGTGTAATTTATTGCTACAAATTCATAAACTCAATGCCAAACAGTGTAGATCCTGATCAGATGGCTTCTTCAGAAGCCATCTGATCTGGATCTACACTGTTTCCAAAGACAGGGGTTGTCGTGAGCAGCAAGATAAGGGTTAATGGAAGGAAATTGTCCCCATTTCCGGGAAACATGATTTTAAACAGATTTTCCTCGTTGAGCTTTACAGTATTTTTGTTCTAGCTACAATGGGTTGGGGCATTTGGCAAAACAGAGGCTCAGTTCAAACTCTACACATTTCGCTTGATACGCACGCGATATCAATTGGGTGACTCTGTCGGATTACTTTCTGTCACAAGACGCAGTCCGAAAAAACAGCAGAAAATAACAGTCAGAGAGGTGGGACCTTTGCTTGTAGAAGCGACCGCGTGGCCGACTGGTTAGCACTCCCGATCAAACACGTCTCACTGCCGGTCCGAACGTGAAGCCTACGCAGCCATCAAGCGCACTATGTACGGTAACTACACTGCAGGCACAAAACGTTGACTTAACGTGGAACAAACATTGAAACAACGTTTTCAACGTTGTTTCAACGTTAGTTCAACGTTGAGTACCTGCTGAGTAAGCGTTGCATTTACTGAAGCCTTTAAGTGTCATTTTAGAGCAGACGACAAATTCATTTAATTGTTGTTGTTGTTTTTTTTTGTTGTTGTTTTTTTTTTTTTTTCAGGCAATATGAGACTTGACAATCGTAAATCTAGCAGACAATTCACATGTACTGTCAAGCCAGACGAATCTGATGTTATATAAAGCCAAACCCTTTTCTCGAAATTGTCCCCCGCCCATCGGGGCTTGAAGAAATAGATCGGCTGCATGATGCTTCCACGCATAGCTGAAACCGACCCGGACACGAGTACTAGTTAACCGCCTAGAGGACCTAAACCTGCCCAGGCAAAACGGTGCGAGTCGGCCCGTCCATGCTTATAAACCCCATTTGTTTCATTGGCCGACAGGGCTGGAAATGTACTTCACCTCAATGTCGGGTAAATGTGCCTCGAAATTGGAAGCAACGTCTCCAAAATGACCTATACAGTGTTGACGGGGACGATAAACCTCAAGCAAACAACCAAATTTTCTCAATCAGAGACAAATGTTTGAAAATACAACATGTAGAAAGACCTCCATGACATCTGTAAAGTGTTAAGAGCTTATATATTTAAAGTGAGTGTGACTCAGGTGCAGATAGAGCCCCCGCCCATTGGGGCTTGAAGAAATATATGGGCTCCATGATGCTTCCACGCAGAGCTGAATCCGGCCCGCACACTAGTACTGGTAAACCGCTTAGAGGATCTAAGCCTGTCCAGGAACCGCGGTGCGAGGCGGACCATCCATGCTAATAAACCCTATTGGTTTCATTGGGCGACAGGGCTTGAGATGTCATTTCATCTCAATGTCGGGTAAAAGTCCCACAAAATTGGAATCAACGTCTCCAAAATGACCTTTACAGTGTTGACGGGGACGTTAAACCTCAAATCAAACAAAAGCAAGACTCAGGTGCAGACAGTAGGTTAGTGATAAGGCCTAATTGGTCGGAAGTAGCTAGTCTCGCAAAGAAAAAAACTTGTAGACTCGGTAGTTTTCAGTTCTATGTTGAAGTCCTTGCTTCCAAGGAAGTACCCTTTTGGGCTTCAAATTTCGATTGGAAGCCATTTAGATTGGATTGGTGATACCCGGTTTATTTCTCACCGTCTTATGACGTAACTAGGAAAGCCCTATAGATAAGACTGCTCTCCACATATGTACGCAGTGAAAACTCGTTCGGAATAAACAGGAATATGCAACGCCCGTCGATGTCTATTTATAAAGCGTTTCCAAAGCGTTTCCAAGAAGTCAAACCAAGAAAAAAAGTTACGGTAGAAGCAGATCCTACTTTCACGTTCGTCCTTTTGACGCAACCTCATAATAAACCCATAGGTGCCAAAAAATATTCCACCTTTATAAGTCTGGAGTGGTCAATTTCTAAGCATAGGGATGCCATTTTTTGTGGTAAGTTTTACGAAAATGCATGTACGTTGAGCAAACAGTTTAGATCTTGATCAGATGCGGCGTCTGATCTGGGTCTGCACTATTTGCCAATGTCTCAAAAAGGGCCGCTAGGCATATATGGGTTAATTCCAATAATTGAAGGTCAATGTAAAAAGCAGGAATACTTGATTCCAGTTTCCCATTTCTCGGTAGCTTAACTGCCGTATTCGACGTAATAAGCGTTTGTTGTGACTCGAAACTAACCCTATGGCCTTCTGCATTGCGATCATTATAAAACATCTATGTGCTAAAATCTCATGAACTAGCATTTTTTCTTACATGCTTTTCAATGAATGATAGAGATTAATCAGTGAAATATAAATCGATATTTTCACTGTTTCAAACAGTGAAATGTTTCAAACAGTGAAAATACGATTTTTTATTTTTCACTGTTTGGGACTACTTTTTTCTTCAAATCTAACTCTAATTTCAATTTTATCTTTGTCAGATAACTGAACAATACTGAAATGTGTTCTATTTGACGCATAGCCCGTTCATGTGTGACGGGGACGTTACTGACGTCATTTATGACGCTGACGTCACGTCTTTTGTCGCGCGACGTTAGACTTGCCAGCAACTTCTTAGGAAAACTACTCTCTCAATTATTTCATTAATCATTCATAATAATACCATCCCAGGCCATTTCTCAGGTGCAAACTTGCAGTTTACACCCAATAGTATACCCACTAAACACGATGGACACCACTAAATTGACGCGAAACGAACAGGAACAAAGATAATTTTCTCCGAATGTGAGCGACACCATTAAAGACGCTAAATATTGCCTTTTGAAGCATGTAAGAAACAGAAAATTTGATTTTTTCAGTGCAAGATCAAATTTTATTTCACTCATGAACACCAAAACTGCTATTTTCACTCGTGGCTACGCCACTCGTGAAAATAACAGTCTTGGTGTTCATTCGATGAAATAAAATTCGATCTTACACTGAAAAAATCAAATATCCTCTATCTGTTCATTACGAAAACACGCCTATTCAAATATATACAGAATTTTGTCACCCAAATGAAAATTGGCCGATAAAAAAAATCAGATTTTTCATATTTCTGCTCAAAACATAGATTGTGGGTACTGGTTAGAACCGCCTCGATGACGCGGTTCTAACGACATCCCACTGTCTGGGGGTCAAAATTAGGCAGGCGTGTTTTCGTGATGCGAAAAAAAATATATATATTTTTTTTTTCTAGTCCAAATATAGACTGTCGGTGCTCGGTGTTCTGAATCCCCTTAAAAAGGAAAATAATGTACCCCATGCAACTCAACTTTCGATATAAAGTTGGGTTTATATGGTTGTTCAGAACATATTGGGTATCCTCAATGTGCTTCTAGTGCCCGGTTACCTTAAAACAAGATCATCGTTGTTCAGTTGATGTAATGCTTTTCTTTTCTTAAGGATTTGCAAAACAAAAACAAAATGCCTATAGATTACAAAAGTTAATTCTGTCACTTGAGTCACACTTCTCTCGGAGTCTCAAACTTTTTCTGGTCACTCCGAATTTCAAGGACGGGTTTACGAAGAGAATTTGACAGTTCAGTGAAATCAGTAAAAATAGTTTTGCCGAGTCCAGTTACAGACAGTCTAACTAGCTGATAACTTGTATTATATAAAACAATTTTTCCGAATTGTATTTAACGAAGTTGCTTGTTGTACGGTGGTCTCTATGAAAGTGATATGCCATTTTTCTTCATTTATTTAGAAACATTATTAACCGTTTTTCTACGCCGGTTTTGAAAAAAACGGTCGTATTATATTATGGGGTCGGCGTCCGCCCGTCCGTCCGTCCGTAAACTTTTTCGTTTCCGGATAACTCCTTCTACAGTTTTCATCCGATTATCCTGAAATTTTGTAGATAGTAAGACTACGAGGTGGACATGTGCGTTAAGTTTCAAGGTTAACCATACACCAAATATTAATAGAGTTATGGCCCTTTGAAAATTGCGGTAAACATTTTCGTTTCCAGATATCTCCTACAATTTCCATCCGATTAACCTGAAACTTTGTTGATAGTACAGTTACAAGGTTAACCATACACCAAATGTTGATAAAGTTATGCCCCTTTGAAAATTGTGGTAAACATTTTCTTTTCCGGATAACTCCTCCTACAGTTTCCATCCGATTAACCTGAATAGTAGATAGTAAGACTAAGAGGTGGACATTGGTATAAAGTTTAAGGTTAACCATTCACCAATTTTTTATTTTTTTTTTGGTTTGGGTTTTACGGCCCTTTCAAGATTATTTCACTCATATCGAGCCGATCGTTAATCAGAGGTGGGCGAAAACCGGAGTACCCGGAGAAAAACCACCTGACCTTCCGTTGCAGAACTTGGCGTCTCACACGTGGTCCGAGCGGGGCTCGAACCTACGGCGGTGAGAGACCTAATGACTAAGAGTCAGCGCTCTTATCCACTAGGCCACGGAGGCCCGTTTAACCATTCACCAAATATTAATAGAGTTATGCCCCTTTGAAAATTGCGGTAAACATTTTCATTGCAGGATAACTCCTCCTACAGTTTTCATCTGACCAACCTGCAACTTTGTAGATAGCAAGACTATGATGTGGAGATATGCGTGAAGTTTTAAGGTTAACCGTACACCAAATATTTATAGACTTATGCTCCTTTGAAAATCTCGGTAAACATTTTCATTTCCGTACAACTCCTCCTACAGTTTTCACCCAATTAACCTGAAACTTTGTAAATAGTAAGACTACAAGGTGGGGATGTGCGTAAAGTTTCGAGGTTGATCATCCACCTAATATTTGTTGAGTTATGCCCCTTTGAAAAGTTCGGTATACATTTTCCTTTCAGGATAACTTCTCCTACAGTTTTCATCTGATCAACCTAAAACTTTGTAGATAGCAAGACTATGATGTGGAGATATGCGTAAAGTTTCAAGTTTAACCGTACACCAAATATTTATAGACTTATGACCAGCTTGTGATCACCATATCACCAATACCCTTTGAGACATATTGATGGTACTTTGTACAGAAATACATGAGCTTACTGAGCAGGTTTGTCATGCACAAGAACCGCAATTCTGAGTGCCCTGGTTTTTAGTTATCTCCCCTGACAGTATAATCTTGTGATGGCCATAACTGCAATACTTTTGTGATATATTGCTGGTTTAATTCTGGTGCACTTTCTATTGGTGAACAATCTTCCGAAGGCCATATTGGCTTTTGGTCGGGGGATGTGCCATCTCTTCCGGTTGCTATTTTTGTACCGGAAACCCCAATATGGGTAGTTGGCAAACAGTGCAGGCCTAGATCACACATGTTTATACTATCACACGCTGCAGAATGCGGCGTCTGATCTGGGCGTGCACTGTTTGCAAAACTTTCAGCCAGTTTCCAAATAGATTTTGAAGAATACACAGCCTGGCACCTCTTAATTTTGAAATGGACTCCTGCTATATATATAAGGAGGATGATTCCATGTGGTACTAAAAGGGTTAGTACCAAACTATCCAAATAATAAGAGTTATGCCCCTTTGAAAAATTCTGTAAACATTTTGTTTTCTGATAACTCCTCCGACATTTTAATAATAATTTTGAAATGGACTCCTGCTATATATATAAGGAGAATGATTCCATTTGGTACTAAAAGGGTTAGTACCAAACTGACCAAATAATAATAGAGTTATGCCCCTTTGAAAAATTATGTAAACATTTTGTTTTCGGATAACTCCTGCGACATTTTAGATCTGATTATGTTGAAACTTTACATACAGTAAGACCATGATATGGAACAGTGCATATTATTTTGAGGTTACAGTCTGCCAAATATTACCAGAGTTATACCCCTTTAACAGATTTTTCTAAACATTTCGGTTCCGGATAACTCATCTTACATTTTAGTAAGACAATGATGTGGAACAGTGCATATTTTAGGTTACAGTCTGCCAGATATTGCCAGAGTTATTCCCCTTTCACAGATTTTTCTAAACATATTTTGTTTCTGGATAATGCCTCTCACAGTTTACATCTGATGAAGCTGAAACTTTACGAATAGTGAGACTATGATGTGGAGAAGCGCATATTTTCTCAAGTTACAGTCCACCATCTGTTGCCAACGTTATGCCTTTAGTATGTTGAGGTTATGGTCCCCCAAATATTACCGACCATGAAAATTTGTTGTAGACAGGTATTTTGAGCCATTGAGGGTTATTAATAGTGCCAGGTAAGAATATATGGAGCACATACTGTTCCTTGGTTACGTTCCACAAACCCAAACTTGTACAACAGTCAGTATTCTTACGACATGAAAGCCGTAACAAAGGAAAGAAGCACAGCCTGAAAAAAATCCCCGCCTATAGTGGGATTCGAACCCGGGCCGCTCGGGTGAGAGCCCAGTGCTCTTATCACTGAGCCGAAGAGTCGACTCCCTGACGCAGTTGTCAGAGAGTGGTTATAAGCCTAGAAGTTATGCATATGGTCTACCAAGGAAGATAATGGAAGGGAGGTAATGCTGTCCGTAACAGTATATATATGCTCCATCTTACTAATTGCCACGGGCGTATTATGCCCCGTTTGCGGAGCTCTTGTTATATAAGCGGTGGGTGAACAGAAAGTTTTAAACCATTGCAGAACTTGTCTCGATCGTGCCTCGAACTCAGCCAGAAAGAGACATCATATCCTACCAACATGGTCAATTTTACAAAACATGCCATTGTTCATCTCTGAAATCAAATTGCGTGTCAAACGAGTAATTTTAAAGCTTAACATGGTTCTGTCTTTTCTGACAAATTTTCCACCAGCATAAAACTTGTGCGAGTGAGCAGCTCGCCACCTTCAGCCTTCGCTGTTCATAAATGCCGATATTTTTTAACCATTACAGTTAGATGCGCACCGGCGTTGCTGCTTCGGTCCTCGCCGGGTCCGTGAATATGTTTCTACGTACATTGCCCTCCTTTCAATGGCTTATGACGGACAGCTAACACTGAAACAGTTTCCATAAAGTCTTACCAGGACAATCGTGCATATTTAGAGCAACAACGTCGATGCACCGTCAAGACTTCATGGGCATGACATGGATCTTTCTTCACAAAGGCGACCAGCACTGACTCAGGCGAGCCTGACTCAGGCGTATGCCGACGTTTACGCCGACGACGGACGCCGGGGGTATGGCAATAGCTCCGACTACTTTCGAAAGGCGAGCAAAAATGGCAGATTTTCAACTTTACAAACTGGGGAAGCCTTCCTTTTAAAAGGAAACTTTATTTATAGAACTTACAACTACAGATTCACATTATGATCGTGTCAGACTCACACCATCGGGCCGATGGCATACGACTGAATGGCGTTAAAAGGGGGGACTTTACTAGGTGGCTTTTGACCGCAGGCTGATTAATGAAAACATAATGCAATAAAATTAATGCCATAGGCCAACGTGGAAATTAATTTAATGTTGAGATAAATCTGTTAATATCAAAAGCGGGTTTCCCTGTTTGAATGTACAGAAGACCTTCGATGACTCGAAACACCGATGCTTCGGTTACTATGTCTGTGTCGAACCCGTTCTTGAGTCCCTAGGGAATTCCTACAGATAAGAAATAGTGATGGATAATTTAGGAAGGTTTTCTTCTTTTATCTTGTAAATGTATGCTGTGTGCAACCATTAGAATCGCCTCGATAAGGCGAAATCGCCTCGATAAGGCGATTCTAATGAGTACACACAACATGCATTTATTATATAGAACACCGAAAAGTTATGTTTAAGTGATGGAGGTCACTTACTGACACAGAGATTTCTATTTTAACAAGAATTCCGCCGAAGGCTATGTCGCGTCTATGGTGGCGCAAAGTCACCGAACCATGATATCGAGGCCAAGGTCAAACACAGATACTTGCATAAAAGTTGCCATTTTTAAATGCAAGTTGTACTTAGTATCATTAATGAAGCTCTAATAATTCTTGAGAAATGAACTTAACCATTAGGGTAAACGCTAGGGTGGTCGCGATGCAAAGTCAGTAAACCATGAAATGTAGGTCAAGGTCAAATATGGATGCTTGCATTTATGTTGCCATACCCAGATACAAGTTTGTACCAAGTATCATTAATGAAGCTCTTATAGCTCTTGAGAAATAAGCTTGACCGTTAGGGTGAACGCTAGGGTGGTCGCAATATTTTACAAAGTCAGTGAACCATAAAATGTAGGTCAAGGTTAAATATGGATGCTTGCATTTATGTTGCCACACCCATATACAAGTTTGTACCAAGTATCATTAATGAAGCTCTTATAGTTCTTGAGAAATTAACTTCACCATTTGGGTGAACGCTAGGGTGGTCGAAATTGTTGACGCCTTGACAAACGGACGGACGGGCGGACGAACGGATGAACGGACGAGCGAACAGACGGAAAACCGTACGGCTATATCGCGCCATGCAGGCCCGACAAAAACAAGTTGCTGTTTTAGTAGAGTCACATTGGCAACATCCTTTTAAAGTTTCAATGACACTGACCATGTGGCATAGGAGAGTTGTCATTTAACGTTTAAATATTTTGATTTTGCTTTGGCAGTCAGCTAGTTCGGGACTGATAATCGATTATCTTTTCAGCTCCGATTTGGCAGCCCTAGTTATCACTGAAACATTTGTCTTCTTTTAGTTGTGGGGGCCATCTTGTTCGTTAAAAAGATAAAGTTAAAGAAACTTTGTTTAACGTCGCAATATTAGAAAAAAATTGAGCTTTTGGCGACAAACAAACTGTTCTTTAGACTTCATTTATCTTCCTATAGGAATTCCCCTGATAATGCGAGCGTCAGCCAAGAAATCCCCTAGTACCATTTCTGACGCCTTTGGTATGGCGCGGCCGGGGATCGAACCGGCGACCTCCAGATCCCAAAGCGGACGCTCTACCACTGGGCTTTCGGGGTTGGAGAAGATTTAGTTTAGCTATTTTGGGAGAGAGCCTTCTAGGCAACATTCCTGTGAAGTTTGTGTGATCACGGCCAAATATTCATTATATAATCCTCTGTTTTATTTTCTTATTATTGACATTTTCCTTCGGATATATTGGGAACAAATATGGCTAAAGGGCTAAAGTGGTATGATGTGTCCGGTATCATTCGGGTCCAGTTTTGTGACAATGGCAAAGGTAAGGACGCGACAAACAGTGAAGAACCCAATAAGACGTCACAGAATGGGGAGTCATATCTGAGTCTACACGGTTCGCTTATATACGGAAACTTAACCCTTATCTTGCTGTTCACAACAACCCCTATCTTTGCAAACAGTGTAGATCCAGATCAGATGGCTTCAGGATCTACACTGTTTGGCATTCAGTTTATGAATTTGTAGCAATAAATTACATCAAGTCATTTGATTGGTTGATAGACAGAAATGGGTGTGGCTTAAATGAATATTCAGCAAGATAAGGGTTAACAAAAACAAAGCAACCCTGACACACCTGTACTTCGAAATGGAGCGGTCCAAAGCTGCAATGTGGACAGTCCCATTCAGAGCGAATTTAATTTCTCAGCTCAGAGTCACGTTAGCATTCCACCATATTTTTTTTTAATTTCTATTTATTTTTTTTTATTTTTTACAGCCCTTTCAAGATTATTTCACTCATATCGAGCCGATCATTAATCAGAGGTGGGCGAAAAGCGGAGTACCCGGAGAAAAACCACCTGACCTTCCTTGCAGAACTTGGCGTCTCATATATATGACCCGAGCGAGGCCCGAACCACAGCGGTGAGAGACCTAATGATCAAGAGTCTGCGCTCGCGGAGGCCCGTGCATTCCACCATTTAACATTTTCGCTATGAAATTACATCTTTCTAGGTCCCCTGCATTACGAAAACAGGCCTATTTAAACATACGGGTAAAATTTTACAACCCAAAAATGGAATTTTTCATACATAAATCCTGATTTTTTTTTCAATTTTCTATTCAAAACATAGATTGTGGGTACTCGTTAGAACCGCCTCTAAGGTTTAAAGCAGAAATAAGGAAAAATGAATACCACAACAAACCCCAGTTTTACTATATACTAGTTGGGTTTAAGGGGGGTCAAACTTATATAGACGTCTTTTCTTGATGTCTAAGAACAAAATGAAAGGGTGTGTTTTGGGGTTTTGTTTTGAATTTAACGACCCGGTCAAGACTATTATGTTTAGATCGAGCAGCTCAGTTTACCTAACGACAATTTTCCTGTAAGTAGCTGACCAGTACAGTGCTTATTCTTTTGCCGGAAACTGACAACTATGAGGCAGGTATCGCACCCGCGATTCCCTGATCACCAGCCAGACGCGCATCCGACTACCACGGTCTAGCTGAAATATGAAAAATGAGCCAGCGCCTGACAAAAGCTACAAAAAAGTCTTGGGCGACCAGCGAAGACTCAGATCAGCCTGCGCATTTGCAGAGTCTGATCAGTCTTCGCCGCTGATCGCATATACCTTCTAATATCAACACAAAGAGACATAAGCAAAGGTCTTGTCATAGTGGATGGGTGCGCAGGTCGATTTGAGTCTCTGCTGGTCGCACCGGTCTTCTTGTAGGTTTTGTCATGCGCCGGTGCAAATAATATATGTCCTGTACAACAAACAGTGCGAGTAGGGTTTACACGTGCGTTCATCACACGAACTAGTATCACGAAAACAAGCCTATATAATTCTGACCACTTAAGCTTGAACCCCACTTTTATATAGTAAAACTGTGGTTTATAGGGGTAATCCTATAAGAATCTGATATGTGGTTCTGTTGTAGATAAGCGTTTCCAACCCGAGGGATGACCGTGCTGAGCGGAACCGAGGCTATGCCGAGGTTCCGCTAAGCACGCTCATCCCGAGGGTTGGAAACGTCCATCTACAACAGAACCCCATATTGGATTCTTTTTCTTGCACAACACCTCCGGTTAGTTTTGACAGCTCGCACATGTATATTGTTTACAAAATAAAAGTAGTGCGGAAGTAGTTCCGGTAGTTGAATAGAATTGAAGCGCATTTATGTTAGTTGCCTGTGTCGGAACACCAGGGTCCGAACATAAATTTCTATCCCAGCGAAAAATCGCGGATTTCCTTTTCTGGTGTGCAAGAATTATTTTTCTTATTTCTGATCTAAAATATAAATTGTGGGTATTCGATGAGGCGGTTCTAACGAGTACCCACAATCTATATTTTTGAGCAGAAATAAGGAAAATATCACAATTTTTCATTTTAAAATTTTCGATTTTCTGAGGTCAAATGTACAATGTATTTGTATACGGGCGTGTTTTCGTAATGTGGAGAAAGAGTTCTTACATGGAGCTGAAACTGACCACACATGAGAACTGGTAAACCGCTAAGGTCTCAGACTAACCAGGCAAAGTATTGTGAGTCAGACCGTCCAATGCATTTAAGCTAATCGCTTTCATTGTGCGGCTGGGCTTGAGATGTCACTTCATCTCAATGCCGGGTAAAAGTGACCTATATAGTTTTGGCGAGGACTTAAACCTCAATCCAAACTAGTTAGCGTGAGGAACTCTTACGACTACGCAATGTTTAAAAACAGAAGTGGAGGCATTGGTCAGGAATCAATAAAATTAACCCACAGCTCATCAGAGACACCCGAAAGGGAAAGAATACACATAGAAAGTGGATTTTTTGGGTTTGTTTGAATTGAACTTTTAACATTTTAGCCACAGTAGCATCCAGGATACATCAATGTCGGCGGTACGTAAATTTCCACGCAGCGCCGACACCGATGTCATGCTGCTCTCAACCAAAATGAATTTTACAGAAATAACTTCCTCCTTTCAAACATTTTAGACACAGTAGCATCCAAAATACATCGCCGTCGATGCTACATCTCCACGCAGCGCCGACGCCAATTGAATTTTACAGAAATGACCATCTCTTTTGTAAACATTTTAGACGCAGCAGCATGCAGGATACGTTGACAGCGCCCGGCACCAATCGAACCAAAATTAATTTCAAATGTTAAAAGGAGGAAGTTTCATTTGAGAGTAACGCGCCAGTGTCTAAAGTGTCTAAAAAGGATATTTGAGGTTTAGCGTCCCTGTCAACACTGTATAGGTCATTTTGTAGACGTTGCTTCCAATTTGTTGGACTTTTACCCAACATGGAGATGAAATGACATCTCAAGCCCTGTCGCCCAACAAAAAAGGTCTAAAAAAAGATAAATGTTAGGAATATTAAAGTAAGATTACATACTCTACCTTATCCAAATCTGTAAAACGATCTCCAATGGCCATATTCGCGGCTTGACCCAGTCATAAATAATTTCTCTCAGTCTCCCGCTATTCCCGCTGATCCAAGTAAATTTCAGTTTGTAAGAAAGTTAATATTAAGAGTAATAATATAAAATGTATAATAATAACTCTGAAATCGACGACGTCGACGACGTCGACGACGACGACGACGATGGTGGTGATGATGATGATGATGATGATGGAAAAGCGATTATTAAATAATTTCTCTGCTTGCTAGTCTACCGCTGATACAAATTGCGATATTGTTTCATTTTTGAAAGTTCAACAATAACGAACAGAAACTTCCGCACATATGTATATTCATGAAACAATGCTTCCACGCAGAGCTGAATCCGGCCCGCACACTAGTACTGGTAAACCGCTTAGAGGATCTAAGCCTGTCCAGGAACCGCAGTGAAAGGTCCATGCTTATAAATCCTATTGGTTTCATTGGGCGACAGGGCTTGAGATGTCATTTCATCTCAATGCCGGGTAAAAGTCCCACAAAATTGGAAGCAACGTCTCCAAAATGACCTTTACAGTGTTGAAGGGGACGTTAAACCTCAAATCAAACAAACAAACAAAATCATGAAACAATCGCTCAAATAGGGATTATGTCAGTAATCAAATAAATGCCACGCGTATCGATTAACCTATCAATAATTAGATTAATCGATACGCGTGTCGTTAACAACCTATCATTAATTAGATTATCGTAGGAGAGAGGGCTTGAAGTCATCACAGACTTGAATTGAAATTGCACAGGACATCATTTTTGTAACTCATAAAATTTACACAAAGTAAACCCACAACTAGTATGTCAATACGTGTTTTAAGTATATTGTAACATTTTTCTTTCAAATTTTCTGATAAAAAATGACATCTCTCATAATGCTGCTCAAAACAGATTTAGGAAAAGGTTAGAATAACGCTGCAGGGTGTAATGACGGCGCTCCATGCTGGGCACCTCCACGCTGGGAACGTTTGCTCCACCGTGGGCACACTCTTTTCCTACAGTTGCAGCTATACTTAGACTGGTTGCTCGGTTCATTAAAATTAGAGCAAATTTTCACAGGGTCTTTTCGTCCCTTGAATTCAAAGAAAACCTACAGAAGCATTAATTATTTGTCATTGCCATTTTCTTAGCTTCCGTTGTGTAGAAGTCAAATTATGACCGTACAACTTAAAGTTGTGGGTGTAGACTTTTATACTTATAGGAATGCGATTGGCACTTTAAAGCCGTTATCAGGTGTATTTATAGCTTCGCAAGGGAGATTACCATAGAATTGGAACCACAAGAAAATGCTATTTAATTATAGAATTGGAACCACAAGAAAATGCTATTTAATTTTAAATAGCCGCATTCAGCGTTTGATTTTCTGTAATATCTAAATAAAATAGGATAATGTAAATTTATTTCACAAAAAATGTTGTTTTAAACGTTTAAGGTACTTTATTTTTCGTATTTTATTATAAATACTTATCAATTTGAGACACCACCTTTACTTAAACAAACATAACGACTGCTATATAAATATTGATCTATTTCCCTCAGAAACTGCTAGTTTTTTTTTTTCTTGTTACTGTGGAAAGCTCAACACTAAATTTAAGTCTTACATGCATAAAGGTAAACCGTTTTCAAATCACGTGAAGTTAAATTTATTTCAAGTCGGTTTTAATGTACTGGAAAATTTGCTTGAACTCTGCTTGCCATGGAGCAACAATGGTCCTATTCATGCCGTTGCTCCACCCTGGGAACGTTAGCGACGTATTGGAGCGTTTCCTTGAACTGTGCTGGACATGTAGTGACTTTCGACCTATTCTTGCTGGTGCTCAACCCTGGGCACAATATCAGTCGTATTGGTACGTTTCCTTGAACTCTGTGCTGGACTGATGGATCGACAACGGACCTATTCCTGCCGTTGCTCCACGCTGGGTACGTTGGCAGTCGTAGGGGTACTGTTGCTTAATCTGTGCTGAACATGGTGCGACAATGGACCTATTCCTGCAGCTGCTCAACCCTGTGTAAGTTAGAAGTCGTATTGGAACGTTTCTTTGAACTATGCTGGACATGTAGCGGGAATGGACCTATTCCTGCCATTGCCTCGCTCCGAGCTGGGCACACTAAATATATTTCCAGAGCGCTAGAATGCTCTCTGCTGGGAACAGGCCGGCCTCGCTCCGCGCTGGGCACACTATATATATTTCCAGAGCGCTCGCATGCTCTGTGCTGGGAACAGAACATCTATAAGACCATTGGCGGCTTTACTCCACGCTGGGCACACTATATATATGACCAGAGTGAGTGCTCGCATGCTCTGTGCTGGAAACAGAACAACTATAAGACCATTGTTGTCCTCGCTCCACGCTGGGCACACAATATATATTTCCAGAGCGCTCGCTTGGTCTGTGCTAGGAACAGAACAACTATAAGACCATTGTTGGCCTCGCTCCACGCTGGGCACACAATATATATTCCCAGAGCGCTCGCTTGGTCTGTGCTGGTAACAGGACAACTATAAGACCATTGTTGGCCTCGCTCCACGCTGGGCACACAATATATATTTCCAGAGCGCTCGCTTGGTCTGTGCTGGGAACAGAACAACTATAAGACTATTGTTGGCCTCGCTCCACGCTGGGCACACTATATATATTTCCAGAGTGCTCGCATGCTCTCTGCTAGGAACTGAACAACTATAAGACCATTGCCGGCCTCGCTCCACGCTGGGCACACTATATTTATTTCCAGAGTGCTCGCATGCTCTTTGCTGGGAACAGAACAACTATAAGACCATTGTTGGCCTCGCTTCACGCTGGGCACACTATATATATTTCCAGAGTGCTCGCATGCTCTGTACTGGGAACAGAACAGCTATAAGACCATTGTTGACCTCTCCCAATGCAGAGCACACCATATATATTTCCAGACTGCTCGCATGATCTATGCTGGGAACACAACACTATAAGACAATTGTTGGCCTCGCTCCACACTGGGTACACTATCTATATTTCCAGAGTGCTCGCATTGTCTGTGCTGGGAACAGAACAACTATAAGACCATTGTCGACCCCGCTCCACGCTGGGCACACTACATATATTTCCAGAGTGCTTGCATGCTCTGTGCTGGGAACAGAACGACTATAAAACTATTCCCGGCCTCGCTCCACGCCGGGCACACTATATATATTTCCAGAGTGCTCGCATGCTCTGTGCTGGGAACAGAACTTCATTAGACCATTGCCGGCCTCGCTACACGCTGGGCACACTATATATATTTCCAAAGTGCATGAATGATCCGTGCTTGGAGCAGAACAACTATAAGCCATTGCCGGCCTCGCTCCACGCTGGGCACAGTATATATATTTCCAGAGTGCTCGCATGCTCTGTGCTGGGAAGAGAACAAATATAAGACCATTGTTGGCCTCGCTCCGCGCTGGGCACAATATATATATTTCCGGAGCGCTCGCATGCTCTGTGCTGCTGCTCCTGTGCTGGGAACAGAACAACTATAAGACCATTGTTGGCCGCGCTCCACGCTGGACACACTATATACATCTCACGGGCGCTCGCTTGCTCTGTGATGGGAACAGAACAACTACAAGACCATTGTTTGCCTCCCTCCATGCTACGCACACTACATATGTTTCCAGAGTGCTCGCATGCTCTGTGCTGGAAACACAACACTATAAGACAATTGTTGGCCTCGCTCCACGCTGGGCACAATATCTATATTTCCAGAGTGCTCGCATTGTCTGTGCTGGGAACAGAACAACTATAAGACCATTGCCGGCCCCACTCCACGCTGGGCACACTATATATATTTCCAGAGTGCTGGCATGCTCTGTGCTGGGAACAGAACAACCATAAAACCATTCCCGGCCTCGCTCCAAGCCGGGCATACTATATATATTTCCAGAATGTTCACATGCTCTGTGCTGGGAACAGAACAACAATAACACCATTGCCGGCCTCGCTTCACGCTGGGCACACTATATATATTTCCAAAGTGCTCGAATGATTCGTGCTTGGAATAGAACAACTATAAACCATTGCCGGCCTCGCTCCACGCTGGGCACATTATATATATTTCCAGAGTGCTCGCATGCTCTGTGCTGGGAACAGAACAAATATAAGACCATTGTTGGCCTCGCTCCACGCTGGACACACTATATATAATTCTAGAGTGCTCGCATGCTCTGTGCTGGGAACAGAACAACTATAAGACCATTGTTGGCCTCGCTCCACGCTGGGCACATATATAATTTCAGAGCGCTCGATTGCAACTATAAGACCATGTTTGGCCTCACTCCACGCTGGGCACACTGTATATATTTCCAGACTGCTCGCATGCTCTGTGCTGGGAACAGAACAGCTTTAAGACCATTGTTGGCCTCTCTCCACGCTGGGCACACTATATATATTTCCAGAATGCTCACATGCTCTGTGCTGGAAACTGAACAAATATAAGACCACTGTTGGCCTCGCTCCACGCTGGGCACACTTTATTTATTTCCAGAATGCTAGCATGCTCTGTGCTGGGAAAAGAAAAACTATCTGACCATTGCCGGCCTCGCTCCTCGCTGGGCATACTATGTATATTTCCAGAGTGTTCGCATGCTCTGTGCTGGGAACAGAACAACTATAAGACCATTGACGGCGTCGCTCTACGCTTGGCACACTATATATATTTCCAGATTGCCCGCATCCTCTGTGCTGGGAACAGAACAACTATAAGACCATTGCCAGTCTCGCTCCACGCTGGGCACCTTATATATATTTCCAGAGTGTTCGCATGCTCTGTGCTGGGAACAGAACAACTATAAAAGCATTGCCGGCCTCGCTCCACGCTGAGCACACTATATATCTTTCCAGAGTGCTCGTTTGCTCTGTGCTGGAAACAGAACAACTATTAAACCTTCGCCGATCTCGCTCCCCGCTGGGCACACTATATATATTTCCAGAGTGCTCACATGCTCTGTGCTGGGAACACAACAACTATAAAACCATTGCCAGCCTCGCTCCACGCTGGGCACACTATATATATATTTCTAGTGTGCTTGCATGCTCTGTGCGGGGAACAGAACAACTTAAAGACCATTGCCGGCCTCGCTCCACGCTTGGCACACTATATATATTTCCAGAGTGCCCGCATCCTCTGTGCTGGGAACAGAACAACTATAAGACCATTGTCGGCCTCGCTCCACGCTGGGCACACTATATATATTTTGCAGAGTGCTCGCATGCTCTGTGATGGGAACAGAACAACTATAAGACCATTGTCGGCCTCGCTCCACGCTGGGCACACTATATATATTTCCAGAGTGCTCGCATGCTCTGAACTGGGAACACAACACTATAAGACAATTGTTGGATTCGCTCCACACTGGCGACACCATATATAGTTCCAGAGTGCTCGCATTGTGTGTGCTGGGAACAGAATAACTATAAGACCATTGCCGGCCCCGCTCCACGCTGGGCACACTACATATATTTCCAGAGTGCTGGCATGCTCTGTGCTGGTAACAGAACGACTATAAAACTATTCCCGGCCTCGCTCCACGCAGGGCACACTATATATATTTCCAGAGTGCTCGCATGCTCTGTGCTGGGAACAGAACTTCATAAGACCATTGCCGGCCTCGCTCCACGCTGGGCACACTATATATATTTCAAAAGTGTACGAATGATCCGTGCTTGGAAAAGAACAACTATAAGCCATTGCCGGCCTCGCTCCACGCTGGGCACAGTATATATATTTCCAAAGTGCTCAAATGATTCGTGCTTGGAATAGAACAACTATAAACCACTGCCGGCCTCGCTCCACGCTGGGCACATTATATATATTTGCAGAGTGCTCGCATGCTCTGTGCTGGGAACAGAACAAATATAAGACCATTGTTGGCATCGCTCCACGCTGGACACACTATATATATTTCTAGAGTCCTCGCATGCTCTGTGCTGGGAACAGAACAACTTTAAGACCATTGTTGGCCTCGCTCCACGCTGGGCACATTATATATAATTCCAGAGTGCTCACATGCTCTGTGCTTGGACTGAACAACTATAAGACCATTGTTGGCCTCACTCCACGCTGGGCACATTATATATAATTCCAGACTGCTCGCATGCTCTATGCTGGGAACAGAACAGCTTTAAGACCATTGATGGCCTCTCTCCCCGCTGGGCACACTATATATATTTCCAGAATGCTCGCATGCTATGTGCTGGAAACTGAATAAATATAAGACCATTGTTGGCCTCGCTCCACGCTGGGCACACTATATTTATTTCCAGAATGCTAGCATGCTCTGTGCTGGGAAAAGAAAAACTATCTCACCATTGCCGGCCTCGCTCCTCGCTGGGCACACTATGTGTATTTCTAGAGTGTTCGCATGCTCTGTGCTGGGAACAGAACAACTATAAGACCATTGACGGCCTCGCTCTACGCTTGGCACACTTTATATATTTCCAGAGTTCCCGCATCCTCTGTGCTGGGAACAGAACAACTATAAGACCATTGCCGGCCTCGCTCCCCGCTGGGCACACTATATATATTTCCAGAGTGCTCACATGCTCTGTGCTGGGAACACAACAACTATAAAACCATTGCCAGCCTCGCTCCACGCTGGGCACACTATATATATTTCTAGTGTGCTGGCATGCTCTGTGCGTGGAACAGAACAACTTAAAGTCCATTGCCGGCCTCGCTCTACGCTTGGCACACTATATATATTTCCAGAGTGCCCGCATCCTCTGTGCTGGGAACAGAACAACTATAAGACCATTGCCGGCCTCGCTCCACGCTGGGCCACTATATATATTTTGCAGAGTGCTCGCATGCTCTGTGATGGGAACAGAACAACTATAAGACCATTGTCGGCCTCACTCCACGCTGGGCACACTATATATATTTCCAGAGTGCTAGCATGCTCTGTACTGGGAACAGAACAGCTATAAGACCATTGTTGACCCCCCCTCCCCTATGCTGGGCACATCATATATATTTCCAGACTGCTCGCATGATCTGTGCTAGGAACACAACACTATAAGACAATTGTTGGATTCGCTCCACACTGGGCACACTATCTATATTTCCAGAGTGCTCGCATTGTCTGTGCTGGGAACAGAATAACTGTAAGACCATTGCCGGCCCCGCTCCACGCTGGGCACACTACATATATTTCCAGAGTGCTGGCATGCTCTGTGCTTGGAACAGAACGACTATAAAACTATTCCCGGCCTCGCTCCACGCAGGGCACACTATATATATTTCCAGAGTGCTCGCATGCTCTGTGCTGGGAACAGAACTTCATAAGACCATTGCCGGCCTCGCTCCACGCTGGGCACACTATATATATTTCCAAAGTGTACGAATGATCCGTACTTGGAGCAGAACAACTATAAGCCATTGCAGGGCTCGCTCCACGCAGGGTTCAGTATATATATTTCCAGAGTGCTCGCATGCTCTGTGCTGGGAAGAGAACAAATATAAGACCATTGTTGGCCTCGCTCCGCGCTGGGCACAATATATATATTTCCGGAGCGCTCGCATGCTCTGTGCTGGGAACAGAACAAATATAAGACCATTGTCGGCGTCGCTCCACGCCGGGCACACTATATATATTTCCAGAGTTATCACTTGCTCTGTGCTGGGAACAGAACAAAAATAAGACCATTGCCGGCCTCGCTTCCCGCTGGGCACACTATATATATTTCCAAAGTGCTCGAATGATTCGTGCTTGGAATAGAACAACTATAAACCACTGCCGGCCTCGCTCCACGCTGGGCACATTATATATATTTCCAGAGTGCTCGCATGCTCTGTGCTGGGAACAGAACAAATATAAGACCATTGTTGGCCTCGCTCCACGCTGGACACACTATATATACTTCTAGAGTCCTCGCATGCTCTGTGCTGGGAACAGAACAACTATAAGACCATTGTTGGCCTCGCTCCACGCTGGGCACATTATATATAATTCCAGAGTGCACGCATGCTCTGTGTTAGGAACTGAACACTTATAAGACCATTGTTGGCCTCACTCCACGCTGGGCACACTATATATATTTCCAGACTGCTCGCATGCTCTATGCTGGGAACAGAACAGCTTTAAGACCATTGTTGGCCTCTCTCCACGCTGGGCACACTATATATATTTCCAGACTGCTCGCATGATCTGTGCTCGGAACACGACACTATAAGACAATTGTTGGATTCGCTCCACACTGGGCACACTATCTATATTTCCAGAGTGCTCGCATTGTCTGTGCTGGGAACAGAATAACTATAAGACCATTGCCGGCCCCGCTCCACGCTGGGCACACTACATATATTTCCAGAGTGCTGGCATGCTCTGTGCTGGGAATAGAACGACTATAAAACTATTCCCGGCCTCGCTCCACGCAGGGCACACTATATATATTTCCAGAGTGCTCGCATGCTCTGTGCTGGGAACAGAACTTCATAAGACCATTGCCGGCCTCGCTCCACGCTGGACACACTATATATATTTCCAAAGTGTACGAATGATCCGTGCTTGGAGCAGAACAATTATAAGCCATTGCCGGGCTCGCTCCACGCAGGGTACAGTATATATATTTCCAGAGTGCTCGCATGCTCTGTGCTGGGAAGAGAACAAATATAAGACCATTGTTGGCCTCGCTCCGCGCTTGGCACAATATATATATTTCCGGAGCGCTCGCATGCTCTGTGCTGGGAACAGAACAAATATAAGACCATTGTCGGCGTCGCTCCACGCCGGGCACACTATATATATTTCCAGAGTTATCACTTGCTCTGTGCTGGGAACAGAACAAAAATAAGACCATTGCCGGTCTCGCTTCCCGCTGGGCACACTATATATATTTCCAAAGTGCTCGAATGATTCGTGCTTGAAATAGAACAACTATAGACCACTGCCGGCCTCGCTCCACGCTGGGCACATTATATATATTTCCAGAGTGCTCGCATGCTCTGTGCTGGGAACAGAACAAATATAAGACCATTGTTGGCCTCGCTCCACGCTGGACACACTATATATATTTCTAGGGTCCTCGCATGCTCTGTTGCTCTGTGCTGGGAACAGAACAACTATAAGACCATTGTTGGCCTCGCTCCACGCTGGGTACATTATATATATTTCCAGAATGCTCGCATGCTCTGTGCTGGAAACTGAATAAATATAAGACCATTGTTGGCCTCGCTCCACGCTGGGCAGACTATATTTATTTCCAGAATGCTAGCATGCTTTGTGTTGGGAAAAGAAAAACTATCTGACCATTGCCGGCCGCGCTCCTCGCTGGGCATACTATGTATATTTCTAGAGTGTTCGCATGCTCTGTGCTGGGAACAGAACAACTATAAGACCAATGACGGCCTCGCTCTACGCTTGGCACACTTTATATATTTCCAGAGTTCCCGCATCCTCTGTGCTGGGAACAGAACAACTATAAGACCATTGCCAGCCTCGCTCCACGCTGGGCACACTAAATATATTTCCAGAGTGTTCGCATGCTCTGTGCTGGGAACAGAACAACTATAAAAGCATTGCCGGCCTCGCTCCACGCTGGGCACACTATATATCTTTCCAGAGTGCTCGTATGCTCTGTGCTGGTAACAGAGCAACTATTAAACCATCGCCGACCTCACTCCCCGCTGGGCACACTAAATATATTTCCAGAGTGCTCACATGCTCTGTGCTGGGAACACAACAACTATAAAACCATTGCCAGCCTCGCTCCACGCTGGGCACACTATATATATTTCTAGTTTGCTTGCATGCTCTGTGCGGGGAACAGAACAACTTAAAGACCATTGCCGGCCTCGCTCCAAGCTTGGCACACTATATATATTTCCAGAGTGCCCGCATCCTCTGTGCTGGGAACAGAACAACTATAAGACCATTGCCGGCCTCGCTCCACGCTGGGCACACTATAAATATTTCCAGAGTGCTCGCATGCTCTGTAATGGGAACAGAACAACTATAAGACCATTGCCGGCCCCGCTCCACGCTGGGCACACTACATATATTTCCAGAGTGCTGGCATGCTCTGTACTGGGAACAGAACGGCTATAAAACTATTCCCGGCCTCGCTCCACGCCGGGCACACTATATATATTTCCAGAGTGCTCGCATGCTCTGTGCTGGCCAGGTCGCTTGAACTGTGCTGGAGGTGGAGCGACTATTATCCCTACTCCTGCCACTGCTCCACGCTGGGCACTTTCACAATCTTAATGGCGTTGTCGCACAGAGCGTGCGACAGATCCAGTAGAATATGTACCGCTCCCAGCGTGGAGTATTAGCAGGAATAGGTATTATACGCTCCAATAATGCCGTCGCTCCATGCTGGGCACCTCCACTCTCAGAACGGCCACTCATTTGTCCAATAGAACGGTTGATTTATTGACTTCATATTCACCCACCCGTATCGAAACCATTAAACTACAGGACCTTAATAATCCTGAGCTGTTGGGCACGTTAGCAGTCGTACCAGAGTACTGTAGCGTTCGCTTGAACTGTGCTAGGCGAGGAGCAACTATAACACCTATTCCTGGCATTGCTCCACGCTGAAGTCGTACTGGATCGTTTGCTTGAAATATGCTTGATTGTAGCGACTGTTAGACCTATTAGGCTATCCTTTCTCTACGCTGGGCAAGTTATTAGTCGTACTGAAGCAATCTCTTGAACTCTGCTCAACATAAAATGACTTAAGACCTATTTCTCCCTGTTTCTACCCTTGCTCCACGCACGGCACGTTAGCATCAAACTGGAGCGTTTGCTTTAACGGTGCTATTGATGGAGCGACTCTAAGACTCTTTTTCAGCCCTTGCTCAATGCTGGGTGTGTTAGCAATCGAAATGGAGCATGTGCGTTCACAGTTCCGGACATGGAGCGACTTTAGACCCGTGAGGGCCTGAGAGAAAAATATGAGGATTTTATATTTAAAGCTTTTACTTGTAGCAATGTTACTTATTTGAGTTGTTTCCCTTGTTTTATTGGTGGACTGAACGTGTTATTTTATGGAAATTCGTAAACGATCTGATTTATATTTGATTATCCTGCATTTGTTGGCATTATATTTGTTTGTATGCCTATTGCTCAATGTTTAGATTGACTTTGGCAGACAAATGTTACTCAAAGTATTGCCAACGGATGCAAGGTTTCCATATCATGCTTATAAGATTCATTTAATATATATATGTGTGTGTGTGTATATATGTGTTGCGTGCAGCAGGGTTAGAAACAGCTATATTGACATTATTTATAACATGCGGCTATTCCTGCCGTTGCTTTGAGAAGTAGAAGTAAAACAAAGATCAGGAATTGCTACAATTAACTTACTCCACCCATAAAAGACACCAAAGGGAAAGAAATACAAACATTAAGCGACCAGACCATAATGGAAACCTAAACAAAGGAAGGCCATAAGGACAGTTACTTTCCCACAAAATGGCCATATGGCCATCCAAAACCAAAAGACACAAGCGATACATACAGTAAGTAACAAACAACAACATAAATAAATCGCCACAGAAGAGCCGCCTTGGAACGGTCAGTGGAAGATTTCCACTGGGGGGCTTAAATCGATTTTACGTGGCCACAATCCTCGCCCTTACTTCCGTCGCGATTTAGACAAATAATTTGTTCAGTCCGCAGGAAGGCCTCCTAACTCATCAGTGCAACATCTCCGTGAACACAAAAATCAAAGAACCACAGAGGTGAGACAACGGTGAGGACTCGACAGCAAGAAACCACTGAAATGCTGGAGCAAAAGAAAACCAACAGTTAGACTCCGATGAGCCCGACCAGAGTCAGAGCATCAGGCACCAACCGACATTATCTCTATAATTTTCAATAAGCCTTTACGTTGGAGCCGTCATAGAATCTGAGGCCTGACCCACCGGCGTGTAATTAAAGAGGGAAGCAAAGTTGCCAACCGTGATTGGGTTAACTACCATGCATGCAGTCTATATTGTCATATTGTTTTTTTTGTAATTAGAGGTTTAACGTCCCCGTCAAAACTGTAAAGGTCATTTTGGAGACGTTGCTTCCAATTTTGTGGGACTTTTATAGTAGTCGCAGATAAGATCGAATTGGTGGAGCTATTCAGGTGTTTTCAATATGTCAAATTCGCTGAGTCCGCCGAGTGCCTTTCGCACGCTTTCTTCAAGCAATCGAAATGGTCATATACTCTGAGTACGCCACAGCTATGCTTGTGTTACAGTTGAATTCATAGAATCGGGTGACTTGGATTACCTTTTTGTTAATGGAATATTCCTAAGGCAGGTACAAACGATAGCTTCGCCTAGTCAATCTTATCTGCGAGTACAATACCCGACATTGAGATGAAATGACATCCTAAGCCCAATGTAACAAATAGGCCGCCTCGCACCGCGATTCCTGGACAGGCTTAGAGTCTCTAAGCGGTTTACCAGTACTAGTGTGCTGGCCGGATTCATCTCTGCGTGGAAGCATCATGCAGCCCATATATTTCTTCAAGCCCCTATGCGCGGGGGCCGGCGGATTCTAACTGCAATTGAGCGACAATGGGCCTATTCCTGCCGTTGCTCCACCCTGGGAATGTTAGCAGTCGCATTGGTACGTAGACTTGAACTTCACGTGTCGTGGTGCGACAATGAGCCTATTCCTGCCGTTGCTCCACCTTGGGATGGGTGTTTTTGAGTTTTACGTCCCACCAACAGCTAATGTGATACGGAGACGGGACCTCGGTTTAAAGACTCATCCGAAAGTCTGGAGAAGCCTGGGATCGATCCTGCGACCCCTGGTTTCCAAGGCGAGTAGCGTAAATACTGCACCACGGAGGCTTCTATGCTCCACCTTGGGAAAGTTAGCAGTCGTATTGGTACGTAGGCTTGAACAATACGCCCTTCCTGCCGTTGCTCTACCCTGGGAACCTGGGCAGTCGTATTGGTGCGTTCCCAGCAGGCACATGACGAAATTGTGACGTCACATCAACGTCGATGCAACGTCATGACGTTCATACAACGTCGCATGAACGTCGGTTGACGTTACACCGACGTTGATTTGACGTTGCCCTGGCGAAGTGTGCTTGCAGGGTTAGCATTAACTGTATCTGTGATGGAACGACAATGGGCCGATTTCTTGCCGTTGCTCCACCCTGGGAACGTTGGCAGTGGTACTGGAAAGTAAGCTTGAACTGTACCTATCATGGAGCGATAATGGGCATAGTCCTGTCGTTGCTCCACGCTGGGAACGTTAAGAGTCGTATTGGTACGTTAGCTTGAATTGTTCCTGTCGTGGAGCGACAATGGGCCATTCCTGTCGTTGCTCCACCCTGGGAACGTTAGAAGCCGTATTGGTACGTTAGCTTGAGTTGTTCCGGTCATGGAGCGACAATGGTCCTATTCCTGCCATTGCTCCACCCTGGGATCGTTTGTGTTGGAGTTTAACGGCCCAGTCAAAACGATTTAGGTCATTTTTGAGGCGGTCAGTTTACGTACCCAACCACACTTTCCTGGGCAGGCTTTTACGTAAGCGGATAACCAGTTCAGTGCACATTCTTCAGCCAGAAACTGAAAACCGCAATTTCTTGAATCAGCGGAAGGGAGAGAATGACCGTAGAAAAAATTTCATGATCAATCTCCACGAAAGAATGTTGCCGACCCCGGCAGGAATCGAACCCGCGTCCTCCTGATCACCAGTCAGACGCGCATCCGACTTAGCTACCGAGGCCGGCCTGCGATCGTTGGGAGTGGTTATTCCAACTCTACCTGTCATAGAACGACAATGGGCCTATTCCTGTTGTTACTCCACCCTGGGAACGTTGGGATTGGTTCTGGCACGTTAGCTTGAACAGCACCTGTTATCTGGGGGCGACAACGGGCCTATTCCTGTTGTTGCTCCACCCTGGGAACGTTAGCAGTTAGCTTGCACCGTACCTGGTATAGCGCGACAATGGGCCTGGTCCACGCTGCGAACGTGGTACTAAAAGTTTTGTTTAGGTTCCTTTCACTATCGTTAATGAGAATTGTGTAAAAAACTTGAGTATCCGCAGAAAAAAAAAGCAAAAAACACCTGGTGTTTCATTGCAAGACGGTTTTATGCTGGTATATCGATTCTGTCCGTTCGCTCCACGCTGGGAACGTTCCAATGTTGCAGTGTGTAATGCCACCGGCGCTCCATGCTGGGCACTTCCACGCTCAGAACGGCCACTCCTTTGTATCCAATAGAACCGTTGGTTTATTAATTTCATATTAAACCACCCGAATCGAGACCATTGAACTGCAGGACCTTAATAATCCTGAGCTGTTGGGCACGTTAGCAGTCGTACCAGAGTACTGTAGCGTTCGCTTAAACTGTGCTAGGCGAGGAGCAAAACCTATTCCTGTCATTGCTCCACGCTGGGCACAATACATATAGCAGTCGTACTGGATCGTTTGCTTGAAATATACTGGATGCGTAGCGACTGTTAGACCTATTAGGCCGTCCGTTCTCCACGCAAGGCAAGTAAGTAGTCGTACTGAAGCAATCTCTTGAACTATGCTCTAAGTAAGAAATATTTCTCCCTATTTCTACCCTTGCTCCACGCTGGGCACTTTAGGATCAAACTGGAGCGTTTGCTTTAACGGTACTATTGATGGAGCGACTGTAAGACCCTTTCAGCCCTTGCTCACCGCTGGGTACATTAGCAATCGAACTGAAGCGTTGGCGTTAACATTTCTGGAGCTAGACCTGTGATGGCCGATTTTTTTATATTGAAAGCTTTTACTTGTAGCAACGTTACTTATTTGAGTTGTTTCCCTTGTTTGTTGTTGAACTGTGGATAAATGACTGAACATATTATTTTATGGAAATTCGTAATCGATGTGATTTATATTTGATCAACTTGCATTTTTTTGCATTTTATTTGTTAGTATGCCTATTGCTCAATGTTTAGATTGGCTTTGGCAGACAAATGTTTCTCAGACTATTGCAAACGGATGCAAGGTTTTCCCCATCATGCTTATGAGATTCATTTAATATATATATATTAGCTGTATTAACACTGTATATAGGGTAGCCCCTATGTGCTTATAGCGCCCGGTTACCTTAAAAACCCGTTCAGTCACTCACTTTATATAACTCAATGCTCCACACTGGGAACATATTGGTGTTGAGATTTAACGTCGCCGTAAACACTGTAAAGGTCATTTGGAGACGTTGCTTCCAATTTTGTGGGACGTTTTAGAAGGCCTTCATGCGGACTGAAATAATTATTTGTCTTGATCGCGATGGAATAAGGGCGAGGATTGTGGCCATGTAAAATTGATATAAAGGTGCATTATTGAGATATCTGGAAAAAATGCTTCGAAAAATAAAATACATATAGCCGGTATTTTTCTTTAAAACAATACAAATTAATGCATTTTATGCAAAAATGAGAACAATTATTATGACAGGTAAACGAGTTTGAGAGGGATTCCGTAACTAGGTTTCGCACACTAGTTAGATCTATTTTTAGTTCGTGACAAAAATAGAATCCCCATATATGACGCTATGCGACGTTCATTTTGGCCTTGTGTGCTTAGGCCATGCCTGAATCGGAAGAAATATGACGCTGAATACTCGCTTCACGCTGGGCACAGTATATATATTTCCTGAGTGCTCGCATGCTCTGTGCTGGAAACAGAACAAATATAAGACCATTTTTGGCCTCGCTTCACGCTGGGCACACAATATATATTTCCGGAGTGCTCGCATGCTAAGTGCTGGGAAAGAACAGCTATAAGACCATTGTTGGCCTCGCTCCATGCTGGGCACACCATATATATTTCCAGAGTGCTCGCATGTTCTGTGCTGGGAACAGAACACTATTAGACAATTGTTGGCCTCGCTCCACGCTACGCACACTATCTATATTTCCAGAGTGCTCGCATCGTCTGTGCTGGGAACAGACCAACTATAAGACCATTGCCGGCCCCGCTCCACGCTGGGCACACTACATATATTTCCGAGTGCTCTCATGCTCTGTGTTGGGAACAAAACAGGTATAAGACCATTCTTGGCCTCGCTCCATGCTGGGCACTCCATATTTATTTCCAGAGTGCTCTCATGCTCTGTGCTGGGAACAAAACAGGTATAAGACCATTCTTGGCCTCGCTCCATGCTGGGCACTCCATATTTATTTCCAGAGTGCTCTCATGCTCTGTGCTGGGAACAAAACAGCCATAAGACCATTCTTGGCCTCGCTCCATGCTGGGCACCCCATATATATTTCCAGAGTGCTCTCATGCTTTGTGCTGGGAACAAAACAGCTATAAGACCATTATTGGCCTCACTCCATGCTGGGCACACCATATGTATTTCCAGAGTGCTCGCATGCTCTGTGCTGGGAACAGAACAACTATAAGACCATTGTTGGCCTCGCTCCACGCTGGGCACACTATCTATATTTCCAGAGTGCTCGCATTCTCTGTGCTGGGAACAGAACAACTATAAGACCATTGCCGGGCCCGCTCCACGCTGGGCACGCTATATATATTTCCAGAGTGCTGCCATGCTCTGTGCTGGGAACAGAACAACTATAAGACCATTGCCGGGCCCGCTCCACGCTGGGCACGCTATATATATTTCCAGAGTGCTCGCATGCTCTGTGCTGGGAACAGAACAACTATAAGACCATTGTTGGCCTTGCTCCAAGCTGGGAACACTATATATATTCCAAAGTGCTCGAATGATATGCCTGCAGGGTGTAATGACGGCGCTCCATGCTGGGCACCTCCACGCTGGGAACGTTTGCTCCACCGTGGGCACACTTTTTTCCTACAGTTGCAGCTATACATAGACTGCTCGGTTCATTAAAATTTGAGCACATTTTCACAGGGTCGTTTCGTCCATTATAATTGAAAAAAAAATCTATAGAAGCATTAATTATTTTTGATTGCAAGTTTATAAGCTCCCGTTGAGTAAAAGTCAAATTATGAAGGTTCAATCTAAAGATGTAGATGTAAATTATTATATGATTGGCACTTTCAAGTTATCATTAGAAAAAGTTGATACGTTAACCTGAACAAGGGAGACAACAATAGAATCGGAACAACAAGAAAAGTTATTCAATATAGCTATTTTCTCCGTTTCATTTTCAACAATTTATGAAAAATAAAAACATAAACAAACAATATTCGTTCAAATGTGCTGTTTTAAATGTGATAGTTTTTTTGTCTTTCCTTTTGTTTTGTTTTTCGATGAATACTTGTAAGTTTATGAGACACCAGCATTACTGCAACATACAAATTGACAAATATATATATATATATATTTTTTTTTTCAATGTTCCGTTTTCAAGTCGAGTGAAATTCATTTTAAAGGTCTTTTTATAAGTTACAGCTTCTTATAACGACTATATAGGGCCAACGTGTCAGAAACGTCTCAGCATGGGTATTCTTATACAAAGTGAGTGCTCGCATGCTCTGTGCTGGGAACAGAACAACTATAAGACCATTGTTGGCCTCGCTCCACGCTGGGCACACTTGTATATTTCCAGAGTGCCCGCATGCTCTGTGCTGGGAACAGAACAGCTATAAGACCATTGTTGACCCCGCTCCACGCTGGACACACCACGTATATTTCCAGAGTGCTCGCATGCTCTGTGCTGGGAACAGAACAACTATAAGACCATTGTTGGCCTCACTCCACGCTGGGCACACTATCTATATTTCCAGACACCTCGCATTCTCTGTGCTTGGAACAGAACAACTATAAGACCATTGCCGGCCCCGCTCCACGCTGGGCACACTATATATATTTTCATTGAGCTCGCATACTCTGTGCTGGGAACAGAACAACTATAAGACCATTGCCGGCCTCGCTCCACGCTGGGCACACTATATATATTTCCAAAGTTCTCGAATGCTATGTGCTTTGAACAGAACAACTTCCAGAGTGCTCGCATGCTCTGTGCTGGGAACAGAACAACTATAAGACCATTGTTGGCCTCACTCCACGCTGGGCACACCACGTATATTTCCAGAGTGCTCACATGCTCTGTGCTGGGAACAGAACAACTATAAGACCATTGCCGGCCTCGCTATACGCTGGGCACACTATATATATTTTCATTGAGCTCGCATACTCTGTGCTGGGAACAGAACAACTATAAGACCATTGCCGGCCTCGCTCCACGCTGGGCACACTATATATATTTCCAAAGTTCTCGAATGCTATGTGCTTTGAACAGAACAACTCTAAACCATTGCCGGCCTCGCTCCACGTTGTTCACAGTATATATATTTCCAGAGTGCTCGCATGCTCTGTGCTGGGAACACACCAACTATAAGACCATTGCAGGCCGCGCTCCACGCTGGGCACACTATATATATTTCCGGAGCGCTCGCATGCTCTGTGCTGGGAACAGAACAGCTATAAGACCATTTTTGGTCTCGCTCCACGCTGGGCACACTATATATATTTCCAGAGCGCTCGAATGCTCTGTGCTGGGAACAGGCCGGCCTCGCTGGGCACCCTATATATATTTCCACAGCGCTCACATGCTCTGTGCTGGGAACAGAACAAATATAAGACCATTGGTGGCTTTGCTCCACGCTGGGCACACTATATATATTTCCAGAGTGCTGGCATGCTCTGTGCTGGGAAGAGAACAACTATAAAACAATTGCCGGACTCGCTCCACGCTGGGAACACTATATATATTTCCAGAGTGCTTGCATGCTCTGTGCGGGGAACAGAGCAACTAAAAGACCATTGCCGGCCTCGCCCCATGCTTGACACACTATATATATATCCAAATGCCCGCATCCTCTGTGCTGGGAACAGAACAACTATAAGACCATTCTCGGCCTCGCTCCGGGATTGACACACTATATATATTTCCAGAGTGCTCGCATGCTCTGTGCTGGGAACAAAAAGCTATAAAACCATTGTTGACGTCGCTCCGCGCTGGGCACACCATGTATATTTCCAGAGTGCTCGCATGCTCTGTGCTTCGAATAGAACAGCTATAAGACCATTGCCGGCCTTGCTCCACGCTGGGCACACTATATATTTTTCCAGAGTGCTACCATGCTCTGTGCTGGAAACAGAACAGTTATATGTCCATTGCCGAACTCGCTCCACGCTGGTCCCACTATATATATTTCCAGATCGCTCGCATGCTCTGTGTTGGAACTGAACAACTATAAGACCATTGTTGACGTCGCTCCACGCTGGGCACAATATATATATTTCCAGAGTGCTCGCATGCTCTGTGCTGTGAACAGAACAACTATAAATCATTGTTGGCCTCGACCCACACTGGGCACACTATATATATTTCCAGAGTGCTCGCCTGCTCTGTGCTGGGAACAAAACGACTATAAAGCCATTGCCGGCCTCGCTCCATGCTGGGCACACTATATATATTTCCAGAGTACTCGCATGCTCTGTGCTGGGAACGGAACAAATATAATACCATTGCCGGCCTCGCTCCACGCTAGGCACACCCTTTATATTTCTAGAGTGCTCGCATGCTCTGTGCTTGGAACAGAACAACTGTAAGAACATTGCCAGCCTCGCTCCAGCCTGGGCACACTATATATATTTCCAGAGTGCTCGCATGCTCTGTGCTGGACACACTATATATATATATATTTCCAGAGTGCTCGCATGCTCTGTGCTTGGAATAGAACAACTTTAAGACCATTGCCGGCCTTGCTCCACGCTGGGCACACTATATATTTTTCCAGAGTGCTACCATGCTCTGTGCTTGAAACAGAACAGCTATATGTCCATTGCCGAACTCGCTCCACGCTGGGCACACTATATATATTTCCAGATTGCTCGCATGCTCTGTGCTGGGCACAGAACAGCTATAAAACCATTGCCGGCCTCGCTCAACGCTGGACACACTATATATATATCCAGAGTGCTCGCATGCTCTGTGCTGGGAACAGAAAAACTATTAAACCATTGCCGGCCTCGCTGGGCACACTATATATATTTCCAGAGTACTCGCATGCTCTGTGCTGGGAACGGAACATATATAAGACCTTTACCGGCCTCGCTCCATGCTAGGCACACTCTGTATATTTCTAGAGTGCTCGCATGCTCTGTGCTGGGAACAGAACAACTATAAACCATTGCCGGCCTCACTCAACGCTGGGCACACTATACATATATATTTCCAGAGTGCTAGCATGCTCTGAGCTGGAAACAGAACGACTATAAGACCATTTCTAGCCTCGCACTACGCTGGGCACACTTTATATATTTCCACAGTGCTCGCATGCTCTGTGATGTGATCAGGACAGCTATAAGACCATTGTTGGCCTCGCTCCACGCTGGGCACACTATATATACTGACAGAGCGCTCGCATGCCCTGTGCTGGGAACAGAACAACTATAAGACCATTATTGGCCTCGCTCCACGCTGGGCACACTATATATATTTTCAGAGTGCTCGCTTGCTCTGTGCTGGGAACAGAACACCTATAAGACCATTGACGGCCTTGCATCACGCTGGGCATACTGTATATATTTTCGGAGCGCTCATATGCTCTATGCTCGGAACAGAACAACTATAAGTCCCATTGTAGTCCTCGCTCGAAGCTGGGCACGTTTTATTTTCTTCCGGAGCTCTGGCTTGCTCTGTGCTGGGCACGCTATGTTTTTCTTCCGGGACGCACACTTGCTCTCTGCTGGCACGGAGCAACTTGGTACGTTATAGGCCCTATATACTTCCGGTGCGTTCATTCTCGGGGTATAGGTCTTATATTACTTCGTGTCTAGCACAGATCAAGCAACGTAGAATGCGTAATGGTCCCAGCGTGGAGCAAGGGCAGGTTGCTCCGTATCCCTGCTCCCGTATCCAGCACAGAGCAAGCAATTGATTCAGTGTAATACATAACGAACGCAGAGTGGAGTAAGGGCAGGAATATGTCTTTAAGTTCTTCGCTCACAGCACAGAGGAAGTGACCGCTCCAATACAATATGCAACGTTCCCAGCGTGGAGCAGGGACAGAAATAGATCTTATATCCAGCGAAAGATCCAGTAGAACACGTGACGTCCCCAGCGTAGAGCAAAGCAAGAAATAGGTCTTCCTTATTGTTGATCCGTGCCCAGCACAGAGCAAGTGACCTCTTCAGTATAGAACTTAACGTGCCCGGCTTGCTTAGGGCAAGTGCAGGTATAGGCGAATGCTTCAGTATAATATACTGTATACTTAAAGTTCCCAGCATGGAGCAATGGTAGGAATGCTATAATAGTTATTCCGTGCCCAGCACAGACCAAGCGACCGCTCCTATACAATATGTAACGTTTCCAGCACGGAGCAAGGACAGGAATATGTCTCAATACGTAACGTTCCCAGCGAGGAGCAAGCGGCCGCTTCAGTAAAATATAACGTGTCCAACGTGGAGCAAGGACATAAATAGGTCTTATAGCGTGTAGCGAGGCCAGCTGTAGGTCTTACAGTTGTTGTGTTTCCTACACATTAGTACTGTCAACGTGTCCAATGTGGAGCGAGGCAAGCTGTAGGTCTCGCTTGCTGTGTTTCCGGCAGAGGAAGCGACTGCTCAGCGGGTAGTACTGTCAACGTGTCCCGCATGGAGCGAGGACAGCTGTAGGCTGAGACGGGGCACAGCGATTTTAACGCTCCTTAGAGCTACCTTCAGAATCTGAAATGCTACTGGTGTCACGTCAAATGGCATTCATACACTAGGCTTTTTTATATAAGAAACTGAAGTGATATTTTCAGGTGGCCTCTGAAAAACTATGTTGACTGTTTTGTAAAAGTTAAAGCTTGAAATAGTCGGATTTCCTCCCTTGTAAAAGTCTAATTTTATTAAATTAAATTAAGTGTGGAAAATAGTTATTAGTGTTCAAATTATTCTTTGTTTTCACAGTGAGAATATTTTGAGAATATTTTCTGATGTTCTTGTGGCAATATTGATGAAATAGTTATAATATTTTAATTTTGTTTTCCCAAGGGTTGTGAATGATATGATGTTACCTCTTTGATATAAAGTTTTAGTAATATTTTATAAATAATTTCAGTGATATACTGATAAATGATACACTTCGTAAAAATAGGTCTTATAAAGCATTGGTTTGCACATATGTCTGCTGTTCATGCATCCGTCTTGGAAGGTCTCTAATTGCCCGTCCGTCTGTTTGTTCAGCTCGTCATTTTGGTTGGTTGTTGGGGCAATGGTAGCACTGGTAACTAGTTATTATGAATGTGTTGTTAAGCCTGAGCTGGCAGACTTTCAGCCTTCTTGAAATCTGGCCGTCTAGAACACTAATATATTTATTAAAATGTTAAACCTTTCCTTTAAAGAGCAGAAGCATTTTTTATTGTTTTTCTTTGACATAATTCTGACCCTATAGTATGTTGACACGTAGTGTTGTAAACTCTTACACGAGTGATCATTTCATATGGGATTTTATGGTTTATCACATAACGGTGTTAAATCGGGTTTTATTGCTGAAAACGTTAAAGAGAAAAATAGAGTTGTCATGGATGGCGTCGTGAGGTTACGCGTCAGTAGCCATGTGTTATTACAAGTGTGGTCGTGTGATTTTTATTACATGACGTTATCCACTGTTTAACAGCGGCGTTATGTAATAAATATATGTAGCCGGCCTGACTGAGGTGTGTCTTTATTTGCTAAATAGTGTGGAGTTTTCAGGGATTTACAGGTCTCTGAAAATGTATCGAGCTATTTATCCTATTTAGTATGATTTAAGCATACATAATTTCTGTTTGAAGAAGTTTTACACATCCTTCCGATTTTGTGGTATGTGAGATAAAATGACACCTAAAGCCCCACTGCCCTATGAAACCGCGGATGTTCAAGTGTAGTGGCTCCGACTTGCAACACTTTTGCCATGCAGGCGTGGAATGTTCAAGCGGTTTATCTGTACGCCATTGACGCGGAAGCAGCATGCAGCCCAGTCTATTTCTCCTAGTCCCGATTGGCGGGGGCCCTAAGCACAGAAAAGAAACAAGAGGATCATAATGGTCCTATATCGCTCACCTGAGCTAAGAGATTTACATACTATAAACTGAAGTTTCACATGGTAGATTGCTCTAAGACTTGGGATAAATCGTTTGACCCCAGGGGTATTATCTGAACAATCTTGGTAGAGGTCCACTTTTGGAAGCTAAAAGCCAAAGATCAAAGGCCAGGGCCTTCTGGTTATTTATATCCGGGCCTTCTGGGTTCAGACAAGAAGATTTTAAAGGTTTCTCTATATAGACAAGGTGTGTTTGTGAAACACTAACATGTCCCCGGATAGGTTCATTTTTCCTTTGAAGTAGATCACTGGACAAGGTCAAGGTCACAGGTCAAAATTTATATACGATTTGGAAGCCCATGTCAAAAGTCACCTACATGCCAAAAATTAAGGCTCTATCTCAAACGGTTCAAAAGTTATAATAATGTAGGTCAGGGTCAAGGGCACAGGTCAAAATGTATGAGTGAGAAGGCCATTTCACAAGGAACCTACATGCCAAATATGAGGGCTCTATCTCAAACGGTTCAAAAGTTTTGACCAATATTTTTTTTAAGTGTGTGTGTTGACCAACAACTAAGGTCATACGGAAACGGGACCTCGGTTTAAAGACATCCGAAAGTCTGGAGAAGCCAAGGAGGATCGATCCTGCGGTCCCTGGTTTATCATGCGAGTAGTATAACCACAACACCACAAAGGCTTATTTGTCTTTAAAGTAGTAAAAAGGTCATAATCAAGGTCAAACAATTTTGTAGCAATGGGAAGCTCTTGCCACAAGAAACTTATGTGCTAATTAAGAAGGCCCTACCTCAAACGGTTCAAAAGATATGACAAATGTTAGTTTTTCTTTAATGTAGGTCAAAGGTTAAAATTTTTATATAAGTGGGAAGCCCTTTTCATAAGGAACCTGCCTGTCAAAAATGAAGGCTCTATCTCAAACAGTTCTGAAGTTATGGTCAATGTAATTTTTCTAAAGTAAGTCACAGACCAAGATCAAGGTCATAGGTCAATTTTTTTGTTTGAATTGAAAGCCCTTGTCCCAAGGAACTTATAAGCCAAATATGAAGGCTATATCTCAAACGGTTAAGAAGTTATGACAAAAGTTATTTGTTTCTTTAAAGTAGATCACAGGTCAAAGTCAAGGACACAGGTCATCACAGGTCCTGGTGTATGAATGTCATTTGACGTGTCACCAGTAACAATTCTGATTCTGATTCTGATCAATTTTTTTTATGAATCGAAAGCCCTGGTCTTAAGGAACTTATAAGCCAGATATGAAGGCTATAACTCAAACGGTTCAGAAGTTATGACCAATGTTTTTTTTTTTTGTTTTGTTTTTTATAAAGTAGGTAACAGGTCAAGGTCAAGGTCATAGGTAAAACATGTTTGGTATGAGTCGGAAGCCCTTTTCCCGAGGTACTTACATGCCAAAAATGAAGGCTCTATCTCAAACCGTTCAACGGTTATGACCAATGATAAAGTTGAACAACCAACAAATAGATAAATAAATAGACAAACAGACAGGACAAAAACAGTATGTCCCCGCTATCGCTACCGAGGACAAGGAAGGCAATGTTCAGGAATCAATACTACAATTAACCCATACCTCCCATCAGTCACCAACAAACAAGTGGGCCCCGAGTATTTGAACAATCTCGGTAGAAGTCCACTAGATCAAGCTACGTACCAAATATCAAAGACCTGGGCCTTCTGGTTTCAGACAAGTTTTTTAAAGGTTTTCCCTTCGTATCTCTACGGAAAACATATGGGATCCAGTGCGGGGCCATTTTTTTGCTCCGGGACTATAAATTGAATAATCTTGGTAGAGGTCCACTAGATGAAGCTACATATCAAATATCAAAGGCCTGGGCCTTCTCGTTTCGGACAAGAGGATTCTTAAAGGAGTTCCCTATATAAGTCTATGTAAAACTAGTGGGCCCAGGGCGGGGCCATTTTTGGCCACAAGGCTATAATTTGAGCAATCTTTGTAGAGGTCCACTAGAAAAAGCTACATGCCAAATATCAAAGACCTGGAATTTCTGGTTTCAGACAAGAAGATTTTAAAGGGTTTTCCCTATATGGGTCTACGTAAAACATGTCACCCCTAAGGCGGGGCCAACTGTGATCCCAGAGCGATAATATGAATAACTTTGGTAGAGGTCCATTAGCTGAAGCTTCATACAAAATATCAAAGAACTGGGACTTCTGTTTCAGACAATATTTTTAAAGGCTTCCCTATATAAGTCTTAACACAAGAAGCTTTTTAAAGGGTTTCCCTATGTATGTCTATGTGAACCAAATGGGGACTAACCCAGGGCCATTTTTGGCCCCAGGGCTATTATTTGAACAATCTTGGTAGATGTCATCTAGAAGTAGCTCCATAACAAATACTGAAGACCTGGGCCTTTTGGTTTCAGACATGAAGATTTTAAACTGGTTTCCCTATGTATGTCTATGTAAACCCAGTGGGCCCCGCCAAGGGGCCATTTTTGCCTGAGGGTTATGATTTGAACAATTTTGGTAGAAGTCCACTAGAAAAAGCTTCATACCAAATATCAATCAAAGACTAGAGCCTTCTAGTTTCAGACATGAAGATTTTAAAATGTTTTCCCTATGTATGTCTATGTAAACCCACTGGGCCCTGTCCCTGGGCCATTTCGGACCCCAGGGCTTTAATTTGAACAATTTAGGTAGAGATCTACTAGATGAAGTTTCAAACCAAATATCAAAGATCTGGGCCTTCTGACCTCAGACGAGAAGATTTTGTAAAGTTTTTTTTCCTATATACATCTGTGTAAACACAGTGGGTCCCGCCACGGGGCTATAATCGACCCCAGGGCTATGATTTGAACCATCTTGGTAGAGGTCCACTGGAAGAAGCTTTATTCCAAATATCAAACACCTGGGCTTCTGGTTTCAGACAATAAGATTTGCAAAGGATCTTCCTATACATAAGTCTATGTAAACAGTGGGCCCCGCGCCGGGGCCATTTTGGACCCAGGGCTATACTTTGAACAATCTTGTTAGAGGTGCACTAGATGAAGCTTCATACCAAATATAGAAGAAATATTGGAGTGTGCCTTCTGCAGCTGGTTTCAGACAAGAAGATTTTTAAGGGTTTTTCCTATAAAAGTCTATAAAAACAAATTGGGCCCCGCCCCGGTGCAACTTTTGGCAAGGAATACACCACAGAACTTGAAAATATGAAGCATATTCCTGCTATTGCTCTGCAGAGCATGCGAGCACTCTGGGAAAATATATAGTGTGCCCAGCGTGGAGCGAGGCCAACAGTGGTCTTATAGATGTTCTGTTCCCAGCACAGTGCGTGCGAGCACTCTGGAAGCATATATAGTGTGCCCGGCATGGAGAGAGGCCAATAATGGTCTTATAGTTGTTCTGTTAAGAGCACAGAGCATGCGAGCACTCTTGAAATATATATAGTGTGCCCAGCGTGGCGCGAGGCCAACACTGGTCTCATACTTGTTCTGTTCCCAGCACAGAGCATGAAAGCACTCTGGAAATATATAAAATGTGTGTCCAGCGTGGAGCGAGGCCAACAATGGTTTTACAGTTGTTCTGTTTCCAGCAGAGAGCATACTAGCTATCTGGACATATAAAAAGTGTGCCCAGCGTGGAGCGAGGCCAACAATGGTCTTATAGTTGTTCTGTTCCCAGCACAGAGCATGCGAGAACTCTGGAAATATATATAGTGTGCCTAGCGTGGAGCGAGGTCGGCAATGGTCTTATAGTTGTTCTGTTCCCACCACAAAGCAAGCGAGCACTCTGGAAATATATATAGTTTCTCCAGCGTGGAGCGAGGCCAACAATGGTCTTATAGTTTTTCAGTTCCCAGCACCGAGCATGCGAGCGCTCTTGAAATAAATATAGTGTGCCTAGCGTATATCGAGGCCAACAATGGTCTTATAGTTGTTCTGTTCACAGCACAGAGCATGCGAGCGCTCCGGAAATATATATAGTGTGCCCAGTGCGGAGCGAGTCCAACAAAGGTCTCATATTTGTTCTGTTCCCAGCACAGAGCATGCGAACACTCTGGAAATCTATATACTGTGCCCAGCGTGGAGCGAGGCCGGCAATGTTTTATAGTTGTTCTGTTCCATGCACGTAGACCAACTATAAGACCATTTCCGGCCTTGCTCCACGCTTGGCACACTATATATATTTCCAGAGTGCTCGCATGCTCTTTGCTGGGAACAGAACAACTATAAGACCATTGTTGGCCTCGCTCCACACAGGGCACACTATCTATATTTCCAGAGTGCTCGCATTGTCTGTGCTGAGAACAGAGCAACTATAAGACAATTGCCGGCCCCGCTCCACGCTGGGCACACTTCATATATTTCCAGATTGCTGGCATGCTCTGTGCTGGGAACAGAACGACTATAAAACTATTCCCGACCTCGCTCCACGCCGGGCACACTATATATATTTCCAGAGTGCTCGCATGCTCTGTGCTGGGAACAGAACAACTATAATACCATTGCCGGCCTCGCTCCACGCTGGGCACACAATATATATTTCCAAAGTGCACGAATGATCCGTGCTTGGAACAGAACAATTATAAGCCATTGCCGGCCTCGCTCCACGCTGGGCACACTATATATCTTTCCAGAGTGCTCGTATGCTCTGTGCTGGAAACAGAACAACTATTAAACCATCGCCGACCCCGCTCCCCGCTGGGCACACTATATATATTTCCAGAGTGCTCACATGCTCTGTGCTGGGAACACAACAACTATAAAACCATTGCCAGCATCGCTCCACGCTGGGCACACTATATATATTTCTAGTGTGCTTGCATGCTCTGTGCGGGGAACAGAACAACTTAAAGACCATTGCCGGCCTCGCTCCACGCTTGGCACACTGTATATATTTCCAGAGTGCCAGCATCCTCTGTGCTGGGAACAGAACAACTATAAGACCATTGCCGGCCTCGCTCCACGCTGGGCACACTATATATATTTCCAGAGTGTTCGCCTGCTCTGTGCTGGGAACAGAAAAACAATAAAAGCATTGCCGGCCTCGCTCCACGCTGGGCACACTATATATCTTTCCAGAGTGCTCGTATGCTCTGTGCTGGAAACAGAACACTTATTAAACCATCGCCGACCCCGCTCCCCGCTGGGAACACTATATATATTTTTCCAGAGTGCTAACATGCTCTGTGCTGAGAACACAACAACTATAAAACCATTGCCAGCCTCGCTCCACGCTGGCCACACTATATATATTTCTAGTGTGCTTGCATGCTCTGTGCGGGGAACAGAACAACTGTAAGACCATTGCCGGCCTCGCTCCACGCTGGGCACACTATTTATATTTCCAGAGTGTTTGCATTCTCTGTGCTTGGAACAGAACAACTATAAAAGCATTGCAAGCCTCGCTCCACGCTGGGCACACTATATATATTTCCAGTGCCCGTATGCTCTGTGCTGGAAACAGAACAACTATTAAACCATCGCCGACCTCGCTCCCCGCTGGGCATACTATATATATTTCCAGAGTGCTCACATGCTCTGTGCTTGGAACACAACAACTATAAAACCATTGCCATCCTCGCTCCGTGCCGGGCACACTATATATATAGTGTGCTTGCATGCTCTGTGCGGGGAACAGAACAACGTAAAGACCATTGCCGGCCTCGCTCCACGCTGGGCACACTATATATATTTCCAGAGTGCTCGCATGCTCTTTGCTGGGAACAGAACAACTATAAGACCATTGTTGGCCTCGCTCCACGCTGGGCACACTATATATATTTCCAGAGTGCTCGCATGCTCTGTACTGGGAACAAAAACAGCTATAAGACAATTGTTGGCCTCGCTCCACACTGGGCACACTATCTATATTTCCAGAGTGCCCGCCTCCTCTGTGCTTGGAACAGAACAACTATAAGACCATTTCCGGCCTTGCTCCACGCTGGGCACACTATATATATTTCCAGAGTGCTCGCATGCTCTTTGCTGGGAACAGAACAACTATAAGACCATTGTTGGCCTCGCTCCACGCTGGGCACACTATATATATTTCCAGAGTGCTCGCATGCTCTGTGCTGGGAACAGAACAATTATAAGACCATTGTTGGCCGCGCTCCACGCTGGACACACTATATATATCAACAGGGCGCTCGCTTGCTCTGTGATGGGAACATAACAACTACAAGACCATTGTTGGCCTCCCTCCATGCTGGGCACACTACATATGTTTCCAGAGTGCTCTCATGCTCTGTGCTGGGAACATTACACTATAAGACAATTGTTGGACTCGCTCCACGCTGGGCACACTATCTATATTTCCAGAGTGCTTGCATTGTCTGTGCTGGGAACAGAACAACTATAAGACCATTGCCGGCCCCGCTCCACGCTGGGCACACTATTTATATTTCCAGAGTGCTGACATGATCTGTGCTGGGAAGAGAACAACTATAAAACCATTCCCGGCCTCGCTCCACGCCGGGCACACTATATATATTTCCAGAGTGCTCACGTGCTCTGTGCTGGGAACAGAACAACAATAAGACCATTGCCGGCCTCGCTTCACGCTTGGCACATTATATATATTTCCAAAGTGCTCGAATGATTCGTGCTTGGAATAGAACAACTATAAACCATTGCCGGCCTCGCTCCACGCTGGGCACATTATATATATTTCCAGAGTGCTCGCATGCTCTGTGTTGGGAACAGAACAAATATAAGACCATTGTTGGCCTCGCTCCACGCTGGACACACTATATATATTTCTAGAGTGCTCGCATGCTCTTTGCTGGGAACAGAACAACTATTATAAGACCATTGTTGGCCTCGCTCCACGCTGGGCACATTATATATAATTCCAGAGCGCTCGTATGCTCTGTGCTTGGAACTGAACAACTATAAGACAATTGTTGGCCTCACTCCACGCTGGGTACACTATATATATTTCCAGACTGCTCGCATGCTCTGTGCTGGGAACAGAACAGCTTTAAGACCATTGTTGGCCTCTCTCCATGCTGGGTACACTATAAATATTTTCCAGAATGCTCGCATGCTCTGTGCTGGAAACTGAACAAATATAAGACCATTGTTGGCCTCGCTCCACGCTGGGCACACTATATTTATTTCCAGAATGCTAGCATGCTCTGTGCTGGGAAAAGAAAAACTATCTGACCATTGCCGGCCTCGCTCCTCGCTGGGCACACTATGTATATTTCCATAGTGTTCGCATGCATTGTGCTTGGAACAGAACAACTATAAGACCATTGACGGCCTCGTTCTACGCTTGGCACACTATATATATTTCCAGAGTGCCCGCATCCTCTGTGCTGGGAAAAGAACAACTTTATGACCATTGCCGGCCTCGCTCCACGCTGGGCACACTATATATATTTCCAGAGTGTTCGCATGCTCTGTGCTGGAAACAGAACAACTATTAAACCATCGCCGACCTCGCTCCCCGCTGGGAACACTATATATATTTCCAGAGTGCTCACATGCTCTGTGCTGGGAACACAACAACTATAAAACCATTGCCAGCCTCGCTCCACGCTGGGCACACTATATATATTTCTAGTGTGCTTGCATGCTCTGTGCGTGGAACAGAACAACTTAAAGATCATTGCTCCACGCTGGGCACACTATATATATTTCCAGAGTGTTCGCATGCTCTGTGCTGGAAACAGAACAACTATTAAACCATCGCCGACCTCGCTCCCCGCTGGGAACACTATATATATTTCCAGAGTGCTCACATGCTCTGTGCTGGGAACACAACAACTATAAAACCATTGCCAGCCTCGCTCCACGCTGGGCACACTATATATATTTCTAGTGTGCTTGCATGCTCTGTGCGTGGAACAGAACAACTTAAAGATCATTGCGGCCTCGCTCCACGCTGGGCACACTATATATATTTCCAGAGTGCCCGCATCCTCTGTGCTTGGAACAGAACAACTATAAGACCATTGCCGGCCTCGCTCCACGCTGGGCACACTATATATATTTCCAGAGTGCTCGCATGCTCGTATGCTCTGTACTGGGAACAGAACAGCTATAAGACCATTGTTGACCTCCCCCAATGCTGGGCACACCATATATATTTCCAGACTGCTCGCATGATCTGCGCTGGGAACACAACACTATAAGACAATTGTTTGCCTCGCTCCACACTGGGTACACTATCTATATTTCCAGAGTGCTCGCATTGTCGGCGCTGGGAACAGAACAACTATAAGACCATTGCCGGCCCCGCTCCACGCTGGGCACACTACATATATTTCCAGAGTGCTGGCATGCTCTTTGCTGGGAACAGAACGACTATAAAACTATTCCCGGCCTCACTCCACGCCGGGCACACTATATATATTTCCAGAGTGCTCGCATGCTCTGTGCTGGCCAGGTCGCTTGAATTGTGCCGGAGGTGGAGCGACTGTTATGCCTACTCTTGCCACTGCTCCACGCTGGGCACTTTCACAATCTTAATGGCGTTGTCGCACAGAGCGTGCGACAGATCCAGTAGAATATGTACCGCTCCCAGCGTGGAGCATAAGCAGGAAAAGGTATTATACTTGCTCTGTACCTAGCAAAAGAGCTAGCGACCGATCCAGTAGGACACGTAACGTTCCCAGCGTGGAGCAAGTGCAGAATAGAGCTTATAGCCGCTATGTTTCCGGCAAAGAGGAAGCGACTGCTCAGATAGTACTGTCAAAGTGTCCAGTAGAATGCGAAACGTTCCCAGCGTGGAGCAAGGGAGGAATCAGTTTTAGAGCTGCTCCGCTCACAACACAGAGAAGCGACTGCTCCAATACAATATGCAACGTCCCCAGCGTGGAGCAAGGCCAGGCCGGCGATCCATGCTAGGCACCTTATTTGCTCCACCGTGGACACACTCTTTTCCTGCAGTTGCAGCTATACTTTGAAGCAATAGTTATATAAATTTATCATTGTCAATTTATTAGCTCCCGTTGAGTAGAAGTCAAATTATGACGATTTAATGTAACGATGTAGATGTAGCCTATTATACTTTATAGAAATACGATTGGAGAGCATGCATCTTGTCACTTTCAAGTTATCATTAGCAAAAGTTGATGCTTGAACCTGGCAAGGGAGACAACAATAGAATCGGAACCACAAGAAAAGGTTATTTCATGTTAAACAGCTAATGTCTGCGTTTGACTTTCAACAATGTGAAAAATAAATTCCAAAAATAAACAATATTTTTTTTAAGAGTGTTATTTTAATCGTGGTAGTTTTTTTTGTTCGTATTTAATCGAATACTTATCGGCCATGAGGCACCAGCCTTACTTAAAAATACATAGTGACTAATATATATATATATTGTTTGTGAGCATAAAAATGTCATATCATATCGTCAATAAATAAGTCTTGATTATACACCAAACCGTTTTTCAAGTCAAGAAAAATCTATTTTAACTCGGTATAGTTTTTACAAGTTAAAGCTTTTTCTACCGACTATATAGGGCCTTACATGTTGGAAACATTTCAGCTTAGAAATACTACTTCAAAGTGAACACAAATTAAGATGAAGTGTGGCTGTGCTTGCATGGGAGCGGTCGCTTGGTCTGTGCTGGGCACGGAATAACTATTATACATTCCTGCCCTTGCTCCATGCTGGGAACTTTCAGTATATATTATACTGAAGCATTCAGGAGCACGGAGCACGGAGCAACTTAAGACCTAAACCTGCACTTGCTCCAAGCTGAGCACGTTACGTACTATAGTGAAACGGTCACTTGCTCTGTGCTGGGCACGGATCAACAATAAGAAAGACCTATTTCTTGCCTTGCTCCACGCTGGGGACGTCACGTGTTCTATTGGATGTTTCGCTGGATATAAGATCTATTCTTGTCCCTGCTCCACGCTGGGAACGTTGCATATTGTACTGGAGCAGTCACTTGCTCTGTGCTGTGAGCGGAGAACTTTAAGACATATTCCTGCCCTTACTCCACTCTGCGTTCGTTATTATACTGATTTTGTTTCTTGCTCTGTGCTGAATACGGAACAACCTGCCCTTGCTCCACGCTGGGCACGTTACGCATTCTACTGGAGCGGGAGCTGTGCTAGACACGAAGAAATATAAGACCTATACCCCGAGAATTGGCGCACCGGAAGTATATAGGGCCTATATAGCGTACTTCGTTGCACCGTGCCAGCAGAGAGCAATCCAGCGTCCCGGAAGAAAACATAGCGTGCCCAGCACAGAGCAAGCTAGAGCTCCGGAAGAAAATAAAACGTGCCCAGTGTGGAGCGAGGCCTATGTCTGTGCGGGGAACAGAACAACAAAAAATCTATTGCCGGCCTCGCTCCACGCTGGGCACACTATATATATTTCCAGAGCGCTCGCATGCTCTGTGCTGGGAACAGAACAACTATAAGACCATTGTTGGCCTCGCGCCACGCTGGATACACTACATATATTTCCAGAATGCTCGCATGCTCTGTGCTGGGAACAGAACAACTATAAGACCATTGTTGGCCTCGCTCCACGCTGGGCACACTATCTATATTTCCAGAGTGCTCGCAAACAGAACAACTATAAGACCATTGCCGGCCCCGCTCCACGCTGGGCACACTATATATATTTCCAGAGTGCTGGCATGCTCTGTGCTGGGAACAGAACAACTATAAAACCATTGGCGGCCTCGCTCCACGCCGGGCACACTATATATATTTTCAGAGTGCTCGCATGCTCTCTGCTGGGAGCAAAACAATTATAAGACCATTATCAGCCTCGCTCAACGCTGGGCATACTATATATATATTTCCAAAATGCTCGAATGCTATGTGCATGGAAAAGAATAACTATAAACCATTGCCGCACTAGCTCCACGCTGGGCACAGTATATATATATTTCCAGAGTGCTCGTATGCTCTGTGCTTGGAACAGAACAAATATAAGACCATTGTTGGCCTCGCTTCACGCTGGGCACACAGTATATATTTCCGGTGTGCTCGCATGCTCTGTGCTGGGAACACAGCAGCTATAAGACCATTGTTGGCCTCGCTCCATGCTGGGCACACCATATATATTTCCAGAGTGCTCACATGCTCTGTGCAGTGAATAGAACACTATAAGACAATTGTTGGCCTCGCTCCACGCTACGCACACTATCTATATTTCCAGAGTGCTCGCATCGCCTGTACTGGGAACAGACCAACTATAAGACCATTGCCGGCCCCGCTCCACGCTGGGCACACTATACATGTACATATTTCCAGAGTGCTGGCATGGCCTGTGCTGGGAACAGAACAAGTATACAACCATTCCCGGCCTCGCACCAAACCGGGCACACTATATATATTTCCAGCGTGCTCGCTTGCTCTTGTGCTGGGAACAGAACAACTATAAGACCATTGCCGGCCTCGATCCACGCTGGGCACACTATATATATTTCCAAAGTGCTCGAATGATCCGTGCATGGAACAGAACAACTATAAACCATTGCCGGCCTCGCTCCACGCTGGGCACACTATATATATTTCCAGTGCTCGTATGCTCTGTGCTGGAAACAGAACAACTATTAAACCATCGCCGACCTCGCTCCCCGCTGGGCATACTATATATATTTCCAGAGTGCTCACATGCCCTGTGCTGGGAACACAACAACTATAAAAGCATTGCCATCCTCGCTCCGTGCCGGGCACACTATATATATAGTGTGCTTGCATGCTCTGTGCGGGGAACAGAACAACGTAAAGACCATTGCCGGCCTCGCTCCACGCTGGGCACACTATATATATTTCCAGAGTGCTCGCATGCTCTTTGCTGGGAACAGAACAACTATAAGACCATTGTCTTAGCACAGAGCATGTGAGCACTCTGGAAATATATATAGTGTGCCCAGCGGGGAGCGGGGTCGGCGATGGTTTAATAGTTGTTCTGTTTCCAGCACAGAGCATACGAGCACTCTGGAAAGATATATAGTGTGCCCAGCGTGGAGCGAGGCCCGCAATGCTTTTATAGTTGTTCTGTTCCCAGCACAGAGCATGCGAACCCTCTGGAAATATACATAGTGTGCCCAGCGAGGAGCGAGGCCTGCAATGGTCAGATAGTTTTTCTTTTAACACCACAGAGCATGCGAGCACTCTGGAAATATATATTGTGTGCCCAGCGTCGTGTAAACCACTTAGAGATTCTAAGTAGAAGTAAAACAAAGATCAGGAATTGATACAATTAACTTACTCCATCCATAAAAGACACCAAAGGGAAAGAAATACAAACATTAAGCGACCAGACCATAATGGAAACCTAAACAAAGGAAGGCCATATGGACAGTTACTTTCCCACAAAATGGCCATATGGCCATCCAAAATTAAAAGACACAAGTGATACACACAGTAAGTAACAAACAACAACATAAATAAATCGCCACAGAAGAGCCGCCTTGGAACGGTCAGTGGAAGATTTCCACTGGGGGGCTTAAATCGATTTTACGTGGCCACAATCCTCGCCCTTACTTCCGTCGCGATTTAGACAAATAATTTGTTCAGTCCGCATGAAGGCCTCCTAACTCATCAGTGCAACATCTCCGTGAACAAAGAAATCAAAGAACCACAGAGGTGAGACAACGGTGAGGACTCGACAGCAAGAAACCACTGAAATGCTGGAGCAAAAGAAAACCAACAGTTAGACTCCGATGAGCCCGACCAGAGACCTGTCCAGGAACCGCGGTGCGAGGCGGACCGCCCATGCTAATAAACATTGGGCGACATAACTTACAATGTCATTCCATCTCAATGTCGGGTAAAAAAAAACCCACAAAATTGGATGCAAGATTCTAAAACGACCTTTACACTTTTGACGGGGACGTTAAACCTCAAATCACACACTAAAAACAATACGACTCGTAAAGAAACGGCTGGAATAGCCGCATGGTATATATAGTGTGTAGCTAATTCAAATCCCGCTTGACGCAAACTATATATATTAAATGAATCTTATATTATAAGCATGCTGTGGTAACCTTGCATCCGTTTGCAATACTTTGAGTAACATGTCTGCCAAAGTCAATCTAAACAATGAGCAATAGGCATACAAACCAATATATGATGCAAACAAATTCAGGATAATCAAATATAAATCAGATCGTTTACGAATTTCCATAAAAATAACACGTTAAGTCCACCAATAAAACAAGGGAAACAACTCAAATAAGTAACGTTGCTACAAGTAAAAGCTTTAAATATAAAAAAGCTCATATTTTGCTCTCAGACCCTCACGGGTCTAAATTCGCTCCATGTCCAGAACTGTTAACGCAAACGCTCCAGTTCGATTGCTAACACACCCAGCATTGAGCAAGGGCTGAAAAGGGTCTTATAGTCGCTCCATCAATAGCACCGTTAAAGCAAACCCTCCAGTTTGATAAGGGTAGAAATAGGGAGAAATAGGTCTTACTAAAGTCATTTTATGTTGAGCAGAGTTCAAGAGATTGCTTCAGTACGACTACTTACTTGCCCATCGTGGAGAAAGGACAGCCTAATAGGTCTAACAGTCGCTACAATCCAGCATATTTCAAGCAAACGACCCAGTACGACTGCTACGTGCCCAGCGTGGAGCAATGACAGGAACAAGTGTTATAGTTGCTCCTCGCCTAGCACAGTTTAAGCGAACGCTAGAACTCTGGTACGACTGCTAACGTGCCCAACAGCTCAGGATTATTAAGGTCCTGTAGTTTAATGGTCTCGATACGGGTGGGTTAATATGAAATTAAAAAATCAACCGTTCTATTGGACACAAAGGAGTGGCCGTTCTGGGCGTGGAGGTGCCCAGCATGGAGCACCGGCATTATTGGAAAGTTCCCAGCGTGGAGCGAACGGACAGAACCTGATATACATTTAAAACTGTTTTGCAATGAAAGGCCAGGTTTTTTTCTGCGGATACTCAGGTTTTTCAAACAATTCTTATTAACGATAGTGAAAGGGCCTAAAAACAAAACTGTTAGTAATAAAAAGTAACAATTGCGATTCGCCCCGGTAATGTAAAACAAATTGAACCAGTCTAGTATAACTGAAACTGCAATTTTCGAGCGTCTCCACGGAGGAGCAAAACGTTCCCTGCGTGGAGGTGCCCAGGATGGAGTGCCGGGCCAACAATCTCTGTTAAGAAATTAAGAAAAATAACGTAATGCGGGGTACACCCGGTAAATCCCCAGATAAACCATATAAAAGTGGGGGTCAAACTATTGAAAATAAATACGATATTTACTTTATTCATCAAGAAACTCTCTCTCTCTCTCTCTCTCTCTCTCTCTCTCTCTCATTTGGGCGGTTCTAACGAGTACCATTACGAAAACACGAGTATTCATTGCTAAACTTTGTGACAAAAAAAAAAGAAAAGAAAATTATAAGATGAAAATTTGTGATTCTTTTCTTATTTCTGCTCAAAATATAGATTGTGCGTACTCGTAAGAACCGCATCATCGATGCTTTTCTAAAGAGTGCCCACAATCTATATTTTACAGTAAAAGTAAGACAAATAAGGTAGGCCTATATCCCTGTAAACCCAGTTTAATTGTATTAAAGTGGGGGACAAGGGGGTCAGAGTTATATAATAGGCGTGTTTTCGTGATGCCCACAACATCTCGGAGAGGAAATCTTTCTCTCTATCTCCCGTCCTAGCAACGCGGTATAAGAGTGTATCTATAGGCCTGTCAATAAGATAGCCAGCTTTTCCCGAAAAAAAAAAAATGTAAAAAAAAAAAAAGAAGAAGAATGTAGATGTAATTCCCGCCAGCCCCAGTACGTTAACGCTAGCGGAAGCTTGTTTTCTACTTTCGGTTTCAGCTTGACATCCGCACGCGCCACGCGCCTCCCACCCCATTCCGAATATTCGGTGCACAAATCACAAAGGCTTATTATTTCACCATTCTGTGCAAAACAAAACCTGGTTATACGATGATCGGCTATATCCCGGTTTAGGTCCATTTGGACTTAAACTTTTGCGACATTGATCAGGGTTCTTTGGACGCTTGCAAATATGAAAAATGCGTCATTTTTGCACGTTTTCAAACTTGCGATTTATTCCGTAAGTGATAAGATATCAAATGCTTCAGTTTAAAATAAGAAATTTAACGGAATAAACTGCAAAACCAATTGAAACATTCCGTTTGTTTGTTGTTGTAACCTACATCCACTCGGCTCATTTTTGGCATGTTCGGCTAGATCCGCATTAAAAAGTTTGACGCACGGATTACTGCATTCTTAGCATAGACGGGTTTTGTTTTAGATCAAAATATGACCTTGCTCTGTTTCATGGTTTCACGTTTTGTTCCGTAAAGAATCGGATGCCAGATTTTCCCAAAAACATTTTGGCAATTTTAAATGACAATTTTACGGAATAAATTGCAAACTAATTTAAAACTATTTTATTCCGCTGGTGTACTTATCTTCATCCGCTTAGCCCATTTTTATGTTGAGCTAGATCCGCGTATATTATTTTAATGCACGGATGACTGTATACGGTGAGCGATTTTAATACCAGTTTTATCAACATATACATAGAAGTGAAAAACGGACAAAGATAAACACAACCCTTTGTATTATTCACCATCATTAACATATTTTTGCAATAAAGCGTCTTCTGAGGAAATATTTCGTCGCTATATATACTACCGGTTTAGGTCCAGAATTAGATAAGTATTAAAAACATAAGCATTTTAAGAATCATACCTACCCCAAAATATGCCAAGCCCCATTTTCTTTGGAATGTATCCCCCAAAGAAACCCTTTTCCCGGGAATACTTCCCTTGCAAGGCATGAAAAGATTCTTGATACGCTTTCCTGCTCTATATTATACTACCGGTTTAGGTCCAATACAGTATATTGAAACTGTTCATCTCCAGTGTATTTGGACTTAAACCGGGAGTATATATACAGCAGAGCAAAAATGTTTCAGACAATCTTTCGTGCCTTGCAATTGAAGTATTGCATTTCAATAGTTCTTATTTGTGTTTTTGGACCTAAACCGGTAGTATATATATATAGACACATAAATCTTTCTTACAATATTTAATGCCTTGCAAGGGAAGTTTTCCCGGGAAAAGGGTTTCTTTGGGGGATACATTCCAAAGAAAATGGGGCTTGGCATATTTTGGGGTAGGTATGATTCTTAAAATTCTTATGTTTTTAACACTTTTTTCTAATTTTGGACCTAAACCGGTAGTATATATAGCGACGAAAACTGAAAATAGGCTAGTGGCATTCACCAGTGCATAATATGCGGACATAGTCAGCTTTAAATGGGGTAGTGATTCAAACAAAGTTTGTTTTTAGTGGTTTATTCTTATTGGCCAGAATTGTTTTCGCACTCATATGAAATAAAAATATTTACGGAATAAATCGGAATAAAGCGTCTAAGTAACCCTGATCTATGTCCTGAAACTTTAAGTCCATCTGGACCTAAACCGGGATATTGCCCGATGATCAAGCATTCGCTATATTTGTCACTGACTAAAGTTTCTCGAATAAATGATGAAACCAAACCGAAACCAGAAAAAATGACCACCACTTTTTTTCTGAGGCGTAGAAATATTTTGTGTGAGTATATTTTTCTCTTATCACCACAGAAAAGCATTAAACTGAAAAGAGTTGCTACTTTATAATAAACTTGACAAATATAGCAGACATTTTATTTACTGGCAGTATTTTTTTTTATTTTGTGGACATGAAATCAGACGCGGTTTGCACTATATTTTCATCGTAATTTTATCCGCCGGTTGTCCTTAGGCTCAGTTTTGCTGATTGTTGTGAAATTTCGAAACGTGTTACAACGTATAAATAGGAGTGTCAGCTAGTTGTCCTCATCAAGATTTGTTAAGATGTTGTAGTGGATTGAACAGCTTTTATAAAGGCCCTTTATAAAAACTAAATTGACACCTAGATTTTTCTCTAGGCCACCCAAAACTGTGAGCAACCTGTTGCCGCGCTTGAGATTACTGTATTTTTGCAGTATTCAGTTTGTATTATTTACAGTATGAGAGGTAGAGGCAGAGGACGTGGTAGAGGCCGTGGCCGTGGGGGAAGGGGTCGGGGAGGATTTGCTGGAAGAGGGAGAAGGGTCGCATCTAGAGAATCCAAAGATGAGATTGAGAAGAAGGAAGTGGAAGTAAAGGAGCTTGATGTGGACAAAGATGTGCTGTCATTTTTTGTTGGAACTGTTTCAGTAGAACAGCACTTTGAGGCCCAGCAAAAAAATAGAGACCGGTATGCCGCTGGAATGGCTGTTTTACAGAAAAACAAAGTTGAAGTAGCACAGAGTAAGTAGTTTAAATGGTTTAAAGAACATAAAAGATGGACTGGCCATATAGGGGGAGGGGCCAGGATTATGGGTTTGGTATCAACATACAGGTTACCACCCAGGAAATCCTGCTCGTAATGCTCAGATGTGAGCGAGTAGCAGTATTAGGAGAAAAAAAACGTTAAATGTCAAATGGATTTTCTTAATTCAAGCTTTACAGTTTATACCCCTATAAATATCAGAATTCAGAAGAGCACACTTTAAACATTATCTGTGTGAAAATATTGGCAATGAAACAATGACACAGAATCAGTCACTGCTGCTGAGTACTGAATCCCACCACTCCATATAGATCAGATTCAGAAATGTGAGTGTTTGAGTTTTACGTCTCATCAACAGCTACGGTCATCTGGAGATGGGACCTCAGTTTAAGCACTCATCTGAAAGTCTGGAGAAACCCCGATTGATCCTGCACCCCCTGGATTGATAGTGCACTCCTGGTTTACAAGGCGAGGAAAAGCTGACCTCTGTAGCTCAGTGGGATGCACGCCTGATTGGTGATCAGGAGCAAGCGGGTTCAGTACCTGCCTGGATCGGCAACATTCTTTCGTGCAGATTGATCATGAAATATTTCCTATGGTCATTCTCTCCCTTCAGCTGATTAAAGAAGGGCAGTTGTCAGTTTAACCCCTTACATATAAGCCTGCCCAGGAAAAATGTGGATAGGTAAACTGACGGCTCAAAAATGACCTAAAATGGTGTTGAATGGTCCGTTAAACTCCAACAAGGCAAGTAGCATTTATATAACCACTACACCACTGTAGCGTGTACCGGGTCGTCCACGAAGTTAAGCAACGCGGTCACCCATCCAGGGGAAGGTATAATTTGAGGACTTTTACTGGAGGACCAGAGGACTGAGGACCAAGTCCTCTAGAGGACCAGGGGTATAATTTGAGGACCAAATACAGGAGGACCAGTGCTTTTATGGCTATGATAATTGAAGATAATTACTGTTTATTGAAATGACACCTACTGGTATGGTATATCACCTCATGGGCATATACATGTATACAGAAAAAAAAAAAATAAAATTGAATAAAATGAAAAACATGTTATTATGCTCAGGAAATTTTTCACCATAGAATTTTGTCTGATAAAAATGTTTAGTTGAAATTAGAATTTCTCTACTTTCTATATACTTGATATAATCTATCTGTTATTTATTTAATTCACAAACTGCATGATGAACAGTGACGATCCTGATCAGACGGCATCTTGCTACTCTTTTAAAAATGTTCACTCAGAATTAGAATTTCTCCACTTTCAATATACATGTACTTAATATAAGCTATCTGTTAAATTCACAAACTGCATGATGAACAGTGAAGATCCTGATCAGATGGTGCATCTTGCTACTCTTTTAAAAATGTTCACCTGAAATTAGAATTTCTCTACTTTCAATATACATGTACTTAATATAAGCTATCTGTTAAATTCACAAACTGCATGATGAACAGTGAAGATCCTGATCAGATGACGCATCTTATTACTCTTAAAAATGTTCACTTGAAATTAGAATTTCTCTACTTTCAATATACATGTACTTTATATAAGCTATCTGTTAAATTCACAAACTGCATGATGAACAGTGAAGATCCTGATCAGACGGCATCTTGTAACTCTTTTAAAAATTTTCACTTGAAATTAGAATTTCTCTACTTTCAATACACATATACTTAATTTAAGCTATCTGTTAAATTCACAAACTGCATGGTGAACATTGAAGATCCTGATCAGATGGAATCTTGCTACTCTTTTTAAAATGTTCACTTGAAATTTCAATTTCTCTATTTCTCTACAGTAAGTACCTTCTATATACTTGATATAAGCTATCTGTTAAATTCACAAACTGCTTGATGAACAGTGAAGATCCTGATGAGGTGGCATCTTGTTACTCTTTTAAAAATGTTCACTTGAAATTAGAATTTCTCTACTTTCAATATACATGTACTAAATATAAGCTATCTGTTAAATTCACAAACTGCATGATGAACAGTGAAGATCCTGATCAGATGGCGCATCTTGCTACTCTTCTTAAAATGTTCACTTAAAATATTAGAATTTCTCAGCTTAAATATACATGTACTTAATATAAGCTATCTGTTAAATTCACAAACTGCATGATGAACAGTGAAGATCCTGATCAGATGGCTTATCTGGAGCTAAACTGTTTGCAAATGTAGGGATTGTCTTGTTCAGCGGGACAAGATGGCATTCATTTTTTTTTCTTTTGTTTGTTTTCAGAGAATAACATTTCCATAGGACTCATATATGAAAAATGCTAAACAAGATTTTCTTTGAGAAGTAAAGAAAAAGGCTTGAAATTGTAATGGTTGTGATTGGCAGTTTAGTTGTTATTTGTAGGTGGGGCTTATCCTATTGAAGGTGGGGCAAAGTTACATATTATAACCAATGGCTGTAAGCCTATGATTTGGTTGAAATTTTGCAAATAATTGAAAGTCTTCATTTTTTAAATGTGTTGTTAGATCTTTCAGAAGCATTTTTCTAACTATTTTGATTGTTAATTAGGGACTCATTTATTATTAATTTTCTAAAGTTGAGCTGAAAAGTGAAAAAAAAAAATGTGACCTTCCATTGCAGTACACACACATGACCCTTAAATAAGCATTTATTTAATTAATTAATAATGTTTATTTATTTATTTATTTATTTATTTATTTATTTATTTATTTATTTATTTATTTATTTATTTATTTATTTATTTATTTATTTATTTATTTATTATGAACCTGGGGAAAAAGATCTTAGTCACCCAAGTGAGAAGGTGTCATCAGGTGAACATGTCCATAAAATGAACACCATCCCCCCCCCCCCCCCCCCCCCCAACCACAACCACCCCTCAATACACCTTATAGAGAAAACTAGAGTTTACAGGGCATATATTATCTTTCTTATTACTGCTCCAAGAAGTAGGTCATGGGTACTAGTTAGAACCACCTCAATGAGGCTGCAGTATAAATAATAAAAATATCAAAGATTTTCATCAAAAAAGAAGCCATTTTGGAGATGTAAAAAATGCACTATGTCGCATGTGTATGTTATTGTAGTTTCTTCCACAAACTTAAAACTGACCATTTCCGTTTTATTGGTGACATTCTTCTCATTTCGTCTGCAAGCATAGAATGTGTGTGCTCATTAGACCAAGGTGGTTCTAACAAGTGTATCTCAGGAGCACCCAAATCACGGAATAAGTGTGGTTTATAAGGTGTTCATAACATGTAGGTAAAAGGGTAACAAACCGGACAGCTATTGTCTTCAATATCTCCATGTTTTAAACCATTTTGTACTGAATGGAATCTTCCACTTTATATATAGCATGAAGACTTTCGGATGAGTCTTTAAACCGAGGTCCCGTCTCTGTATGACCTTAGCTGTTGGTGGGACGTAAAACTAAAACTCACTTACTTACTTATATATAGCATGAGTCCATTTCAAAATTTAGGGGTTCTTCAAAATTATTTGGAAAACGGCTGGACTTTTGGCAAACAGTGTAGGCTCTGATCAGATGGCAGAATGTGGCATCTGATCTTGGCCTGCACTGTTTGCTAATAACCGGTTTTGAGATTTCTGATACAAAAATGGGTTAATGTGCACAATCATTCCTCAACAGTGTGTGGCAAGCCATTACAGTATGATAACTTTATAAAACTTAGCATTTGATAAAACATCAGAATATAGAACTTTTAAATCAGTGTAGCTGAACATTATAATTAACAACAATCATGTTAATTAAATTAATTGATACAACTATATTTTTGCAACAAAACTTCTCTAAAGACTTTACTACACCTCCCTCTGATTAACGATCAGCTCGATATGAGTGAAATAATATTGGAAGGGCCCCCACCCCCCGTGAACCTTTTAGTATAGCAGGAGCTGCTTTTGTTGAATGTTGTATGAGATAATCAGCATCAATGTGATACCATGTCCATGCAATTGAAAAGGTTTATTATTTAAACTCACTTCAGTACCAGCAGGTTTTTATCAAAAATAAGCCATATTATGACAGTTTGCAAGTTTAAGGAAATATGTTCAGAGTGCCTCAGTGAAGTGGTCCTAACAATAATACACAATTAATGTAGAAGAAAGCTCATCTTGCAGTTTGTGAATTCATGTTTACAAGTCCGTGTAATGAACACCCCTCTTAAACCCACTTTATATAGCGAAAATTGGGGTTTACAGGGGTAAATTATTTTTCTTATTTCTGCTCCAAAACATAGGTTGTGAGTAGTCGTTTGAAACGCCTCATTTAGGTGGTTCTAACAAGCACCCGTAACCTATATTTGGAGTATTAATAAGAAAAATATCACAAGTTTTCATCAGGAAAAATACCATTATGGTAACATGTAAGAATGCTCTATGTCATAAGGAAATGTTATCTTAATGATATTTCATATAATTCTATGGTGAAAAATTTCTTAGCATATCAACAGTATAGTTCCAGATACGCCATCTTGCAGTTTGTGAATTTTACAGATAGCTTATATTAAGTATATGTATATTGAAAGTAGAGAAATTCTAATTTTAAGCGAACTTTTTTTCTAAACAAGAGTAACAAGATGCCATCTGATCAGGATCTTCACTTTTCATCATGCAGTTTGTGAATTTAACAGATAGCTTATATTAAGTACATGTATATTGAAAGTAGAGAAATTCTAATTTCAAGTGAACAATTTTAAAAGAGTAACAAGATGCGCCATCTGATCAGGATCTTCACTGTTCATCATGCAGTTTGTGAATTTAACAGATAGCTTATATTTAGCACATGTTTATTGAAAGTAGAGAAATTCTAATTTCAAGTGAACATTTTTAAAAGAGTAACAAGATGCCGTCTGATCAGGATCTTCACTGTTCATTATGCAGTTTGTGAATTTAACAGATAGCTTATATTAAGTACATGTATATTGAAAGTAGAGAAATTCTAATTTCAAGTGAACATTTTTAAAACAGTAACAAGATGCACCATCTGATCAGGGTCTTCACTGTTCACCAAGCAGTTTGTGAATTTAACAGATAGCTTATATTAAGTACATGTATATTGAAAGTAGAGAAATTCTAATTTCAAGTGAACAATTTTAAAAGAGTAAAAGATGCCGTCTGATCAGGATCTTCAGTTTTTGAATTAAAAAATAACAGATAGATTATATCAAGTATATAGAAAGTAGAGAAATTCTAATTATTTCAATTAAACATATTTTTATCAGAGTAACAAGATGCCAAAAATATTGTTCAAAAAATTCTATGGTGAAAAATTTCCTGAGCATAATAACATGTTTTTCCTTTTATTTATTTATTTTTTTTTATTTTTTTCTGTATATATGCCCATGAGGTGATATACCATACCAGCAGGTGTCATTTTCAATAAACAGTAATTATCTGCAATTATCATAGCCATCATATGGCTTATTAAAGCATTGGTCCTCCTGTATTTGGTCCTCAAATTATACCCCTGGTCCTCTAGAGGACTTGGTCCTCAGTCCTCTGGTCCTCCAGTAAAAGTCCTCAAATTATACCATCCAGGTACTAACCGTGATATCCGTTGCTTAACTTCGTGAATAAGCCAACCACTCTACCCGCGTGGCTAAAAGAGCCGGCTCCAAGAGCAAGGCTGTAGAAGTGGTATTTATCCATAACCGTTACACCACAGAGGCTTCTCAGATTCAATTCTAAGCAAGTGTGTTTAACTTAGTATGGTATATGATGGAAGTATAATTTTTGACCATGTTCAACCAGAATTTCACTAAATCTGTTTCTCTACAACAGATGAACATGCATTACAATAACACATCCATGCTAGTGATTTTTTTTTTCACCATCTCCAAAATAGCTAGTTTTCTAAAACCTGTGATATTTTTGTATTTATACTGCTAACATAGGTAGTTGGTGCTCGTTCGAATTGCCTCGTTGGGGTGGTTCTAACAAGTACTTGGAGCAGAAGTAAGAAAAATAATGTATACCTTGTACCCAGTTTTCTCTGTATATAGTGGGGTTTAGGGTCAGTTCATTTCACAGACTTGTTCAAATGATGTAAACTGTCTTTCTTTTCATTTAGATGCCAGAATCAGGGCATTGGCCGCAGCCTGGGCAAGGCATGACCATTTCCTGGCAGATGCCTTCCTAGAAGATAAAGACAGTTTTGGAGTAAATGAAGTGCTGAAGGCTGTAAGCCTCCTGGATGCTGGTAGACAGGTGCGGGTTCTTGAGAAGAAAATGAAGAGACTACAGTTTTCTACAGGAAAAGTGAAGCCTCAGACCATGGGAAAACTGAAGTCAGATATTGACAACCTGAATGCCATCAAGCCAAATGTAAGTAAATTATGTGAAACTCTTTAGTACTGGTTAACCCTTGTCCTGCTGAGCCTGGACATGTCTTATCTTTCAAACAATGCAGATCCAGATCAGATGGTTTCTGAAAAAGAAGCCATCTGATCAGGATCTACATTGTTTGTCATTCAGATAGTGATTTTGTTGCAATACAATAATTTGCACCAAGAAATCTGATTGGTTGATAACAAGTGGTAGGTATGGCATATTTAAATATTCAGCAGGTCAAGGGTTAATTTTGGTTAATTAAAATGCAAACAGATGCGAATAATAATGGTAAAAATCTTTTTATTATACATCTCGAAAACATGTCTGTATAATTTTCACCCCCTTGAACTCTACTTTTATGTAGTAAAACTGGGGTTTACCGGGATAAACCTTATTTTTCTTATTTCTGAGCAGAAATAAGAAAAATATCACCATTTTTCATCTGAAAATTTTTGTGTTTTTTTTTTTTTTGCGGTAAAACTTACAATATATTTGTATCTATAGGCGTGTTTTAGTAATGGAGTGATCCTTTTTTCAGTTAAAGCATAAAAATGGTCAAACTCTTTTTATTATACAGTAAAATTCCTATATTAAGACCACCTTTGGGACTGTTCAAAAGTGGTCTTAAAGACCACTTTTGAACAGTCCCAAAGGTGGTCCGTGACCAGAGGACATTGAAGGCAGAAAACGCAAAGAAAAATTCAGTGTACCCTTCAAAATAAGCTTTATACAGCAAAATTAGTCCTAATTTTAGATGGTCTTAATAGCGGAATTTCACTGTACATGTTTGTTATTCTTTTACCAGCATGGTTCAGCCAGTGGTGCAGTATGTAAGCATGTGAAGAGGTGGGTGAAGAAATTTACATCAGAAGAATTAGAGTTCTATGCTCTTCACTTCCCTAAGGACCCATGGAAGAAACTAGCAGATATCTGTCACTTCCACCCTACACAGGTATACAGGACCCTCTTTTCACTCTTATCCCGCTGAACACGACAACCTTTACCTTTATGGACCTCCATGGCCCAGTGGATAAGAGCTCTGTCTCTTAATCATTAGGTCTCTCACTGCTGTGGTTCGAGCCTGGCTCGGGTCACTTGTGAGATGCCAAGTTCTGCAACGAAAGGTCAGGTGGTTTTTTTCCTTGGGTACTCCGGTTTTCGCCAACCTCAGATTAACGATCAGCTCGATATGAGTGAAATAATCTTGAAAGGGCTGTAAAACCAAAAAAAAAATCCTACCTTTGCAAACAGCATTGATCAAGATCAGATGCCTTCTTCTGAAGAAGGCATCTAATCAGGATCTACTCTGTGGTCATTCAGTTTGCAAATTTGGATGAATACATACACTGCAACCTCTTTATAACATGGTTTTGGATATAACACAGTTTCAAGATGGATGCCAAATGTATAGATTATATAGAAAACTGACCATAAATGGTCATTTTTCTATATAATCTATACATTTTTGTTTGGATATAACACGGTTATGTAACTTCTGCTTAGGACCCCATCAATAGTGTTATAAAGAGGTTGTGGTGTTGTTTATATTATGCTATGAGTACTTGTTAGAATCATCTCACTGTGAGCCGATTCTAACAAGTGCCCACAGCATTATATTTTTTGTGGCGAAAACCTTTTTTTTTTTTTTATACCCGCTTTTTCGAAGAAAAATCGGGTATATTGTTTTCGTACCACAGTTCCATCCGGCGTCAGTCCGTCCGTCTGTCCGTCCGTCTGTCCGTCCGTCACGTTTCTTGTGATTGGATCTCCTCTGCAACCACTGAAGTTACACTTTTGAAACTTTGCATGTGGATAGTACATGGAATGTAGATGGCAGTGGGCAACTTTTTTGTGACCTTGACCTCAACATGACCCCAAGGTCAAAGGTCAAAAATTATGATTTGCCATAACTCCTAAACTATTGGAGTTACACTTCTGAAACTTTGCTTATTGGATGGTCCTTGGAATATAGAATATGTCAGGTTACTTTTGGTGTGACCTTGACCCCAAGGTCAAAGGTCAAAAAGTATGATTTTGCCATATCTTCTAAACTATTAGAGTTACACTTCTGAAACTTTGGTTATTGGATGGCCCTTGGAATATAGAATAAATTTGGATACTTTCGATGTGACCTTGACCTCAACATGACCCCAAGGTCAAAGGTAAAAAATTATGATTTGCCATATCTCCTAAACTATTGGAGTTACACTTCTGAAACTTTGCTTATTGGATGGCCCTTGGAATATAGAATATATTGGGCTACTTTTGGTGTGACCTCGACCCCAAGGTCAAAGGTCAAAAAGTATGACTTTGCCATATCTTCTAAACTATTGGAGTTACACTTCTGAAACTTCGTTATTGGATGGCTGTTGGAATATAGAATAAATTGGGATACTTTAGGTGGATTCAACATAACCCCGAGGTCAAAGGTAAAAAAGTATGACATTGCCATATCTTCTAAACTATAAATGTTACACTTCTGAAACTTTGCTTATCAGTTAGAATGTTCTTTGCAACTTTTTTTAACTTACATGTAGTTTTGGCTAGCTAATACATAGTCATTAGTGTTATTAATAGAAAAAGCGGGTATTTGCGATGGTTTACCATCGACTGCAAATCTAGTTTTTTTTGTTGTTGTTTTTTTTTGTAGACAATTGGGAAAAATAGCATAAAATGATTTTCATTACCACTGCTGATCAGGAGTAATATGGACAATAGGCATGGTGTCTATTAAGCCAATTTTTTTTTCATGGGTCCAGTTGTTCAAAGCCTTGTTAGTTTAACAAGAGCCTTACAAACTACAGTAGAACTTCGATGGCTCGAACACCGATGGCTCGTTTACCAGGGATGTGTCGAACCCGTTCTTGAGCCCCTAGCGAAATCCTCTACATAAGAAATAGTGGGGCATAATTAAGGAGATTTTAGTCTTTTATCTTGCAAATGTATTCTGTGCGTACTCATTAGAATCGCCTCATTATAAAACACCGAAAAGATGTCTAAAAGTATCTCGTTATGCCTCCTGACAGTAACATCAGTGGCTCGAACTACCCCTGTCTCGATCAGATTTTCGAGGTCCCAAAGGTGTTCGAGCCATTGAAGTTCGACTGTAGTTAGTAGTCAAATTGTTAACTGTTCTTAAGGAAGGAGAACAATATCTAACTTTTGGTATTTTTGCTGAAAAATGTGAGCAGCTTTTGTATTTGCAAAAGCTACTCATGCAAAAGCTGCTCACATTTTTTTTTTCAGAAAAATATTAGCATTTTTGTCATATTAAATGATCATCAAAGTTTTATCAATGTGTTAACCGATGACTTCATTAGTTTTGAGCAACTGGTCCCCGGTTATCAGGTCCTGGACTCACTTGCCAGATGTGGCAGCATTTTCTTATGTTCATTGATAATGGAATGTGCCCTAAAGTCATTTTGTCTCTTCTGCTGTTTTAACCCTTATCTTGCTGTTCACGACAACCCCTATCTTTGCAAACAGTGTAGATCCAGATCAGATGGCTTCTGAAGAAGCCATCTGATCAGGATCTACACTGTTTAGCATTCAATTTATGAATTCAAAGCAATAAATTAAATCAAGTAATTTGATTGGTTGATAGACAGAAATGGGTTTGGCTTAAATGAATATTCAGCAAGATAAGGGTTAAGAAAAATAATAGCCTGTCACTAGAGAAAGTTTGTATGTTGTTCTGGTAAAAGCACTTTGAACTGACTAGCTTATGATGACCTAGATAGTGTTGACTAGGCCACTGGGCCCCCAAATAGACATGTAAGTCTTTCCAAATGATCTCATCCTACCACATCTGACTGACTGTTGTTTTTAAGATAACCGGGGGCCAAGGGCACCCTCCTACCACATTTAAGCACTTAACCTTTATCTTGCTGAATATTCATTAAGCCGCACCCATTTCTGTCTATCAACCAATCAAATTACTTGATGTAATTTATTGCTACAAATTCATAAACTGAATGCAAAACAGTGTAGATCCTGAGCAGATGGCTTCTTCAGAAGCCATCTGATCTGGATCTACACTGTTTTCAAAGATAGGGGTTGTCGTGAACAGCAAGATAAGGGTTAATAACATTCTGATTCAAACCAAGGAGCCTGAAAATGTCTGGAAGAACTGACCAATCAGCTGTATCTTGCCACCATGACCAGATGACATACCTGATAGCTCTGTGTGATGAGCTCTTGTCCAAAACCATTTGGTTGTTTGTTTTGAGGTTTAACATCCCTGTCAACACTGTATAGGTCATTTTGGAGATATTGCTTCCAATTTTGTGGGACTTTTACTCGACATTGAGATGAAATGACATCTCAAGCCCTGCTACCCAATTAAACCAATAGGGTTTATACTCGCACAAGTTTTCCTTGGCAGGCTTCATCCGTTGCACTGATGAGTAAGGATGCCTTCATGCGGACTGAACAAATCATTTGTCTAATTCCCGACGGAAGTAAGGGCGAGGATTGTGGCCACGTAAAATTGATTTAAGCCCCCCCAGTGGAATTCGTTTCGGCTGACCGTTCCAAGGCAGTTCTTCTGTCACGTTTTTTTTTGTTATGGTTTGTCTTTGGGTGTTAGTGGTGCTTATGTTATTTTATTTTGGATAGCCTATTGGCCATTTTGTGGGAAAGTAACTGTCCTTTTGGCTTTCCGCTGCTGGTGTTTCCATTAGGGTCTGTTGTTTCATGTTTGTGTGTCTTTCCCTTTGGTGTCTCTGATGGGAGCTGTGAGTTGATTGTATCGATTTCTGATCATTGCGTCCACATCTATTTTAGAACCTCTAAGTGGTTTACCAGTACTCATGTGTGGTCAGTTTCAGCTCTGCGTTGAAGCATCATGCAGCCCAATCTATTTCTTCAAGCCCTGATGGGTGGGGGCCATTGAACCCATTTGCAATACTATACATGTTAACAGGAGTTGCGGGCTGGGGGTAAGCCAAATATTATCCGAAAGCCTATTGGCATATCCTGTCTGCTTTGTTTACTTAAGATATTTTGTCTTACTTCAGAAAGCCAGACTGTATTACATTTAGCCATAATATTATAATAAATTGTATTTTTCAGGATTTCCCAGCCATGCAGTGGTTTCTCCCATTCTGTTTTGGATCTGATGCCCCTGAAGGGTCCATGGTACGCAGGTGTAGGGATGTGACAGATGACAACATCAACGACTTGGTGAAGGAGTTCCCTATCCCCTTCGCTCACCTGAAATCCCGAGCCAGCAAACTGACCAATGACAGCAAAGCAAGGATCGCTGGATATGAGAAGCTACTTGACACAGTTTTATGGTGAGTTTGGAACTTGACACAAATGTGACTTAACTTGACATACCGGTAGCATAATCTTGTCACAATATGAACTTGACATGATTGACTCGGTGTGAACTTGATACAAAATGAATTTGACATTTTGTAATTGTCCTAAGTATTGGGACAGTTAGGCCTAAGCAAACAATGCAGACCTAAGATAGGCCTAAGCAAAAAGTACAGACCTGAAGGAGAGTCTGATCAGGGTCTACAATGTTTGTCATTGTATCTGCACCTTTTGGACTCCTTGCTAGATCATGGAACAAACTTGTTAAAATGTCTGGTGAATTACAGCAAGTCCTCAAGGTGTCCAATTCTTTAGGATTTTTAGGAATAAGAAAATGGTAATATAAACTTGACATTTCATGTACAGGATATGATGCACTTGAGACATCGACATGAACTTGACACATTGTGGACTTGACAAAATGTGTGAAACATGCAAAGATGGTCAAAAAATTCGTATAGACAGGCAGTCAATATTCTGATTATAAACCATAACAAACAGCTACGTCCTAGGTTTTTAAAGTCTTGTTAGCCTACAAATTGGCTAAGGATTTTGGAATAACAAATTCAATATTTTTGAATATCTGCATTGTAAAGAGTTTGTTGTTACACCACACCCTCTTTATAACACTATTGTTTGGGTCCAAAGCAGAAACTGTGTTCGTTAAACAACTGTGTTATATCCAAACAAAAAGGTATAGATTAAACAGAAAAATGACCATTGTAAATGGCATTGTAAATGGTCATTTTTCTGTATAACCTATACATTTTCGGGATCCATCTTGAAACCGTGTTGTATCCAAAACCATATTATAATGAACCATGTTATAATGAAGTTGGGGTGTATATCAATTGTCTGTACAAAGGGGGTTATCTGTATAAATACATGTATTTGAGTAATAAAAGTTTTTTTTTTTTCTGTGTTCAGGGATTACGAGGATATCCGGTGTGAGGAGGCTGACAAGGTCATCTTGGAGAGGGTTAAGGCCGGAGAAGAAGTCAACTTACCTAATGGGAAGTTACTCGAGAGGTTGCTTACCATCAAACTGTACAGGGAAAGTAAGTTCTATCTTGGTATTAGAATGATAACAACATTCTGTTAACTCGTTTGGTACCGGAAACCCCAAACGGGATATTGGCAAACAGTGCAGGCCCAGATCAGACACTGCAGAACGTGGTTTCTGATCATGGCCTACACTGTTGCAAAAGTTCAGCTACACTGCAAATAAATTTTAAATATAACACAACCTGTCAAATCTAATTTTTGAAATGGACTTCTCCCATATATACTAGGAAGATTGCATTTGGTATAAAATGGGTCAATGGCTCTTGGCTTACAAGTCTTGTCATGCAAAAACCTGGTTTTTTTTTTGCGATTTGCGAACAACAAAGTTACACTCTGATAGGACTAAAGTGATTGCTACTTGGATTGTCCCAAGTTTTGGGACAGATAGGCTCATGCAAACAATGCAGACCCAGATCAGACTGCTCCTAAAGGAGCAGTCTGATCTGGGTCTGCAGTGTTTGCCATTCCGTCTGCACCTTTTGCACACCTTGCTGGATCGTAAAACAAAATTGTTAAAATTTTAGGACAGTTACAGCAAGTCCTCAAGGTGTCTGAATTTTTAGGATCTTTACGGTTTCAAAAATTCCTAGATTCTCTGTAGCTGTACTGGCTGGTTTGTGTCTTTCATGGTAGCAAACAGTGAATACAGAGTTTCTCTTGTTGGGGCTTATAAGAATCTGATATGGGTGTGAGGGGTGGATGGAAAAATCCGTCCCTCGGGATCACTGTCCGGCATCACTCGGCAAAGAAGCCTCCGAGGTGCAGTGGTTACGCTACTCGCCTTGTAAACCAGGGATGGCAGGATCGATCCCGGGCTTCTCCAGACTTTCGGATGAGTCTTTAAACCGAGGTCCCATCTCTGTATGACCTTAGCTGTTGGTTGGACGTAAAACTAAAACTCACTCACTCACTCATCACTCGGCAAGCCTCATGATGCTGGACAGTGATCCCAACGGACAGATTTTTCTATCCACCCCTTACGCTCATATATAGGATTCTTTTTCTTGCATACCTTCCATTTCTATTGCGAATTTTTAATGCTGCTGTCACTTCAGTTACTAACGTCCGCCATTTTGTGATGACACAACAGGAATGTAAAGTGACACACGCATGGCGCCGCCACGCATGAGATTGTAATCAACCAGTGCATTTATCAAACACGCGATTATATTCGATTTGGGGTCGGAACACCAGGGTCAGAACATAAATTTCTATCCCAGGGTAAAATAACGGATTTCCTTGTCTGGTGTGCAAAAACATATATTCTGATCAAATTTAAATGTTTTACCGTATTTACCCTAAATATTCGGACACCTCAACTCCTTACCATATTTGTTCCAAAATTTGAACAAGAATTTACTACCCCATCTTGTGTCCAGAATTAGTTTTATGAGTGGCAAACATGATGGACCCTGACGAGACGCCGCGTTCTGTGGCATCACATCTGGGTTTACAATTTTTCAGGCCTACTTGTCCGAATACATACAGTAAATACGGTTATTACAAGTGTTCTAAATTTAGATCCTGGATGCTCGTCAGAAATTCCTTCTTTATATAACATAAAGAACAAATGTAGAACATGTTGAAAAATGTTTCATTATGTTAACTCACCCGTGCGACATAGTGCATTTTTCATATCTCCAAAATGGCTACTTTTCTGACGAAAATCCGTAATAATTTTCTTATAAATGCTCAAAACGTTGGTTGTGGGTGCTCGTTAGAACCGCCTCATTTAGGCGGTTCTAACGAGTACCCACAAACTATGTCTTGGAGCAGAAATAAGAAAAATATTGTAAACCCGCGTAAACCCCAGTTTTCTCTATATGACGTGGGGTTTAGGGGGGTCTTCATTTCACGGACGTGTTCACGTGATTGATTTCTCCAATAGACTCAGACCCATTGGGATAACACTGTTGTATGCTAAAATGACATCTGATCTTGATCTACGCTGTTTGTAAAGGTGGAAGATAACATAATAATCAGCACATGGGTTAATGGCCTTCTAACATGTTTATTAACCCTTATCTTGCTGAATATTCATTTAAGCCACACCCATTTCTGTCTGTCAACCAATCAAATTACTTGATGTAATTTATTGCTACAAATTCATAAACTGAATGCCAAACAGTGTAGATCCTGATCAGATGGCTTCTTCAGAAGCCATCTGATCTGGATCTACACTGTTTGCAAAGATAGGGGTTGTTGTGAACAGCAGGATAAGGGTTAAAGCACTAAATTTTAATGCCAATTAACAACATAGGTCCAGATATAAAGGAAGAGTAATGACGATAAATATGGGGAAAAATCTGATTTCTGCAAACATTGGGCTTTAGACATATTTTACCAGAAAAGGCACAAAGGATTGGACACAAGGTATAACACAGGGCTGGAAAATCCTTAAAAAATTCACTTGTCCCGCATGACCCAGGGTTTGTAGATTTTGGAAAATTTCACATGGAAGTGACAAAAAGTTTTCGGTTCCTCAAATTTTTTTTCTTGTCATGGCAAGTGGACAAGAGGAATTTCTGGCCCTCTGACAGATAGTCCTTCATTGTGGCAATTCTAACAGATACACAAACCATACATTTCCAAAATGAAACTACAGTAAATTTACAGATTACAGTAAAACCTGTCATAGTGGCAACCTTTATTGGGCCAAAAATCTATTTAAAGCAAGCATGCTTTCAGTTGTCTGTTCCCAGAAAAGGCAAATGCATCACATGTATTAAGCAAGCACATTCTGTTCAGCTGTGTGCTTCATAAATACAGGTTCGCTTAATTGTCTTTACCATAATGATACTACTAAGCAACTAGTGCAGACCCAGATCAGACTGCTCCTGAAGGAGCAGTCTGATCAGGGTCTACACTGATTGCCATTGCATTTGCACCATTTGGACTGCTTGCTGGATCGCGAAACAAACTTGTTAAAATTTTAGGAGAATTACAGCAAGTCCTCAAGGTGTCCGAATTTTTAGGATTTTTTTTTTGTGGTATTCTGCTTATCTTGAGCTTTGTACTTACCCTAACAGACTACAGTCGAACTTCAATGGCTCGAATACCTTTGGGACTTCGAAAATCTGTTCGAGACAGGGGTAGTTCGAGCCACTGTGGTTACTCTCAGGAGGCATAATAAGATACTTTTAGACATGTTTCGGTGTTCTATAATGAAAATGTATGCTGTGTGTACTCATTAGAATCGCCTCATCGAGGCGATTCTAATGAGTACCCACAGCAAACATTTGCAATATGCTGTGTGTACTCATTAGAATCGCCTCATCGAGGCAATTCTAATGAGTACCCACAGCAAACATTTGCAAGATAAAAGACTAAACTCTTCTTTCTTATACCCCCACTATTTCTTATGCAGGGGATTTCGCTAGGGGCTCAAGAATGGGTTCGACACATCCATGGTAAACATGCCATCGGTGTTCGAGCCATCGAAGTTCTACTGTTTCTGTCTTCTAGCTTGTTTATGAAATAACTAACTCTTCATAACATCTTACTACCAAAGCCCAAAATAGAGAATTGACCTTTGCCCTCCTGAATATATTAACTTTGTCACACCCATTTCCGACTATCAACCAATCAAATTACTGTTTTGTAATTAATTCCTAAAAATTCACCAACTCAATGACAAACAGTGAAGATCCAGATCAGATGCCTTTTCCATTGGATTTTCACTGTTTGCAAACCTGGTCCAGCAGAACAAAAACTAAGGTGTGTGTGTGAATTCGGGTTTAACGTCGCTTTCAACAATTTTTCAGTCATATCACGACGGTGTCTGGTTGCAACAGGGAGCTCAATGCTCACTTTTATAGTGCTGCCTCACTGAAGTATCATGTCCCAGACACATTACATGATACCACACCCAGTCACATTATCCTGACACTGGGTCGACCAGTCCTAGCTCTACCCCGTAAATCTGAGTGCCAAGCGAGGAGCAGCTAGTACTGTTCTTAACAACTTTGGTATGTCGCGGCCCAGGATCGAACCCGTGACCTCCCCTTCCCCGGAGCGGACACTCTACCAACTGAGCTATCGGGGCCGGTATTATTATGATGTTTTTTAATGGAAAAATTAGAAAATATTATCCGGAATTATCATATTTATTGTTAAGATCTTAAAAAATTTGGACTTCTACAGGTCTTGCTATAGATCTCATGAAATTTTAACAAATTTGTTTCACAACCCAGCAAGGAGTCCGAAGTGTGCAAGATGGAATGACAAACTGTGCAGACCCTGATCAGACTGCTCCTTGAGAAGCAGTCTCATCTGGGTTTGCACTGTTTGCTTAGGCCTTAGGAATATTAAGGTACTTCTGTATTTGGAGCTGCAGCCACTGAAACAATACCTTGCACAATCAGCACATTCTAAACTGGTCCATACTTTGCTGCACACAGGTTTGTCTTTCAGATAAAAGGGATGCATTCAAATGCGATCATTGTGGCACTGAATTTGATGACCTTGACGATTTAGTCACACACCAGGATGACAAACATCCGGCCTTGCCGATTTCCTACACCGACCTTAGCTTACCTACTAGTGATGGTACCGTAAACCAAATTTCTTTCATCTTAGCAATATGTTGTGCTTGTAAAATATGCTTGTTAGATGTCTTTGTTTGCATGTAAATTAATGCATGTAAATTGATGCTGTCTCATAGATATAGGTGTAGAAATTTTACATTTGCATTTTAAACCTTAAGACGCCGAGAAAAACTACATCTGAAAATGTTGTCTGTTTATGTCGTCTGCTGAATTTTTTGCAAACGCTTTAAAAAATATATTTGCTTACATGCAAACAGTGTAGACCCAAATCAGACTGCTCCAGGAGGAGCAGTCTGATTTGGGTCCACACTGTTTGCAAAAATGACTTTTAAAGACGGCAGACAACAAAGCAGACGACAATTGTCGTGATTGGCATTTTATGGGTTAATACTGGTCTATAAAAGAATTTGCATAAATATTCAAGCCTGCTGGCCATACTTCAAAGCACTAGTTAATTAAAGACCAGGTAAAATAAAGACTAATTCATTTTTTTTAAATAACATTTAAAAAGGTTTCAGTCATTCTTTCTTAGTATTTTCTACACTCAGTGTCCCCTAATAAGGGACCAGATTTGAGAGTTTTAAAAATTAGCTTAAAGATCACTTTTGAATGGTTCCAAAGGTGGTCTTAAAAGAGGAATTTTACAGCTACTCACATTTTTTTTCCAGCAAAAATGCCTCAATGTTAGATATTGTAGTTGCTAGAACAGTTAGCATTTTGACCCTAGTGAGTTTGCTAAGCTAACAATGTTTTGACCAACTATAGTCCCATGCCATTAACCCTTGTCCTGCTGAACCCGGATATGCATATTCTCTTTGAAACAATGTAGATCCAGATCAGATGGCTTCTGAAGAAGCCATCTGATCAGGATCTACATTGTTTGTCATTCAGGTTGTGAATTTGTTGTAATAATTTGCATCAAGTAATCTGATTGGTTGATAATCGGTAGTGGGTGTGGCATATATGAATATTCAGCAGGACAAGGGTTAACTCCTCACAACACATGTATCATTATTCTTCTCTATCTCACCCCACTCTGTTTGAAACCTTTTCCCATCATGAAAACACACCTGTGCGACATAATACATTTTTTTTACATCTACAAAATGGCTACTTTTCTGATGAAAATGAATATATTTATACTGCAAACATAGGTTGCAGGTGCTCGTTGGAGGCGGTTCTAACGAGTACCCACAACATATGTCTTGCGACAGAAATAAGAAAAAATAATGTATACCCCCATAAACCCCAGTTTTCTCTGTATAAAGTGGGGTTTAGAGGGGGTCTTCATTTCACGGACTTGTTCACGTGATCCCTTCACAAACATTAAAGTAACTTAGGGGAAGGATACATGCATACCTTTCAAGGATAAAAACTCCAGTATTAAATGAGAGTACTCAAATTTTCGAAAGGAATAAAATGATTCAAACAGTATGACTATAGATTGCAGATGAAAGAAAGTTGGTTTACTGTACCATTCGCCATCAAAGAGATAGTATGCCAAGTGAACATTACAACAACACACCTGTGCGACATAATGCATTTTTCACATCTCCAGAAGCCCCCCCCCCCCCTAAGCCCCCGCCCATAGGGGCTTAAAGAAATATATGGGCTGCATGATGCTTCCACGCAGAGCTGAATCCGGCCCGCACACTAGTACTGGTAAACCGCTTAGAGGATCTAAGCCTGTCCAGGAACCGCGGTGCGAGGCGGACCGTCCATGCTAATAAACCCTATTGGTTTCATTGGGCGACAGGGCTTGAGATGTCATTTCATCTCAATGTCGGGTAAAAGTCCCACAAAATTGGAAGCAACGTCTCCAAAATGACCTTTACAGTGTTGACGGGGACGTTAAACCTCAAATCAAACAAACAAATCCAGAAGCCCCCCCCATAGGGGCTTGAAGAAATATATGGGCTGCATGATGCTTCCACGCAGAGCTGAATCCGGCCCGCACACTAGTACTGGTAAACTGCTTAGAGGATCTAAGCCTGTCCAGGAACCGCGGTGCGAGGTGGACCGTCCATGCAAATAAACCCTATTGGTTTCATTGGGCGACAGGGCTTGAGAGGTCATTTCATCTCAATGTCGGTTAAAAGTCCCACAAAATTGGAAGCAACGTCTCCAAAATGACCTTTACAGTGTTGACGGGGACGTTAAACCTCAAATCAAATCAAAATTCACATCTCCAAAATAGCTATATTCTGATGAAAATCTGTGATACGTTTCTTATTTATAGGGCAAACATAGGTTGTATGTGCTCGTTAGAACCGCCTTATTGAGGCGGTTCTAACAAGTACCCACAACCTGTGTCTTGGAGTAGAAATAAGAAAAATAATGAATACCCCCATAAATCCCAGTTTTCTCTATATAATATAAAGTGGGGTTTAAGGGGGTTCATGGTATTGTTCATGTAATGAAAAACAACAAGTGTCTGTGGATAAGTCAGATGCTTGTCTGAATGGTTATTTGGAAGAAGTCCAGGGTTTGATTCCTGGGTAACTGAGCAACATTCATGGAGATTGATCATGGAAAATTTATGACGGTTATTCTCCCTAGTTCACTGACTAGAGAACTGAAAAAGGGATCTTGTCAGTTTTGGGTGAAAGAATATGCACTATATTGGTTTACTGCTTAGATCTAAGCATGCCCTCAAAACTTGTGGTTATTTAGACTGACTCGCAAAGTTTGACCTTAGTAGTACTGACTGGGCCATGCCAGCAAGTCCCAACCAACCAGCCAACCAAATCAACTGAACCAGCAAACCAACCAAATAAACCAACCAGCCAGCCAACCAACCAACTGACACAAACCAGATCAAACCAACCAAACACCCACCCACCTAACCAATCCCAAACCCCTCAAACAGGCATTCATGCAATCTGATCAGAGTCTTCACTATAGTATGCTCTAAATAGTTATAAGCTTCTGACACTTCACCAACTAAATTTCTGTTTTCCAGATCTGTCAACAAGAAGCCGCTACTATGGGTCCAGCCAGCCTCCAAAAGCTCAAGTTGATGAGAAGAAAGCCCCATTTTATCCCTATCTCCTGCCCTTGGCACAGAAGAAGATTGACACCATCAGGTAGTTATAAATAGAATCAAATATCTGTCCTTCATGCAGACAGAGAAAGTCAAACCTCAGTTGACAGATTTATTTTGATACAAGATTTTACAGAGTTTCCTACACTACTGTAATGATCCAAAGTATTGGGACAGACAGGCCTAAGCAAACAGTACAGACCTAGAACAGACTGCTCCTGAAGGATCTGCACTGTTTGCCATTTGGTTCGCACTTTTTGGACTCGTTGCTGGGTCATGAAACAAATTTGTTAGAATTTTAGGTGAATTACAGCAGCTTCTCATGGTGTCCAAATTTTTAGAATTTTTATGGTATATTTATGCCTGGATCTAGATATTCAATGCTAAAAATATCATTTGTTAATTTATCATTAAAACTTGCATCATTGATTTAAGAAATAGATCAGCTCTACTTTGTGATTTGTTGAGTAATAAATCACAGTTTGGAGGTCAGTTGTAAAGTAGACAAATTACGAACGGGTAGCGCGCGTGATTTGTCTACTAACAACTGACCGACAAACTGTGATTTATTACTCAACAAATTACAAAGTAGAGCTGATCTATTTCGATTCTAACACGCTGAAACTCGGCAATCATGCTGTTGTTTTCTTCAAATTCTCACAACTTTTCGCCATTGGTAGAAGAAATCCTGCTAAAATTAACGACTGAAACACATGCATTTACACCCTTTTCTAACATTTTCGATGCGAGAAAACGACGTTACACCGTCTAACGTCAAGAAAATCGACTAGTGACGTCATCAATTGGCAGTTTTTAATGACATCACTCGTCACGCTCTTCCTAGCCGTGATTTGTTGTAGAATAAAACACAGTTGTTTTCCATTGCCTATATAGGCCCGCTGTGTTAGAATATGGCATATATACTATTTTTGCTAAAAGAAAAATGAGAGTAGCTACCAGTACTCTGACTCACAGTTTTATCAGCAAACATTCCATGTATTAGATATAGAGGATCTTACACGAGTGTTCATGTATTATTGAATTTATTAAACGAGTTGAGGAAAAGGGATAAAATGGGAGGCTCTGCCGAGCATTTTATCCCTTTTCCTCAACGAGTTTAATGAATTCAATAATATATGAGCATGAATGCAAGATTCTATTTATCATATGACATTTAAAACACATTTTATTCACGATTGTTTACAAAAATGTCAATTTTCTGCCGTTAGTAAACGGGACGTCGTTAAGGTCGTCCTACATGTAATGTTACGGGACGTATTTAGCTAATTTGCATATTTAATCCACTAGTGGATTATCGAAAATATTACATGACGTTATTACACTCTCAGACGCGACGTCATATGATAAATTGTACTTACTAGAACTGTTAACATTTTTGACCACTTATTTGTAGCTTGTTATGCTAGCAATTCTTTGAACAACTGGGCCCAGGATTTACAGAATTTCCTACATTATCCATTGACGTGAAAGTTTGGATTTCTCTGTCTGTGTTGGAGATGGGAAGTTTAATTACCGGAAAAATCCTAAAACAATCGGACACCTTGAGAACTTGCCAAAGATAATTCTCAAAAGATTTTAATCAATTTGTTTCATGATCCAGCAAGGAGTCCAAAAGGTGAAGACGGAATGGCAGTCAGTGTAGACCCTGATCAGACTCTGGGTCTGCACTGTTTGCTTAGGTCTGTCTGTCCTAATACTTAGGATCATTACAGTAGTTTTCTTTCTCACGGTATTACTCTTTGTCCTGCTGAACACGACAGTATAACTCCTGTTATTATATACCCAGAAAATGTCCCGTTTACTTTCTACAGAAGTTACCGGTCAATATTGTTACGGGCCGCAGTTCTGAGGCCCGAGGAGACTCCTTTTGACCAGAATGGCTTTTCTGATGGTAGCTAGTTTTTGCCTCCCAAAACAAGACAGTATGATATCGTTGGTTCGGCTCCAGCAGTCAACGACACTAGGCTGCTGCTGACTGCTTGGGACTTCCCAACTTAGAAAGACGTATCAACCAAGATGTTGTCGTCTTGCTGACTTCTGTGAAGTTAGACTTTAAAATACCAGGGCTACTTGTCTTTAGTTGTATTTGTGTGTAGGGAACAGGAAAGAAACTAAACACTTTGATGAAAGGTTAACTGAATAAGTTGTTTGCTTTATTTATCCCCTCCACGGTGCTAGGATGGGCACACACATACACACACTTAAACGAACCTAGATCTAGTTTTAGAAAGCTAAGGTCTTGTTAAAATTCTCTAGTGTTCAGTTGAGAGCTAAAAAAACATGAATGCGGTAGCCTGGATGGTTTTTATAGATATAAACAAGAGCAGCCGTTGATGCGTCGTGAAGTTGACACTAGATAGTAGTTTTAAGCTAAAATTAATAAAATTCCTTTTAAAATATGGAAAAGGAACACATATTATACCTAGTGTATCCTTTCTCAGTGATTCAGAAGTATAAACAAGCAAGAAATTAGATTTAGACGTGTTGTTGTTGTTGTTTCTACAACAGAGCGTAAATTCCTTGACTGCTCTCTATGGCCGAAAGTGACAGAAGTCTCGAGCATCATTTGCTCTCTCCTTATATACCCATCCAGAATACGTCATCACCCAGATTCTCTTGCTTGATGACACACAACAAAACAATGCAAGGAGCTCGCGCTTCACACACAAATTCTGTGTGTGGAACGTGTTCCCCTACCAACAGCGGCTAGCCGGTCATCCAGCAAGGAGGGTACTCGGCAAAAATCACTAAAAAGATGACCAAGATGAATCGAATTGCACAAAACATGGACATCAGCGTGTAGGATAATGATTAAATATAATGACTGTTACATTTCTTCAAAATCATATGCCAACACGACGGTGAAATCTGCGTTGAAACTCAGGATTTGTGTTTTGACAGACGAACGTTGTTTACAACTGTCTTGGCAACCGACCCATAATGCAACAGTACGCCATCAAGTGTTGTAAACAAACATGGCGGACTATCACATCAGCTGTCAAGCTGGTTTCGAAGACTTGATGAAAACAGACTCATGAGCATTTATAATCAACTGAAAGTCATGTAAAATAAATGCGTAAGTAATAGTTTGCCTCGAGGAACGGTTGTCATAAACAGAAATCTCACAGTTGTAAAATTTAACAATGGTGCGATAATAAATGCACTTATCATAATTCAAGAGTGACACAAGTTCGTGCATCAGCCATCCAGGTCATATCATTACCCCCTCCCTAGCGCGTTACAGCTCCTGCTAACGCGCTCTAAATCAGACAAACAGTGACTTATTGATAAAATCATCATGAAACAGTATAGCTGATGCACGAGTGTGCAAACATCTAACCCTCAAAGTGAAAATCCTGATAACGGCACCAATATTGTTAAGCTGTAGTATATGCTTCTTTAAGGACACAATACATACTACGGAGAAATAACTTACATACTAATTAACTTAGATCCTAAATTCCTTTCATACCACTACTTTCATGCTTAACAATCATAATAGTTCTCAACAATATTCATGAAATACAGAGATCCAAAGTGTCATTCAAGAATGAACATACTTTTAGAAGGCATATACACAATATCATAATACATTTCAAAACACGGGATTTGCAGCACATTAAAAGCATAGATGAAACCTTATATTCAGAACTATGCCACTGACTAGACTTAGATAAATATTTACCTAAAATAATGCTGCATGCACATTCAATTACATTATATATCTTTGAGAGATTTGACTTATGGTCAGTTAATTGCCAACACTTTGACTCCTCAAATCTTCGGAACTATGAACAGTGCACAAAACATTTCATAATAATTCAGCTTTGATAATATGCAAAAACTGAACACATTTGATTGTAAAACACTCTTGACATTATAAACAATTAAATCAAAGGAATAATCAACGTTAACCTTTATAAGAATCATCATGACCAGCAGGCACGACGGTCAGTACGAAACATTCTCAAAACTTTAAATTTCAGCTGTAACATTCAACGTACGAGACTATGCAACCATGAAACACAGGTTTATGAAACAAACGGAATAGTAGGACAAAATACCCCACCTTTAAGCATGAAAATACTCTGAACAAAGATTACTAGGTATGATCATATTGCATAGGTACCAAGAAACAGGCAACTCATAATGGTAACAAATTCGGATGCAACACTGAAAATGGCACCATTCTATGTATAGCTAGTCCGTGACCTTGCTACTTATAGGTTATTATTGTCATTTAAAATTACTATTTATAGAACTCTCTCTCTCCCTCTCCCTCTCTCTCTCTCTCTCTCTCTCTCTCTCTCTCTCTTGAACTATTAAACTACTAATTAATGTCTTTTAGCATCGCCCTTATCATCTGTCCTGTTGGTGGTGATCTTCCTCCCTACTACCGATTTCAGCTGTCTCGAGTTCTCTTTGTAATCATCTTTCCTTCTTAGTATTCCCCTTCTTCTAATGTCTTCTCTCCTCCTTCTGTCAGTATCTCGTCTTCTCTCTTCCTGCTGTCTTTCTTCATCATCTTCTCTTCTCTTTTCCCGCCTCTTTTCTTGTTGCTCTCTCTCATCCATTGTCCACTTAAGTCTAGTAACAGAGTCAGCTAACTTAGACATGACACAAGTGTTATCTACTAATAGCTCCTCTAGTCTGTTCATAGCCTTAACATTTCTATTCATCACTTCGGTGAGTTCACTTATCGCAGATATTAATGACCTATCTCCGACATCACGCACACTAAATTTCTTTTCATCGCCCTTCATCTCCATCTCATCTCCTTTTCTCTTTTGGCCTGGACTTGGGATTATTTCTTCTTCTTCCTCCGGCAACAATTGGTCCATTAAATTTTCTTCAGTATCACCACTCTCAATTCCCTCGTTAATACTATCTACATTCTCCTCCGAATCCTTCTTAAGTATATCCATTCCGGCTGCTTCATTCTTTTCCACAGTCCTCCTAGCCACTACCCTATTGTCTTCCCTTTCGAACACGAGAGTACTTATATCTAACCGACTGTTTGTTGGTGAAGCTATCAGTGGCGAAACAAAAAATTGGTCAGCATCCTGATCACTAACTATATCATTACTCTTATCACTCATGTCCACGTCATTAGAAGTCACAGTTGCACTAGGTAACATGTGAACAATCCTGCTTATAGGCGTTGGCGTGTACTCTGGAACATCATTAAGTAATGTTGATTGAAGACCTAGCAAATTTTCAGGTATGCACTCTTTTACTGCATCCTTGAGTTCCAGGCGATTAGCTTCTGCTGACCTTGACACAGTTACAAAATGTTCTATGCTCTCTTCCACTGAGTAGACATAATAATCCATGTTGGTGATGGGCTTGGGAGTGAAGTTTTGCTTCAAATACTGTGTATGATCAGTCACACATGCTTTCCTTGCAAAGTTTACATGACGCTTGTAGGCAGTTATATGATTAATCAACTGTTCCCTCTTTAGGCATCGAAAATAGCACAAGGAGCAATAAAATGGCACTTCCTGGTAGGTTCTGTGCTCTCTCATTATATGGTCTTCGATCCGCCCGCGCACATCTACGACCTTCTTCCCCAACTTATAAAAACAGTGGAGGCATTGATAAGCTCTTCCTCTTCGCCTAGCCTTCTCCCGCTCTTCGATGTCCCCTCCTCCAACATTCCTGCCCTCCATTAGTCTGAAGTGTCAAAAGAAAAGTCTTTGAGTGCCCAATAAAGATACCTGATGATCAGTTATTCATTTCCATGAGTGACCTCGGAACACGTATAACGCCGTTAAATAAAATTTCAACGTAATTATCTCTGCTCTCATAAGCAGACCGCTACTTATGTTTATGCTCTGGCTCTTATGACCGTACCGCTTACACATCCGCCTCGTTTACGCCGAACCGAACCCTTTGCTTCGTAGCCGCAAATACCAACCGCGCATGCATACTCCTCTAGCGTATGCCCGATCTTCTTGACATCAGCCGTTCACAATCTCGTTTCAAATCCGCTCTATAATCCGAACCGAACGGTTTTAGCCATTAGCTTCTAGCTTAACTCGGTCGAGCTCACTCGATGGAAATGAATATACTTTCAGAAATAAACTACCAATTGTTATGTATTTGTATGATAGTAGAGACATCGCTGATTTACATTGCCAAGGCATGAATGTGCTAATTCTGCAATCCCCTCTAACTTCAATAGTCTAGCTTGCTCTATGATCAACGAACTTCGGGAAATAGCTCTTCTTGGGTCGCCAACTTACAGGCAAGTAAGGTAAGGTATTCTGATGGTGATCGCTTCGAGTATACTGTCATAAAATACAAATTACCATGTTGCACACAATGTAAATACGAAATAAAACAAAGACAAAGACGTTTCACGGACCTTTTATTGAAATAACAGCTTTTTAAACAATATCTAACATGTCAGCTGAGAAAGCTTCTTTCGGGCCTTCTTAAGCCAGGCTGGTGGACTGTCTCCCTCGTATGGCTTTAATTTATCATGGTTAACAACCTTCTGTCTTCCTGTGGAATCTGTTTGTATCAAGAAGGCTACTTCACTATACTTCTTTGCGACAAGGCAAGGACCGTCATAGGTATGTTCAAGCTTAGGCATGATCCCTACTTTCCTGGCTTCATTTAGGCACCATACGAAGTCTCCAACATTGTACCTGTAAACGGAAATCTTCGTGTCATACAGCCCTTTGCTCCTCTTTGCTGCTGATTCCAGATGTCTTCTAGCTATATTGTGTGCCTTCTGCATGCGCGACCTCAGTGTGTCAACATAATCTCCATAGGACGTGATATCTTGCCCCTGGTAAGCACCAGCACTTCCAAAGATGAGTTCTGCGGGGAGTCGAACCTCTCTACCAATTGTCAATAGGTTAGGAGTCATTCTGGTAGACTCACTTGGAGTAGAGCGATACGCACCTGCCAAACAACCCAAATGAAGGTCCCAATTCTTCTGCTCGCCGCACAGATATGCTTTAATCATCCGAGTGAGTGTCCGATTAAACCGTTCAGATTGGCCATTTCCTTTGGGATTGCGAACACTTGTGCGAGTCTTACGTACTTCGAGCATCCGACACATCTCCTTGAAAACCCTGCTCTCGTAGGTGCGCCCCTGGTCACTATGAACTGCAAGTGGACAGCCCCAGCGGGAAACATACTCATTTAAGATACGGGCCGCGCAAACTTCTGCTGTCATATCTGGAACTGGCAGGATCTCCACGTATTTAGAGAAATGGTCAGTTAACAGCAATATATAGCGATTTCCTCTATCAGTCACTGGAAAGGGGCCTAGATAATCGGTGGCTACGCAATCTCCAGGAGCACCTGTCCTCAGGGAACCCAGTGGAGCACGTGGCGTCTTCATAGGCTTCTTTTCTGCCGCACAAACATCACATTTTCTTATATGTAGTGCCACATCGTCTCGTAGTCCGTACCAGTAAAATCGCTGAAGTATTTTTGCCTTTGTCTTCTTACAGCCCAGATGGCCAGAGATAACTGAATCATGCATTTGGAATAAAACTTCTGACTTCATGGATTGCGGTACGATTAACTGTAGATGTTCCTCTGATCCGTCTTTCTTTACAAACTTCTTAAACAAGACACCTTTATGTACTTGTAAAGAATCCCATTGTACCCAATAGTGCCTTAAAGCTGGACTCTTTGTCACAATCTCTTGACTGGATGGTCGCTGGCTCACAATTTTTGCTTGTAACACCGGGCCAATGTCTGGGTCATCGTTCTGGGCGTTTTGCAAATCAACCAGTGATTTCTGTCCTACTACTGTGGTCACTTGAACCTCATCATCTGAGTTACTACAGACCGCATCAGTGCCCTGTGTAGATGGTCCGGGTGTTTGATTGTCATCTGCCATGACTCCTCTAACTGCAGGCTGCGTTTCTTCGCCTTGAAAGGTCTGGTTCTGTAATTGGTGGCCTCCCCCTAGTACTTTTTCCGTACTGTAATCGTTATGAGACATTTCTTGTGCCCGTTTCAAGCACTTCTTACACGGGCCACATTTAAGAGGTTCGTCTGTGTCTTGATTGGGACAATCACACTGTCGCGGGTTCTCACAGCGTGACAAAGCGTCACAGTTTGTTTGTTTCTTTCCGGGTCTGTACTCGATACGAAAATCGTAATAGCTTAGGATTTCGATCCATCTAGCTACCTTTCCCCGTGGTTCCTTTAACTTAAAGAGCCACACCAGAGCTTGATGATCAGTGCGGACGACGAACTTTCTCCCCAGCAAATACTGTCTAAAATATTCAATAAAGAATCTCACTGCAAGCAGCTCTTTCTCAGTTATGCAGTAGTTGCGTTCAGCCTTATTGAGAGCCCTACTTGCATATGCGATGACTCTTTCTCTCCCCTCCTGTATCTGATGAAGTATTCCACCTATTCCGACGTCTGATGCGTCCACATCTAAAATGAAGTCCCCTGCGTCATTTAGTGGATAACCCATGACATCAGGACTTATTAAAGATTCCTTGAGCTTTTCAAAGGCAAGATCACAGGCTTGAGACCAAATAAATTTCTTCCCTTTCTTGGTTAGGTCAACCATAGGTCTTACAAGGCTGGCGAAATCCTTGACATACCGCCTGTAGTAGGATCCCAAAGCTACAAATTGTTTGATATGTTTAGCAGTTTTGGGCTTTGGCCAATCCATGATCTTCGCAATATTCACTGGATTCGGTTTCACGCCCTCAGCTGTAACCACGTGACCAAGGAAAGTAACTTCCTCCTGCAACATATTGCACTTCTCTGGTTTAAGTTTTAAACCTGCCTGCTTCAGTCTCTCTAAAATCTGCTCCACTCTCAACATGTGTTCATCAAAATTTCGACCGAACACAATGATGTCATCTATGTATATTAGACATGTTAGCCATTGCAAACCTGCTAACGCTAGTTCCATGGTTCTTTGAAACGTGCTAGCCGCGTTATTGAGTCCAAATGGCATGCGCGTCATTTCAAAATGACCGAACTTGCAAACAAAAGCACTTTTCGGGATATCGCCTCTCTTTAGTGGAATTTGGTAATAGCCTGACGTCAGATCAAAAGTGCTGAACAGTGTGGATCCTGCCACCGCATCTAAACAGTCTTGCACTCGTGGCAAAGGAAATCCATCAGGCTTCACAAGTTCGTTGACCTTTCGGTAGTCAACGCAAGGCCTTATTCCTCCATCTTTCTTTCTTACTAATACTATCGGACTAGCCCAAGGGGATACACTGTCTCTTATAACACCTTTTGCTTTCATATCTTCTATAGCCTTCCTCTCTTCGCTTGCGAAGGCCAAAGGGACTCTTCTTGGTGGTTGTTTCACTGGTGCAGCATCACCTGTATCTATGGCATGTTCGGTGATGTGAGTCAGTCCTAAATCCCACTCATTTTTGGAGAAGTTGTCTTGAAATTTGATAAGTAGCTGTCGAAACAGATTTTTCTCGTGTACACCTAACTCCTTGGAAGATTTTTCATAAAGGCCTACAAGATGCTCTGGCACTGTCTCATTACCCGTTTCTTCTATTGCTCTAACCTTTTGTGAGATATTTGTAGAAACACATGAGCTCTGACTCTGAACTAGCTTAATCCTTCTTACACTGGCGAAATTTTTTGTTTCCTCCTGGCTCTCTAGCGGTGCTAGCAGCATTGGACTACCATCAATTGGCTCAGCTTGACCGACAACTGTATCCTGTTTTATTGTCATGGCCGTTGGAAATGGATTGAGCAGCCTTACTTTACAGGTACATCCTTGGTTAATGTCCACAAGTGTTGTAGCCATTTGTAGAGGGTATTCTTCTTGAAAGTGTTTCGTTGGTTCTATTATATATTCACCAGCACAAGAAAAATCATCATTTTCTTTCCTATCCACATACACGTCTATGATGGACTCGCTTTGTGCTGGGATTAAAAAGTGATCAGCTGCCGTCACTCTTCGAGCTCGATTTTTCATTCCAATTTGTATAATTGGTACCTCTTTGTCGTCAATCATCAATACTCCTCTACTAAGCAGCAAATCTGTTGGACCCTCGGCCCCATTCTGAAGAACGTCTACACCTAGTAATCCGTCATCATCAATATCTGCGACTGTTGCTTCTACTTCTATTTGTACTGGACCCAGCTGCAGAGAAAATACCGCTTTACCCTTTTCATTAATCAGTGCACCGCTTGCACCGACCAGTTTTGAGGCTTTCGTGAGCACGGGCTTATCTTGCGGCCTCATCGCATCGAATATTCGCGTGGAAATAATCGTCTTTGACGCACCGGTGTCGGTTGTAAAAAGGATCGGATATCCTTGCACGTAACCCCGTATGTACACCCCGTCTGGTAGCTTCCTTGTTGCCTTAACAGATTTAACTACACCCCCGTTTTGTGTTAATGATTCGTTTGTTTGGCCAATGATATCAGAACAGGCTTCCCTGTGGCCCCCAGAGAGAGCCCGTTCTAGTTTAAAGGACGGCTTGCATTGCTAGATCTCATTTCACCTTCGCCACTTTTACCCCTATAACTCTGGGAACCATTTACCTGCTCTGATCTTGTTGGTGCTTTGCTAGTTTTATTGGGGCAGTCTCGAGAAATATGCCCTGGCTCATTACAGCTGTAACATACAATACCTCTTCGCTGCGTCTGGCTGTTTCTCTGTTGAGTCGTCTGGTTTGTCTTATTTGCTATACAAGACATTTGTGTCATTAATGATTGCATGAGATTCCTAGTCTCAGTTAGTAGTTGCAGTGAATCATTTGGTGCAGTACTGGTTTTCTCAGTATTTCCTAAGGCTTGCTCGTCTTTTGAAGGCTTCTTTGATGGTGGTTTCTGTGGTTTGACTGGCACTCGAGATACGCGATCTGCGTCTTGAGTATCATCTAAAACAATTTCTTCATCTGTGCCATAACACTCCTCTTCACTTGTTCTCCTGGTGTATCTTTTTAATTTCTTATCTATATAGGCTTCGGAAGAGCTGCGGCGGCGTGTCTGTATGAAATTAACTGCATGGTATACAGCTTCGTCAATATCATCTGGTTCCTTGTTGTACTCTATCTCAAACCTGGCATCACTGTCTCTAAGCCCGTCCAGAAATCTCCTGACAAGGTCTTCTTGTCGTGTTTTAGAGTCTCTCCCCTGATATGCTTTAGCGTATAACCTCTTCAGATCTGCCGCAAACTCTTCGACAGTTTCATTGGATCTTTGCTGTCTTTGGCTGAATTTTCCTGCGAAGGTTCGCTTAGTCTCCACCACGCGAAATCTGCTGTTTAGCTCTTTCACCAATTCTGCGTAGTGTGTCAAGGTCTCTCTTGGAAGCTGAGTGAACACGAAGTCGCCAGCTCTGCCCTGCAACCTTGGCAACAGGTTGTCAAGCCTGGTAGCTTCATCCCAGTGTCTTCTTTCAGCTATCGCCTCAAAGCGGCTGATCCAGACTTTCCAGTCCTCTTTCCCGTCAAAAGAGGGTAGCTTAATACCATAACCATATGAAGATTGCAATCGTCCGTTTTCCTGTGGTTTCTGGAAGTGGTTATCTGGTACATTACTTCTGGTCTCATAGGAATTTTGGTGCCAAGTTCTCCTGTCCATTTCTGAGCGTGGCGTTGTAAAATCTTGTGGGTATGTCATGTCGCCCAATTCATTTGAATAACCCTGATATGTCGTGCCGCCCATTTCTCTTGCACTTCTCCGGTACGTTGTGTCGCCCATTTCTCTTGAATTACTCCGGTATGTTGTGTCACTCATTTCTCTTGAATTACCCTGGTATGTCGTGCCACCCATTTCTCTTGCACTACGGTATGTGGTGTCACCCATTTCTCTTGCACTACTCCGGTATGTAGTGTCACCCATTTCTCTTGAATTGCCAAGGAATGTCGTGTCGTCCGTGTTGTGTGGCTGTGGGTAAACTGTCGCACCCGTTGATACATCTCTGCATCGGTAAATCGGCTCGTCTATGCTGTCGTAGGCATTTGTATAAGGCGGTCTCCAGTATTGCCGGTACATGGGTCTGTCATCTTGTCGGTAGTTCGACCTGTCTGTGCCGTTTAGAGCATGCATACTTATTTGTCTGTCTTGCTGTTCAGTAGCCATTCTCTCGCTTTGTGGGTAACTTGACCTATATGTGCTGGTGTCCCTTTGCGAGTAAACAGTGCTTCTATCTCGCAGCCCAACCCCTCTGTTACTTTGGAGGTAAATCTGCCTGCCCCTATCTTCTTGACGCTGCGTATAACTTGGCCTACTATACTGCTCATCCGGTAGACAGCTATTACCGCTTCGGTGCATCGTCTCGTCTGTACCCTCAGTTGCTCTGCTAGATGGTCCTCCATACCCGTCTTGTTCTTGCATGTGCGACTCCGTATCAGTACTGTTAACCTGTCGGGCATCAGCGCCAGGTGCACCCCCTTGGTCAATTTCTTGGTATGTGTTGTGAGGTGTGGTGTACGAGACTGCGCCTCCATAAGGCATGCTTCTTTCGTCCCTCTGTCTACCAATGGTACCATCATTTCTTAGTTCATAAAGGACAGCCACCACATTCTGAAGTGCCCCTGTAAACGTTTCCTGCTTCTGGTGCAGGTCGGCTTGATTCTGCTGCATACTACTCAAGGCCCTGCTTAAACCCAAAATAGTGCTTTGTAGATTGGGTTCAGAATACAAGAAGGGGTTTCGAATGGAATTTTCTCCTTCTCGGGGATTTTGGAAAGCATGATGCGGGGCAAAAGGACCATTATTATTAGAGGGGTGTGGCCATGATCTATCCGACCTGAAAGGCATATTTTGTTCTTGCCGCCCTCCAATGATTGCCGACTCCAGGGACCTTTGTTCCCGAAACTGGACCAGAGCCTCTGCTGCAGCTTGATCTGCCCCATCTTCACGCCTATCTGTCCTACTGGATTCTACGGCTTCTTCTCTAGCTTCCTTCCGATGGACCCCGAAATCTTGTTCTACCCTCTGTTCATCGTGGTGCTCCTCATCTTCAAATTCAGTTCCTGTCCTGGCTTGGGGTGTGCCGGTGGTACTTTCACTAGTCATTCTGGATCTTGAAGGTCCGTATCGCACGATTTAAAAGGGATATAAATCGCACCGCTGCGCCACCACTTTATGTTACGGGCCGCAGTTCTGAGGCCCGAGGAGACTCCTTTTGACCAGAATGGCTTTTCTGATGGTAGCTAGTTTTTGCCTCCCAAAACAAGACAGTATGATATCGTTGGTTCGGCTCCAGCAGTCAACGACACTAGGCTGCTGCTGACTGCTTGGGACTTCCCAACTTAGAAAGACGTATCAACCAAGATGTTGTCGTCTTGCTGACTTCTGTGAAGTTAGACTTTAAAATACCAGGGCTACTTGTCTTTAGTTGTATTTGTGTGTAGGGAACAGGAAAGAAACTAAACACTTTGATGAAAGGTTAACTGAATAAGTTGTTTGCTTTATTTATCCCCTCCACGGTGCTAGGATGGGCACACACATACACACACTTAAACGAACCTAGATCTAGTTTTAGAAAGCTAAGGTCTTGTTAAAATTCTCTAGTGTTCAGTTGAGAGCTAAAAAAACATGAATGCGGTAGCCTGGATGGTTTTTATAGATATAAACAAGAGCAGCCGTTGATGCGTCGTGAAGTTGACACTAGATAGTAGTTTTAAGCTAAAATTAATAAAATTCCTTTTAAAATATGGAAAAGGAACACATATTATACCTAGTGTATCCTTTCTCAGTGATTCAGAAGTATAAACAAGCAAGAAATTAGATTTAGACGTGTTGTTGTTGTTGTTTCTACAACAGAGCGTAAATTCCTTGACTGCTCTCTATGGCCGAAAGTGACAGAAGTCTCGAGCATCATTTGCTCTCTCCTTATATACCCATCCAGAATACGTCATCACCCAGATTCTCTTGCTTGATGACACACAACAAAACAATGCAAGGAGCTCGCGCTTCACACACAAATTCTGTGTGTGGAACGTGTTCCCCTACCAACAGCGGCTAGCCGGTCATCCAGCAAGGAGGGTACTCGGCAAAAATCACTAAAAAGATGACCAAGATGAATCGAATTGCACAAAACATGGACATCAGCGTGTAGGATAATGATTAAATATAATGACTGTTACATTTCTTCAAAATCATATGCCAACACGACGGTGAAATCTGCGTTGAAACTCAGGATTTGTGTTTTGACAGACGAACGTTGTTTACAACTGTCTTGGCAACCGACCCATAATGCAACAGTACGCCATCAAGTGTTGTAAACAAACATGGCGGACTATCACATCAGCTGTCAAGCTGGTTTCGAAGACTTGATGAAAACAGACTCATGAGCATTTATAATCAACTGAAAGTCATGTAAAATAAATGCGTAAGTAATAGTTTGCCTCGAGGAACGGTTGTCATAAACAGAAATCTCACAGTTGTAAAATTTAACAATGGTGCGATAATAAATGCACTTATCATAATTCAAGAGTGACACAAGTTCGTGCATCAGCCATCCAGGTCATATCAATATTTTTCCATATTGCCCATAGTCAAGTTCATGTTGCCCGTAGATAAGCAGTCGCGTTCACAATAGAACTACTTTCAAATTTGTCCATTTCGATACTAAAAATCGGCAGCCATCTTGTCGTGCGTATCAACTGAATGAATGTAAAACTAAACGGATATAGGTTCTGTCAAAGTGCATAAACCGCATTATATGCTGTCAAATATGACCTACCTGCAATCTGTTCAGATGTTCAATACTTTCTTCTAAGAAATCAGGAGTATTTTAAAAAAAATATAACTGACGCTTCGGAAAAAATGGCGTCCTGTGTTGGGAAACGTCAATGTTTTTAATGATGTCACATCCACCAACGTTAACGTCGTCTTCACTTTGGCGCCGTTTGGCGTGGTTTTTGCAACGTGTAGGGAGACACTTAACGACCTTCATTATTTTCCATTTCAAACCACTTAAAGATATATAATCTGATTTTATGTTCAGAAACTCATACCAGGCAATCCTGAATTCTAGCCGACATTTGAAATTTTGGGTATATAATAAAAAGGTTATTGACTTTATATTGTGAAATATTCGGCACTCGTTCATATGGCGAAGACGCACTCGCAAGCTCGTGCGTCCTTCGCCATATGAACTCGTGCCGAATATTTCACAATATAAAGTCAATAACCTATAAATCTGATTAGAATCTACACTTGTTTGTAATTCAGTTTGTGAATTTCAATAAATATGTTATATCAAGCACATGTAAATTGATGTGTGGTTAAATTAATTTTTCCAGCAGGACAAGGGTTAAACTAAATGAGTAGCAGTGGTGTAATAGTCACTGCCTCTCTCTCGCGCACGCGAAAACATCCGGAATGAGTGAGTGTTCGAGAGCGATTAAATAAGCTTGAAGCTTCCATCGCAATCGAACTAAAATAAATTAGTATAAACTCAACTAAATTAAATGATTCTTTCACTGAATGTCATTGGCATTTGCCCTGGAGGCACATAGATGGTATCATTTATGAAAGTCAGAATTCTGGCATTATTTGTGGGTCGATTGTCAGTTGACCCAAAGTTATAAAGCTTGTTAGCTTTACAATGCTGAAGTCCAAGTGACTGTCACTGGCTTGTCAGAAATCCAGGTTACGTAAAAGCTGTGCTACTCTTTTTGCTGTAAGGTCAGAATATTGTATGGGAGAATTTTCTATAGAATCTGGACTGGAATCGTGTGTTGGGTTTGGCAAGCAGTGTAGATCCATATCAGATGCCACAGGTCTACACTGTTTGCATGCAGTACAGGAATACAGTAAAATTCCTATATTAAGACCACCTTTGGGACTGTTCAAAAGTGGTCTTAAAGACCACTTTTGAAAAGTCCCAAAGGTGGTCCCTGACCAGAGGACATTGTAAGCAGAAAGCAGGAAGAAAAATTAAGTGTATCCTTCAAAATAAGTTTTTTTTAGCAAAATTAGTCCTAATTTTAGGTGGTCTTAATAGCGGAATTTCACTGTATTAGGATTAAACGATAGTCTAAATCCTCGTTCAGCGCAATTTTTCCAGCCTACACTCACGAGACAGTTGACACACCAGTGCTGTCATTGCTTTGATTAACATTGTATGTGATCTGTCTCAGAGTGTGGACAAAACAGCACTTCACTTCTGTCTCTGGTCGGGCCCATCGGAGTCTAACTGTTGGTTTTCTTTTGCTCCAGCATTTCAGTGGTTTCTTGCTGTCAAGTCCTCACCGTTATCTCACCTCTTTGGTTCTTTGATTTTTTGTGTTCACGGAGATGTTGCACTGATGAGTTAGGAGGCCTTCATGCGGACTGAACAAATTATTTGTCTAAATCGCGACAGAAGTAAGGGCGAGGATTGTGGCCACGTAAAATCCATTTAAGCCCCCCAGTGGAAATCTTTCCACTGACCGTTCCAAGGCGGTTCTTCTGTGGCGATTTATTTATGTTGTTGTTTGTTACTTACTGTGTGTATCACTTGTGTCTTTTAATTTTTGGATGGCCATATGGCCATTTTGTGGGAAAGTAACTGTCCTTATGGCCTTCCTTTGTTTAGGTTTCCATTATGGTCTGGTCGCTTAATGTGTATTTCTTTCCCTTTTGTGTCTTTGGTGGGTGGAGTAAGTTAATTGTATCGATTCCTGATCTTTGTTTTACTTCTACTTTTCACATCACTGATTCTGGAGAGGACATCTGTTCAGGATCTACACTGTATGTTGTTCAGTTTGAGAATTTGCAGGAATAAATTGCATCAAGTATTTTGATAGGCTGATAGTCAGATGTGGGTGTGGCACCAGGTTAATGAGTCTGTATAATGAATACGCTATTGTTTTATAGAGTAGTGGGTTTTAGAGGGCTATACATTATTTGCCTTATTTTTGTACTTAAACATAGATTACGGGTACTTGGTAGAACTGCCTCATAGTTGATGAGGTGGTTCTAACAAGCACCCACAACCATTGTTTGTATCATTAATAAACAAAGTTTCAAAGATTTTTGATTGAAAAATACTACACCACAACCTCTTTATAACACTGTTAATGAGATCCAAAGCAGAAACTGTGTTAGTTAAACAACCATGTTATATCCTAACAAAAATGTATAGATTATATAGAAAAATGACCATTTATGGTCATTTTTCTATATAACCTATACATTTTTTGGATCCATTTTGAAACCGTGTTATATCCAAAACCATGTTATAACAAACTGTGTTATAATGTAACAAACTGTGTTATAATGAGGTTGTGAACAAGAAAGACAGCATTAGAGCACAAATGTGTGCCATCGTAATAACAATTCTTTTTTTCTCTTGCAGCCTCACGTTAGAAGCCCCTATTGTTGTAATTGGTGATGCCTCAGGGTCGATGGAGGTAGCAATCAGAACAAGCTCCATCATTGCTGGCTTACTGACGGCCTTGACCTCGGCACAGCTTTGCTTCTTCAATACAGAGAACAGATATGCCCCATATCTACCAAAGAATATTGAAGAGGTATATTTCTAAATATGACATTTCACTCAAGACAGACAATCTTACAATGATACTTTGAAACACAAAAATGTAAATACAGTTGACCTGTGTTATCTCAAATAATGATATCTTAAACAGCTGCTTATGTCAATCTAAATTTTGGCCAATGTTGTTTTAGCATTGCTCTATGTTTTTAGTTTTAGATTTTTCAGCTTCTTTTAGCTCAAACTTCTCTTATTTCAAACCCAAAATTCCAGTCCCTAAGCCTTTAGTTTTTATTTACAAGAGTCACTGAATCAAAATAATTTTGCATTTTAGCTACTGTTGACTCTTGTAATTGTAATCTACTGTTGGCTTATTTAGGGACTGGAGCTTCACAAACAAAAAAAAAAAAAAAAAAAACTTCAGGGCTTAGGGACTGTCAGACTAGCATACTCTAGCAGCTAGGGCCTTACCAGTGATCCTTGTAATAAATGTTTGAAAATCTACAATAGGCTCAATTAATTACAGAGACCAGAATTATGGTACATGCTGTCAAATACATCTTTCAACTAATAATTGGGTAGTTAACCCTTATCTTGCTGTTCACAACAACCCCTATCTTTGCAAACAGTGTAGATCCAGATCAGATGGCTTCTGAAGAAGCCATCTGATCAGGATCTACACTGTTTGACATTCAGTTAATGAATTTGTAGCAATAAATTACAACAAGTAATTTGATTGGTTGATAGAGAGAAATGGGTGTGGCTTAAATGAATATTCAGCAAGATAAGGGTTAATTTGAAATCAATTCTAGCAATATTAACATCTTCATAATGCAAAAGTAAGATTCACTTGAGTTTCTTTGTGTTTCAGTTCTACAGCTAGCCGTTGAAACTATGGCTGGAGGTGGTACAACCCCTGCAGCCAGTTTGTGGCCATACTATCAGAAGAAAAAAGTGGTAAAAACATTCATCATGGTCACAGACGAGGAGGAGAATGGTCAGAAGGAGGGACACAAGTAAGTTGGACAAGGATAGAAAAGACTCATCACGAAAACACGCCTATATAATTTTGACCCCCTTTAACCCCACTTTTATATAGTAAAACTGGGGTTTCCAGGGGTAAACCTAATTTTTCTTCTCTAAAATATAGATTGTGGGTACTCATTAGAACCGCCTCGATGAGGCGGTTCTAACGAGTGCCCACAATCTATATTTTGAGCAGAAATGAGAAAAAATTCACAATTTTTCATCATAAAATTTTCATTTTTTCGGCGATAAAGGTGGCAATGTATTTGTATAGATGTGTTTTCGTAATGGGTATGAACGGATTGAACGAACTGGTCATGAACAGATTTGAATAGACTGGTCATGATGAGACTTGAATAGACTGGTCATGATCAGACGTCTTGAACTGTTGCCATGGCTGGTTCTGTCATATGAAGTTCATGAAACAAGTGAGCCCCGCCAAGCGAATTTGTGTCTTCGAGCATTCCGTCATGACAAATTTTAACTGCGCAAGCTCAGCCATTCAGATGGGTCAGGGATATGGCTTTCTGTCTGAAGGTTCCTCGTGATTCACTGCTAGTATGAGCGAGCAGCGCAGGTTCTGGCGAGACTGCGCGGATGCGCAGGCTCGCCTGAACCTTCGCCGCTCGCATAGGCGATAAGTACCAAAATCGCTTGACGGGGCCCAAGTTTGAAAAAGTTTTGATGAAAAATTGTTCCACTGAGCACATGGTTTATGCTTTAAGCAGGTGACACATGTTTCCCTGAATTCTAGTTTAATTGGGCTCTAGTTTCATATAAATGTCTCAAGAACGTATTTGTCATTTTATTCTGCAATGATCCACATTGAACATGGATTCTTTGAAATAGGATTTTTTTCTTTTGTAGCTTTGCAGTTAATGACAGCATCTGTGTTTCTTCTTTCAGTTTCTGCCAGTTGTACAAGAAGTATCATGATGAAGTATTCCCAGCAAAACTTGTGTTTGTCTCCTTCCTGAGACATCAGCATGCCACTGGTCACATGGTCACCCAGCTGGAGGCAGAAGGCTTTAAGCCACTAGTGTTTAAACTGGACAATGCGAGACCAGACCTGACAAAGCTGGATAAACTGTTCGGTCTCCTGTCGTCCGGAACCTCTACTTTCGTTGATGAAGTCGCAGAAATGGAGGAGAAAATCAGATTAGAAGGATTGGAAAAGACCTACAAGTCATTGAAACTGACATGATATGTAGTCTGCTGACATTATTATGAAAGCCATAAGAGTGGATTTGCCGTGGATTTGAAGTTAGTACAGGGTTTTTCCATAAACAAATGTCTACAGATGACAAAACGGAGCAGGTCGTTTTGTGTCATACTTGGTGCAAACCACTCTTAAGACTAAGGCTGGCACGATTCATCGGAAAATCGCTAAATCGATCGATATATTCCTCAAAAATGATAATCATTACTGATTTGCTTGTAATCGATTATTTGATAAGTACAAATTACTATCAAAAGTTGTGCCTAAAATAGCTGCATGAGTGTTAAACACTGCAGAACCTGATGAAACGCCGCATTCTGCAGCATCTCATTAGGATCTACACTGTTTGCTAAGGCCTGTCAGCCGAAATACATATGATATTGTATAACATATGGTAAGAGTCAAAGCCAGAAAGGAAAACATATGATAAAGTAGAAGTAAAACAAAGATCAGGAATTGATACAATTAACTTACTCCACCCATCAAAGACACTAAAGGGAAAGAAACACAAACATTAAGCGACCAGACCATAATGGAAACCTAAACAAAGGAAGGCCATAAGGACAGTTACTTTCCCACAAAATGGCCATATGGCCATCCAAAATAAAAAGACACAAGTGATACACACAGTAAGTAACAAACAACAACATAAATAAACCGCCACAGAAGAACCGCCTTGGAACGGTCAGTGGAAAGATTTCCACTGGGGGGCTTAAATCGATTTTACCTGGCCACAATCCTCGCCCTTATTTCCGTCACGATTTAGACAAATAATTTGTTCAGTCCCCATGAAGGCCTCCTAACTCATCAGTGCAACATCTCCCGTGAACACAAAAAATCAAAGAACCACAAAGATCTCTCTAATTCTCAATAAGCCTTTACTTTGGAGCCGTCATAGAATCTGAGGCCCGACCCACCGGCGTGCAATTAAAGAGGGAATCAAAGTTGCCAACCGTGATTGGGTTAACTACCATGCATGCAGTCTGTCGTATAACATCCATGTTGTACCCAATCTTTTTATCTCGAAGAATGATTTTACGAAATTGGGTGCTGAAGTAATTGCGGTTATATATTTTTCTGAATTTATATACTAAGTCACCATAAAATTCGGGTTCCTATAGACCTTGTTGCAGAAGAGATTTAAGTCCAATATTGAATTTTGAAATTAAATCAGAATGGCGTCTATAAAATTTTGAAAAGGCTTTGCGTAGTTTATGGTACCGATAACCCTGATTAAGGAGTTTAGCCGTTAATAATTTATTACGAGTGTTGAAGTCAGTTACATGACTACACACTCTAGCAAATCGAATTAATTGTGAAATTTAAATGCCATAGGATGGCGCACGAGGAACATCACCATCCAAAAAAGGAAAATTTACAATCTCAAAATCAAAGTCATCGCATTTATCATAAATTTTGCACGAAACAAACCCATCTACAATAGATAGATGTAAATCCCAAAACAGGGCCTCAGTATCAGAAGAATTTGCTTTATTTAACTGAAGTTCCTGGGGGTAAATCTGACTGATCAAACCATCGAAATAGGTATTATCAATATTTAATAAATCATCTAAATATCTAGAAGTGGAGCTAAAGTCTTCAGCGATTACTAATTGATCATCGATCACAACGACATGTACGATAATCGATCATCATTTCAGCTCGGATTAGTCAGCCCTACTAAAGACGTTTTCTCATGACCAACTGTAAATTTATCTTATTATCTGTGATACTGTGAGTTGTATATACATGTACTACATGCAGTGTGTGTGTGTGTGTGTGTGTGTGTGTGTGTGTGTGTGTGTGTGTGTGTGTGTGTGTGTGTGTGTGTGTGTGTGTGTGTGTGACTGCACATTTTAGCTCAAATTGTCCAGCAAGTCTTATGTGTTTGTATATACTTAGGGGCCACACTCAAAGACTAAAAAGAGTTCCGTTTCAGCGAACGAATGTGTTTGAATGGGCACTGCATAGCACTTTGGATAATTTTGGGGATAGTTTTTTTCTAATTTCTGCATTTTGTGTGTCTGTGTGTGTGTCCCTTATTACAGTAGAAACTCAGACTTCATATTTTAGCTGTCCTGCAAGTCTTAAGTGTTTGTATATACCACTAAGGGGCCGCATTCAAAGACTAAAGAATTCTGATCCAGTGATTGAATGTGTTTGAATGGGCACTGCATAACACTGAGGACAATTTTGGGGATGTTTTTTTCTGATTTCACCATTAAAACATATTTTGTGGGTTCTTGTAAGAATTGCCTCAATGGACACCACCATTCAAACATATGTTGTGGGTTCTTGTAAGAATTGCCTTAACGGACACCAACATTAAAACATGTTGTGGGTTCTTGTAAGAATTGCCTCAACGGACACCACCATTCAAACATCTGTTGTGGGTTCTTGTAAGAATTGCCTCAATGGACACCACCATTAAAACATATGTTGTGGGTTCTTGTAAGAATTGCCTCAATGGACACCACCATTAAAACGTATGTTGTGGGTTCTTCTAAGAATTGCCTCAATGGACACCACCATTAAAACATAGGTTGTGGGTTCTTCTAAGAATTGCCTCAATGGACACCACCATTAAAACACATGTTGTGGGTTCTTGTAAGAATTGCCTCAATGGACACCACCATTAAAACATATGTTGTGGGTTCTTGTAAGAATTGCCTCAATGGACACCACCATTAAAACATATGTTGTGGGTTCTTGTAAGAATTGCCTCAATTAAAACATCTGTTTTGGGTTCTTGTAAGAATTGCCTCAATGGACACCACCATTAAAACATATGTTGTGGGTTCTTGTAAGAATTGCCTCAATGGACACCACCATTAAAACATATGTTGTGGGTTCTTCTAAGAATTGCCTCAATGGACACCACCATTAAAACATATGTTGTGGGTTCTTGTAAGAATTGCCTGAATGGACACCACCATTAAAACATATGTTGTGGGTTCTTGTAAGAATTGCCTCAATGGACACCACCATTAAAACATATGTTGTGGGTTCTTGTAAGAATTGCCTCAATGGACACCACCATTAAAACGTATGTTGTGGGTTCTTGTAAGAATTGCCTCAATGGACACCACCATTCAAACATATGTTGTGGGTTCTTGTAAGAATTGCCTCAATGGACACCACCATTAAAACATATGTTGTGGGTTCTTGTAAGAATTGCCTCAATGGACACCAACATTAAAATATATGTTGTGGGTTCTTGTAAGAATTGCCTCAAGGAGGCAATTCTTACATGAACCCACAACATATGTTTCTAAGAAGAAATAATGAAAATATGTTTCTAAGAAGAAATAAGGAAATTTATCCTTTATATTAACCTTGTCATTAGCAGCTATGGCACTGTATATAAATATATTTAACAGAAACTTGGTTTGAATACCACACAAAGACAAAATAAATTGCCACAAACACAGAATGTTTGTAAAGAGTGGGTGTTTAATTAAATGACTGTGATATTCATTATTCTTCATTATTCTTGTTTTGACTATATGTGATATGTGTACTTTTTATAACACATTGATGAGGCAGTTTTGTACGTATTAGCCCGTATCTTGCTGAATATTCATTTAAGCCACACCCATTTCTGTGTATCAACCAATCAAATTACTTGGATGTAATTTATTGCTGCAAATTCATAAACTGAATGCCAAACAGTGTAGATCCTGCTCAGATGGCTTCTTCAGAACCCATCTGATCTGGATCTACACTGTTTGAAAGATAGGGATTGTCGTGAACAGCAAGGTAAGGGTTAGTACTTAAACATACCACAATGAACAGATAGGCCTAAGCAAACAGTGCAAACTCAGATCAGACAGCTCCTTCCGGAACAGTCTGATCATGGTCTGCACTGTTTGCCATTCCATCTCCACTTTTGGCCTCCTTCCTGGGTCGCGAAACCAATTTGTTAAAATTTTAAGAGAATTACAGCAATTACTCAAGGTGTCCAAATTTTAAGGATTTTTACATCATGTACTTTATTGGAATAAGGATTTACTCTTAAAGGGCCCAAATTGCTCATCAGAAACAAATTTCATCCCTTTAAGGGCAGACCTTTATTGCCAGGCATACAAAAATATTTTGATAGAGTATTTTTCCCTTTAAACTGGTATTTTGGTAAACAATGTCCACCTGACAAACAGGTCTGCTTTTAGGACAGGATTTGCTATGGAATGAAATTGTTCCCTTAAGAGTAGCCTCTGTTTTGTTTGTTTGTGTTGTGGTTTTATGTCCCCATCAACACTATTTAGGTCATTTTGAAGACATTGCTTCCGATTTTGTGGGAGTTTTACTAAACATAGAGATGAAATGACATCTCAAGCCCTTCTGCCCGAAGAAACTGTTAGGGTTAGGGAGAATTCTGAGTCACACCACTTTTCCAGGATAGGCTTTGGCCTAAGCAGTTTACCAGTACTCAAGTTTGGTCCGTTTCAGCTATGCACTGAAGAACCATGCAGCCCTCTATTTCTCCAAGCCCCGATGGGCCGGGTACTTTAGCCTCTGAGACAAAAATATTTTGAAGGAGTGTATCTGTTCCATTTAACCCTTATCTTGCTGTTCACGACAGCCCCTATCTTTGCAAACAGTGTAGATCCTGATCAGATGGCATTCTGTTTACAAATTTGTAGCAACAAATTAAATCAAGTAATTTGATTGATTGATATAATGAAATAGGTGTGGCTTACATGAATATTCAGCAAGATAAGGGTTAATTTTAGTGTGTGTGAGAAGATATATGATGCATACATGCTTGAAGGTATAGCATCTATTAAGTTTTATTAGTTTGAATGTTACAGCTGTGAACTTTTAAGCTTTAACAGTTTGAAAGTTTCAGCTATATTCATGTGCAATAGAATTTTAACCCTTATCCTGCTGTTCATGACAACCCTACCTTTGCAAACAGTGTAGATCCAGATCAGATGGCTTCTTCAGAAGCCATCTGATCAGGATCTACACTGTTTGACATTCAGTTTGTAAATTCATAGGAATAAACTACATCAAGTTATCTGATCGGTTCAAAGTTAGAAATGGATGTTGCTAAATTAATTATTCTGTGGGACTTAAGGTTACAGGACAGAATTTGCTAAGATATGAATTCTTTCCCTTGAGTGTAGCCTCGTAGAGAAAAATATTTTGAAAGAGTTATCTGTTACACATAATCTTAAGCATGTGTGAAAAGATACATGTATATGAAGTTATGCTCAAGGTGTAGCATCAATGGTAGTTAGTTACAGCTATGTACTTTTAACAGCTTAATGGTTTCAGCTATGTTCATATGTAATGGAATTTTAACGCTTATCCTGCTGAATAAATTAATTTAACAACACTGATTTCTGACTATCCACAGATATCATGTACTTGTTCAGTTCACAAACTGCATGACAGTGTAGATCCTGATCAGATGCCATCTGATCTGGATTTAACTGTTAATATAAAGGTAGGGGTTGTGTATTCAGATGGATAAGGGAGTACAAGGCCCAACTGGTCAAAATCTGGGTTACTGTATTACCTTTAAGACCTCGTTAGTGATCAACATGTTGGCTGTTCTGTCAAGTACAAATACTGGTATACTTGTTGGCTGTATTTGGGTCCTGTCAAGCGATTTTGGTACTTATCGCCTATGCCAGCAGCGATGGTTCAGGTGAGCCTGCGCATACGCGCAGTCTCGCCAGAACCTTCGCTGCTCACTCATACAAGCAGTGAATCAAGAGGAACCTTCAGACAGAAAGCCATGTCCCTGGCCCCTCTGGTTGGCTGGGCATGCGCAGTTAAAATTTGTCATGACGGAATGCTCGAAGACACAAATTCGCTTGGCGGGGCTCATTTAATGTTCAAATGTTTAGCAGTATATTAACTAATGCCGTTTTTGTTGCGCCTGCTATTAGCATGGCGCGATACAGGCACCCGGTTTTCCGTCTGTTCGTCAAGGCGTCAACATTTGCGACCTACCTTGCGTTCAACCTAATGGTCAAGTTTACCACAGGCGCGACATAGCCTTCGGCGGAATTCTTGTTAATTATGAAGAGCTGGACCTCTAACAGACATTTTATTATTTTTATCAGGGTTATGTAAATAGTTAAGTTATTCATGTATTGTTAATGTACTCCTGTATTTTTAATGTACTCCTGTATTTTTAATGTACTCCTGTATTTTTAATGTACTCATGTATTTTTAATGTACTCCTGTATTTTAATGTACTCATGTATTGTTAATGTACTCCTGTATTGTTAATGTACTACTGTATTTTAATGCACAGTAGTGGATGCATCAAGATAATAATTCAGACATGTGAGATTATAAAATCTTAAATGAGTATAAATTTGATATAGAGGTTTCCAACTGCAGGGATTCCTGGACTGATTGGAATCGAGGCTAAGCCGAGGTTCTGTTAGGTCCGGGCATCCTGAGGGTTGGAAAGGACTATGTTGAATCTCTTCTCTTCAAATAAAAGAAATATTGTAACCCTTATAAACCCCACTTTTCATGTATAAACTGGGTTTTTCAAAAGTGGATATTCAGTGCATGGACTTGTTTACATAATGCTATGATGATAAATGTCTATTATTTTTGACAAATGCATTTTCCACTGGTATACAGTTAAACTTAAATAGCTCAAGCACCTTTGGGACCATGAAATCGAGCTATCAGGGTTAATAATAGTGCCAGATAAAAAGGCACAATGAGGGAAATATTTCTGTCTTCTAAAAAAAATAGTGGTTTTATTTTGTTTGTTTGTGTTGAGGTTTATGTTCCCGTCAACACTTTCAAGGTAATTTTGGAGATGTTGCTTCCCATTTTGTTGGACTTTTACCCGCCTCTGAGATGAATTGACATCTCAAGCCCTACTGCCCAAAGAAACTACTAGGGTTTAAGGAGCAGTCGGACTCGAACAACTTTTCCTGGGCAGGCTTATACATTCAAAGTGGTTTACCCATACTAGTTCTGTCAGTTTCAGCACTGCACTGAAGCACTATGCAGCGCAATCTATTTCTCAAAGCCCTGATGGGCGGGTAGCTAAAAATAATGGTCTGTTGTGTGTATTCATTGAGGCAATTCTAATGAATACACACAATATAACTTTTAAAGATGAAATAACAAAAACCTACAAGAATTATCCCAAATATATGGATATTTGGAGGTATGAGAAGAATTGTTTAAGCTATTTAAGAGGGAGTTCAAATATACCATGGTTAACAACCAATCATTGCCCGAGTCATTCATGTTTCACTGTACAGTATGAACTTCTGTGATTCGAGCACCTTTGGGACTATGAAAATCTGATCCATACAGGGATAGTTCGAGCCACTGAGGATTACTTCCAGAAGGCATAATGGGAATAATTTTGGACATCTTTTCAGTATTCTACAATGAAAATGTATGCTGTGTGTACTCATTAGAATTGCCTCATTGAGGCAATTCTAAGGAGTACACACAGCATACATTTGCAAGATAAAAGGCCAAAATCTCCTAAATTACCCCCCACTATTTCTTATGTAGAGGATTTCCCTAGGGAATCAAGAACATGGTAAACAAGCCATAGGTATTTGAGCCATCGAAATTCCACTGGTTTTAGAATTTAATGAATTATCATTGTCCTTGAGATACATGTACAAAGAGGTACGCAATTTGGTGATACATGTATATCCAAATCTATATTCTTATTAAATCATTTTCTTTACATAAATTTGAAGTTTTATTTTAACAATATTTTTGGATATTCAGCATTTTATAGGTCATTATTTATTGACACTTTACAGAAAATTAAACAAAATTTCATTGTATGGCTTTGATTATTTGTTACTGTCCAGATTTTGAACAAGACAACCTTAATTCTTATAAACTTACGAAATATATTGGGTACCATAAAAATATCAGCAATATACCGTGGTTTTGGCTTTAAGGGAGATTATAAGAAAAGGAAGTGAGAGTTGTCATTCTTCCCAACTTCATGCAAATTGCCCATCTTCAACATCAACTGTTTTCAAACATGGCTATAGAAACTGAAAACTGCAAGCCAGTCATTTGCCGCTGCATTTATACAGTTTTCCAAGCAGAGATTTTGGTATCCATAGCCATAATTAATTACTGTATTGCTTTCATTTACAGTTTCCAAATGCAGGATGCTGGTTTATTATCATAGTGAATAACATTACCAAATTTTCTCCCCATTTCCAATGTCAAAATATTGTCACTGGTATATCCATCTATGTATTTGCGTTCTTTGGCCTTTTTTATTTCAGGACATTGACATTTTGATATTTTGAATGGGTTTCTGCATCATAAAAATCAAATTGGCAATCAGCTTGCATATCGAAAAAATGATATGGAACTGTCCTTTGCTTCATCTGTTATTGGAATGGACCCCCCCCCCCCAAAGAAAATCTACCTTTTACCTAACTTTTGACATGCAAATCAAATGATGCAGCAATATCAGAAGATTGTGTTGCAGTTTAACATACTGTCAACCTTTGTGGGTCATTTTATGTCTTCTTGCAGAGACGGGAGAAAAGAGATAGTAGAGGAGATGAAAGTGTAGGACAGTGGAGAAAGAGGAAAATAAATGGAAGCCAATATCAATTGGACACCTCAGTGATACAAGATACACAATGCTTTCACCCCACCAAACCATCAATTAGAATTAGGTATTGATAAATGTTTGAATAGTATTCCTTTTCATTAATAATTTTAAAGTCTTGGGGCTTTTATAAATTGGGCATACCCCATATATTACATCCAGAAATTCCACATGCAACAATTAGACATCGAAAAGGCAACCCCTGAAGTCTGAAAATGTATGTGTAGGACCATGTCCTAACCTATGAAAAAGTCTTTGTACCAGTTTGAGTGGTAGATGCTCTGCCTTATCGACTGCAAACCATACATGTGTTTACTGAGAATATAAAAAGAGCACCCATTTTCCACGTCATTCTTACTGACAGCCAGCATCAAGTGGGATGGCATGACTTTTATGGATGTGTAACAAGTATCGTAATGATCTTAAGTATTGGGACAGATAAGCCTAAGCAAACAGTGCAGTTCCAGTTCAGACTGCAGGAACGGTCTGATCAGTGTCTACATTTTACCATTCTGCCTGCACCTTTTGGACTCCTTGATGAATCCGGTAACAAATTGTTAACATTTTAGGAGAATTACAGCAAGTTCTCAAGGTGTCTGAATTTTTAGGATTAGACAAGGGAAGTTCGAGTTCTTGAGGGCCAGTTTATGTGACCTACTTAGCAAGATAAGGAAAAACAATGATAATTTACCGCAAAAATCCTTAAAATTCGGACACCTTGAGGACTTTGTGTAATTCATCTAAAATATGTGTAATTCTAAAATATTCACAAATTTGTTTCATGATCCAGCAAGGGGTCCAAATATTGCAGACAGAAAAGCAAACAGTGTAGATCCTGATCAGACTGCTCCTTGCAATAAATTACTTTTAAAGTAACCGACAGACAGCAAAGCAGACGCCAATAGTCGTGATTGGCATTTTATGGGATAATATAATATCCCATAATGATCATTGTTATTCCTCCTTATCTGGATATCTGCCTAACTTACCCAGACACAGGATTTTTTATGTCAGTTTACTGCCTTTTCAACATTATTTCACACATCAAGCTGATCATTAATCAGAGGTAGGCAAACACCAGAGTGCCTTAGAGAAAATCTAAGGCACAGGATTATAAAAGAACAGATGCTTAGATTTTAGTATTTTTAATCCTTGGTAGCAGAAAGTTCCTGCATAATATTAGAATCTTACATGTTTGTGTGGGGTGGATAGAAAAGTCTGTCCCGAGGGTCACTGTTGGGCATGACATGGCTTGCAGAGTGATGCTGGACAGTGATCCCGAGGGACGGATTTTCTCTATCTACCCCTCACACCAATGTAAGATCCTTTTTCTTGCATACCTTTAATTTCGAAGAGAGGATTTTTTTATAATGAAGTCGCTTCAATTATTCTTTGTCTGTCATGACATCAAACTTATCGACTGCATATCTAACATCCTATTCAACCAGTGCACATCAAACACATGAAAATTCTCAATTTTTATATTATTCCTGGATAGGATCTTATCCCAGGGTTGGATAACCTGGGTAGGATAAGAAATTCTAACCCAGGGTTAAGTCCAGGATTTCTTTATCTGGTGTGCAAGAAGGATTTTTTCTTATCTGAGCTGGAACATGATACAAGAGGGCCAAGATGGTGCTGAATCGCTACCTTGATTTCAAGATGTCACATAGCTTTTGATAATTCTGGCATCTTGTTCATCAGAGCAGAACGATTTTAAACTAGAAATGTGTCCAAAGTACACAGATGCCCCCGCTTAGCACATTAATCTTTAAGTGGTGCAAATACCAATCTGTGCGAGTTTCGGCGTTCCACCAATAGTGACCTTGACGTTAAAAGTCGAAATCGCTCGAGATATTGTCATAAGGAACATTTGTGTGAAGTTATTTTGAAATCGGTGAAGAAATGTAAGCGCTAGAGGGGTGACAAAGTTTTTCTAAAAATAGCCACAGTGACCTTGACCTTGAAAGTGGAACTCGCTAGAGATATTGTCATAAGGAACATTTATGTGAAGTTATATTGAAATTAGTCAAGAAATGTATGCGCTAGAGCGAAGACAAAGTTTTTCTAAAAATAGCCACAGTGACCTTGAACTTGAAAGTCAAAATAGCTTGAGATATTGTCATAAGAAACATTTGTATGAAGTTATATTGAAATTGGTGAAGAAATGTAGGCGCTAGAGCAATGACAAAGTTTTTCTAAAAATAGCCACCTTGACCTTGAGGTGATGACCTTGAAAGTCGAACTCGCTCAAGATATTGTCATAAGGAACATTTGTGTGAACTTATATTGAAATCAGTGAAGAAATGTAGGCGCTAGAGCAATGACAAAGTTTCTCTAAAAATAACCTCTGTGACCTTGACCTTGAGGCCATGACCTTAAAAGTCGAACCTGCACGAGATATTTTTATAAGGAACATTTGTGTGAAGTTTATTGAAATTGGTGGTACAAATACCTTAACCAGTCTTAAACATTAAAAATTTTCTAATTCTATGACCTTGACCTTGAGGTCATGGGTATGGGTGGGGGTATTGCTGAATAAACCATTGGACCTATATGTATCATCATAGTAAATATAAACCAAATCCATTGTATGGTTATGAAAATATGAGCTCAAGTTCTACCTGGTACAAATACCTTAACCTGGGTCTTAAACATTAAAAATTTCAAGTCCATGACCTTGACCTTGAGGTCATGGGTATGGGTGGGGGTATTGCTGAATAAAACTTCAGTCCTATATCTATCATCATACCGAATATGAACCAAATTCATTACACGGTTTGGAAAATATGAGCTCAAGTTCTACCTGGTACAAATACCTTAACCTGGGTCTTAAACTTAAAAATTTCAAAGTCCACGACCTTGACCTTGAGGTCTAGGGTATGGGTGGGGGTATTGCTGAATAAAACTTTGGACCTATATCTATCATCATACTAAATATAAACCAAATCTACTGTATGGTTTGGAAAATATGAGCTCAAGTTCTACCTTGTACAAAAACCTTAACCGGAGTCTAACAGGATTACGTACGTACATACTTTCGTACATTCGGAAACCGTACGCACGTACCCACGGACGCACGTACGGAAAACCGAAAAACTATATGCCCCCGGCATCATACGATGCGGGGGCATAAAAATTGGCAGATGGTAAACTAAGCAACATTCTTGTGAAGTTTGAATCAAATATGCCCCAGAAGGGTTTAGGAGGACTTGGGTATTTAAAGCAAACTGTTGACCTTTTTCTACTTTAGCTCTATTTTAAAGCAACATTCCTATGAAGTTTGATTGAAATTGGCCCAAGGGTTAATGAGGGGTTGGCATTTAAGGCAAATTATTTGATTTTCTATTTATAGCTCTTGTGGCCATTTTGTTCATCTGAGCTATTTTGGAAGAAGGTCACCTAAACAACATTCCTATTAAGTTTGAAAGAAATTGGCAGAAGGGTTTAGGAAGAGTAATCGTTTAAGGATTTTTCTATTTTTAGTTCTGGTGGCTATCTTGTTGATTGGAGCAGAATGATTTTAGCTGTTATGGCACAGGGTCATCTAAGTAAAATTCCTATGAAGTTTGGTTGAAATTGGCCTAAGGGTTGAGGAGGAGTTAACATTTAAAGCAAATTGTTGATGCCACATGACACACAAAGGATGACACACAACAGACATTGATTGATCACAATAGCTCACCATGTGCACTTCATGCACAGGTGAGCTAAAAACCTACAAGACCTGCATGACCAGCAAACACTCTGCTCAGGCTGCTCAGATGCAAAGTAATAATGATAGGGGCTTGAAAATTCTTCACTATTTCACTCATCCTGCTTGACAAATGACATGTAGATTTTGGTATTTCATAGATACTAGACATATATACTTGTCATCCAGCATGAGTTCTTCAAAGAAGACAACAAGTATGTATTTTTACAGCCATGTATGATCAGAGTCTCTGCTGGTTGCAAAAGCCTTAAACACTTCCCTTGCTGAACACGACAACCCCTACCTTTGCAAACAGTGTAGATCCAGATCAGATGGCCATGTGATCAGGATCTACAGTTTGTCATACATTGTTTTAATTAAACCAAAACACTATACAGTAAAATTCCTATATTAAGACGATTTTCCAAATATTCAAGTGGTCTTTATAGCAGAATTTCACTTTATTGAGTAATTTGATTGGTGGATAGTCATGAATTGGTGTGGCTAAATTCATTTATTGAGCAGGATAAGGGTTTGTTTGGGAGTTAAACCGCCCAGTCAATACTATTTTAGGTCATTTTTGAGCTGGTCAATTTATCTATCCACACTTTTCCTGGGCAAGCTTATACATGTACATAAGTGGATAACTAGAACAGTGCACATTCTTCCTCCAGAAACTGACAACTGCCCTTCTTGAATCAGCGGAAGGGACAGAATGACAGGGTTAATAGTCTCTGTGTTATCTGAAGAGCTTTAGAGCAATAAGCAAAGACTGCTGAGACTAGCAGGATGTACAGACTGATATAAGCTCTTGTTGGTTGCACTGGACTTTAAATTTTGTTTTGTTCAGCCACACTATTAATATACAGAGGACTCTAATCATAACAATAGTGCTTGTTCCCTAACTTTGACGTTTTAAACCATTTGCCAGTATAAAGAATCACAATAAGGAGTAGGATAAGAGTTAATAAAGGGTCCTTTTTACTCCGAGGAACAAATGCTGAGGATATTTGTTAGAATCGCCTTGTCGAGGTCATTCTAACAAAATATCCACAGCATTTGTTGCTTGGTGTAAAAGGACCCTTTATTGTTGAATTCCTCCATTAATCAGTCTCATCTTGGGCTAAGGATATGTTTGCATTGCAGTTGACATTCCAACGAGTTTTGTCCTTATCTCGAATGTTGGTATAAAGAGGGTTGACTGACACTAGTACAAAACAGAAAATGAATAAAAGGAAAATGAACAAAATAGAATGGGGCTGCCAACACAACTGGCAACCTGTGAAAGCTATGTTCAGTCTGCACATTTGCACAGTCATTTGCTGCCATTCATCTGCAATGTCTGGTACAATGTGTATATATGCTTGAATAAGCCTGACCAGGAAAAATATGTTTAGGTAAACTGGCTGGCTTGATATGCACTAAATAGTGTTGACTGGGCCATTAAACTTTGAACAAGCAAATAAATATGTAGCTTCAATGTTTACCACAGTATCAATAAGGTGAACATTTGCTTTTCTTATGCTACTCTACTTATAAACCAGGGGTATTGGGTTTGATCCCCCTCTTCTCCAGACTTTCAGATGAGTAAACCAAGGTCCCATCTTCATATGACCTTAGCTGTTGGTTGGACGTAAAAACTCGAACCCACAATGGCTGTTGTCTGGCTCCAAAAATGCACAGGCTTTACTAAGTAATCACTGGGTGGAGGTTGCCAAAGACAGATCTTCTGACCTGGCTCCAATAATATAAGAATCTGATATGGGGATCTGTTGTAGATGAGAGTTTCCAACCCGAGGGATGACCGTGCTGAGCGGAACCGAGGCTACGCCGAGGTTCCGCTCAGCACGGTCATCCCGAGGGTTGGAAACGCCCATCTGCAACAGAATCCCATATTGGATTCTTTTTCTTGCACAACACCTCCTGTTAGTTTTGACAGCTCGCAAATGTATATTGTTTACAAAAAAGTAGTGCGGAAGTAGTTCTGGCAGTTGAACAGAATTGAAGCGCATTTATGTTAGTTGCCTGGGTCGGAACACCAGGGTCAGAACATAAATTTCTATCCCAGGGTAAAATCACGGATTTCCTTGTCTGGTGTGCAAGAAAAAGAAATCCAATATCAGGCCATTTCTTTCATAAAGAATAAGAGGAATGGATACACCACCAGGGGAGGCAACTTTCAAAACCTTTTTCCCTCCATTATCAAAAGAAGTCTACTTTGAAAGGAAAGAGTTGGAGCCTATTTTTAGAGGGATTGGGTGGGAATGATGCACTGGACTGGATGCACAGATAGTGAAAGTGAAATCTGCCCTCCTCATAAATTTTAAAATGCCAGCAATTGTTGACATTTTAAAATTTATGAGCAGGACAAATAACATTCTGTGCTGATCTGAGCAGGAAAACTGCCTCTTTCATTTGTATTTTAATATTTATGAGTATTATAGATCTTGTGCTCAGCCAAGTTGAGCATAATTTTTTTATAGCTTTGTGTCTGTCGAGACAGGATAGTGAGCATGCTTTCAGACTGCCTTGTCAAAAAAGGTAATAGTAAGTTTTTTTTTGTTGTTGTTGTTTTTTTTTTTTATTTAAAATACACTGTAAGATTTTCAGTCTGTGACCTTGACCTCAAGGAACCTTGATCACACTCAAGAACAGCTGTCCAGCTGTTTGCCTGCAGCTTTGGACCAGTACCTATCAACATGTGTCGTCACAAGTATCTTGCAACATCAGAAGTACAGACAATCCATTGTTGATTTTCTGTAATGATCATAAGTATTGTGACAGATAGGCCTGAGTAAACAGTGTAGACCCAGATCAGAAGGAGCAGTCTGATCAGGGTCTTCAATGTTTGCCATTCCGTCTGCATCCTGCAAAAGAATTTTTGTCTCCCATGTCAATGGGGGTCAACTCTTAAAGAAAAGAATTTGCTCCTGAGGAGCCAATTCTTTCCTTTAAGAATAGACCCCTTTTTCAGTGGGACAGAGTTTATAGAAAAGCCATCAGGAAGTCCTGAAAGTTGTCTCCCTTTGAAAAATAGTGTAAACAAGAGGCCCATGGGCCACTATGCTCACCAGAGCTCAGGTGGGCACTGCCCAATGGCAGCCATGTATTTTAACATGATATCATTTTAATCTACCAAATGAACCCCCATGTCCAAATGAGCACCCATGTGGACTCAGTATCTGAAACATTAGGCCTTTTATGAATTACAGGGGGTGGGGCATGGACCCAATGGAGCCCTGGCTGGCTGGTATCACTAAATGCGTCTTATCATAAGGAACAAGACTATATATGGTTTAGCAGTGGGGATCTGTAAGGCCTCTTAAGTGGTGGAGGAGTCGGGGCATGCCCTGTTGATCCCAGGAAAGCCCAAGATTGTTGTCCCTAAATGTGTCTTATCATAAGGACCAAGTATATATATGGTTTAAGGGTGGGAATCTGAATGGTTTCTGAGATTTGAGGCCCTTTTATGAAGTGGAAAGGATAGGAATGGCCCTGCGAACCCCCCCCCTACAGTAGGTGTGCAAACAATAAGGAACAAGAACATAAATGATCATGGGGTGGGGATTTGAATGGTTTCTGAAATATAAAGCCTTTTATGAAGTGGAAGGGCGGGGCACATTGCCTCAGCACAAAGTGACCCACAGGTTGGTGTGATTGAACGAGTTTTATCATAAGGAACATGTTTATGGTTTAGGGGTGGTGATCTGAACTATTTCTGAGATATATGGCTTTTAATGAAGTATAGCGATGGGGCATGGCCTGGGCATGCCCTGCGGAATACCAAGCTGGTGTCACTGAATGCGTCTTATCATAAGGAAGATGAATACATATGGATTTAGGGTGGGGCTAAGAACAGTTTCTGAGACATAAGGCCTTTTGTGAAGTGGAAGGGGTGGGGCAAGGCCCCAGGAGACTCCCAGGTTGGTGTCATTGAATGTGTCTTATCATTAGGAACATGAATATATATGGTTTAGGGGTAGCCATCTGTAGGGTTTCCGAGATATTGTGAGATTATGAAATGGAGGGGGTTGGGCATGGCCCCAGCACATCCCTGGGGACCCCCAGGTTGGTGTCACTGAATGTGTCTTATCATAATGAACAAGAATATATATGGTTTAGGGGTGAGGATCTGAACAGTTTCTTAGATATATGGCCTTTTGTGAAGTGAAGGGGTGGGGTAAGGCCCCGGCGTATCCCTGAGGACCCCCAGGTTGGTGTCAATGAATGTGTCTTATCATAAGGATCAAGAATATATATGGTTAAGGGGTGGGGATCTGTAAGGTTTCCAAGATATTGGGCCTTTTATGAAATGGAGGGGGTTGGGCATGGCCCCTGTGCATCCCGGAGACTCCCAGGTTGATGTCACTGAATGGGTCTTATCATAAGGAACAAGAATATATATGGTTTACGGGTGGGGATCTGAATGGTTTCCTGGGGATCTGAATGGTTTCCAAGATATTGGGCCTTTTATTAAGTGGAGGGGGTGGGGCATGCCTTCGGCGCATCCCTGAGGACCCACAGGCTGGTGTCACTGAATGCGTCTTATCAATAGGAACAAGAATATATATGGTTTAGGGGTGGAGATCTGTAAGGTTTCCGAAATATCGGGCCTTTTATGAAATGGAGGGGGTTGGGCATGGCCCCGGCGCATCCCGGGGACTCCCAAGTTGATGTCACTGAATGGGTCTTATCATAAGGAACAAGAATATATATGGTTTAGGGGTTGGGATCTGAATGGTTTCCAAGATATTGGGCCTTTTATTAAGTGAAGGGGGTGGGGCATGGCCTCGGCGCATCCCTGAGGACCCACAGGCTGGTGTCAGTGAATGCGTCTTATCAATAGGAACAAGAATATATATGGTTTAAGGGTCGGGATCTGAATGGTTTCTGTGATATATGGCCTTTTATGAAGTGGAGGGGGTGGGGCATGGCCCCGGCACAACCTGGGGGACCCTCAGGTTGGAATCAAAGCATATGGTTGAGAGGAGTTTACTCAAGAAACATTTCTATAAAAGTTTTGTCAAAATATCTGCAATGACTTGGCAGTAAATGCCATTTTTCGATTTTCCCCATTATAAGTCTACGGAAACTCTAAGTTGCCATAGCAACCAAACTAATGAGCCGATTTTCATAAAAAACACAAACTTTCAATCCCCCAGCCCAAGGATGCTACAGATAAAATTTGGGCCCAATCGGCCCAGTGGCTTCAGAGGAGATGTCGTTTGAAAATGTTGACGTCATAGGACAGACGACGACGACGACGGACAACTGCCTATCCTATAAGCTCCCCCGGAGCCTTCGGCTCTGGTGAGCTAAAAAAAAATCTCCCAGTCCCCTTAAAGTATCATTGTTGCTATTTCTCGTCAGAAATGTATGTTGTGGGTACTTGTTACAATTTTCTTCATGAAGTAATTCTAACAAGTACCCACAACATAAGATTTTGTCGACAAAAAAGAAACATTTTCCCCAAAATACCTTATCCGGAGCAACTGTTCAGTTTTTGGCCCCCCTATCCATCGGGGCTTGGAGAAACAGATTGGGCTGTATCATGCTTCCATGCAGAGCTGAAACTGACTGCACATGGGTACTGGTAAACTGCTTAGAACGACTAAGCCTGCCAAGGCAAAGTGGTACGAGTCAGGCTGTCCAGTGCATATAAGTCTTATTGAGTTTATTGGACGGCATGGTTCGAGATGTCATTTCATCTCAATGTCTGGTAAAAGACCCACAAAATTGGAAGCAACATCTCCAAAATGACCTAAATACTGTTGACGGGGATGTTAAACATCAAATCAAACAAACAAAATAGTTCAGTATTGTTTTCAAATTTGAACACAATAGTATTGCTTTGCTCGATTTATTTATGTACATACACATATAATTGCACAGTTTTGTTGGGCAATGTCATGAAGGTGGTCTACAGTCAAGGAAGGAGGTAAAAAGTTTCAGATCAAATCATCTTTTAGGTGTTCTCGTTCACCTTAACAGACAAACAGCCCGTAGACCTCATTGTGAGAAACAGCATATAACCTGATGCGAGCTCTGCTCCAATTGTATGCTGGCCAATCTGGGGCCAGTTGTTCAAAACTAATGACATTGTTAGTTAACGTATCGTGAAAACTTGGATCATTTATTATGGCAAATATGCTAATATTTTTGCTGAAAAAAATGTGAGCAAATGCAAAAGCTGCTCAGATTTTTTCACCAAATATACCAACATTTTCAATATTATATTTGCTAGAACAGTTAACAATTTGACAACTAACAAGCTTATTAAGCTAACGATGCTTTGAACAACTGGCCCCTGGCCTTCGAACACAGCTGATCTTCTTGCAAAATGCCATTTATACCAACCCAGAGTGATCCCAGAGCAAAATAACGTCATACCTCCAAAAAAGGAGGCATAATAAAGACAAATCAGGGATAATTTTCCTTTTTTCTTGTTAGAAACGTATGTTGTGGGTACTTGTCAGAATCACCTCAATGAGGCTGTTCAACAAATACCCACAACATGTTTTTAATGAACAATTTGGGTACTCATTATAATTGCCTTATTGTGGCAATTCTAACAAGTACCCACGTTTCATTAATGAGGCAGTTTTTACAAATACCCACATTTTTAATGAAACATGGGGGTACTTGTTAGAATCGCCTGAATTAGGTGAATTTGTAACAAATACCCACGTTTTTAATTTAAAATGTTGTGGGTACTTGTTAGAATCGCCTTGTTGAGGCAGCTCTAACAAATACCCACTACATGTTTATAATGAAGCATATGTTGTGGGCACTTGTTAGAATCGTCTCAATGAGGCACTTCTAACAAATACCCACAACATGTTTATAATTAAGTGTATGTTGTGGGTACTTGTTAAAATCATCTCAATGAGCAGTTTTAACAAATACCCACATCTTTTTAATGAAACATGTTGTGGCTACTTGTTAGAATCGCCTCAATGAGGCATTTCTAACTTATACTGGCAACATGTTTTAATAAAACATATGTTGTGGGTACTTGTTAGAATCGTCTCAATGAGGCTTTTCTAACTAAAACTGACATTATGTTTTAATGAAACGTTTGTTGTGGGTACTTGTTAGAATCACCTCAATGAGATGATTCTAACAAGTACCCACAACATGTTTTATGGAGAAATAAAAAATATCGGAGAATTATTCTAGTTAAGCACCCTTATGTGTAGCTATGTAATGTCAACACAATTTTGTAACTTGTTCCAGCGTTCGTTAGCACTTCTTCAATGTTTTCCTGATTAATGCCATTCTCTGAAAAAAAGAAAACACATTTAAGCTGACAAATGATTCGTTAGTTTCTTTTGAGTTTAAAACCCAGTCAAAATTATTTTATATCATATCAAGGTGGTCAGCTTACCTGACCAGACTTTTGTTAGGCAGGCTTACATATACTGTGAGTGGTTAGCCTCTTGAAACTGACAACTGCCCTTCTTGAATCAGCAATGTAGAGAATAAAAAGATTTCACAAAAGAATGTGGCCGACCCATGGTCTATTAGTAATGAATCAGCTATCTCCTAATCACCAGTCAGCCTCGTAGGCCTTGTAGCTCAGTTGGATACGCGTCTGACTGGTGACCAGGAGGATGCAGGTTCGATACCTGCCGGGGTCAGCAACGTTCTTTTGTGGAGATTGTTCATGAAATCTCTTCTACGGTCATTCTCTCCCTTCCGCTGATTTAAGAAAAGCAGTTGTCAGTTTCTGGCGAAAGAATGTGTACTGTACTGATTAACAGCTCCTGTAAAAGCCTGTCCAGGAAAAGTGTGGATAGGTAAACTGACCGGCTCAAAAATGACCTAAAATAGTGTTGACTGGGCCGTTAAACTCCAATACAAACAAACACAAAACCTGTCAGGCTCTCATCTGACTGAACTCAGACATAAGTGCCCTTAGCATTCTTCCCATTTATATTCTTCAAATGCAAGTACTGTCATACACAGCCAACTTTTAAGGAAAATTTCAGTGAAAATATTTTGACATTCTCAGAGCCAATGGCTTGAGAGATGTCATTCAAAGATTTTTTTTTTTTCATTTTTAGCCCTGGCTGCCATCTTGTTCAAAGGAGTGAAACCATTTTAACAACTAGAATTTGTTTTTCTACAAAAACACAGATGTCTCCCCCGTTTTTGACTGCTAAGTATAACCTTGACATTGGAGGTATTGAGCTGGGTCTTGTGTGCAACACATCATATAATGAAGATGAACATTTCTGCATAGTAACTTTAAAAATGTTCATAGAAAAATAAAAAAGTTATTGGCCGTAAACAAAAAAAAAACTTTTTTACCTTTGACCTCTAAGTATGGCCTTGACCTTTGCGGTACAACACATAGTCTCATGATGGTTAACATTTCTGCCAAGTAATTTCATAATCCATCAAAGAATAAGGAAGTTATTGACTGTCCTTTTTTTTACCTTTGACCTCTAGGTATGACCTTGACATTGGAGGTATGGACCTTGGTCTTGCACATGACTCATGGTCCAACTTTCAAGCCTCTAGCTCCAATAGTTTTTGAGATATCTTGCTGACAAGATTTTATTAAAAAAAATTCAAAGGGCAATAACTCTTGAAAGGGGCATAATCCGGATGAGAAAAAAAATACGCGTCAGCTTATTTTCCATTAGGAATGCATATATGAAATTTCAAAACCATAGCATACACAGTTCTAAAGTTCTGCTATGCATCACTTTTAGCATTCATTACAATGGGCACAAATTACCAAAATGACAAAGGGCCATAACTCACAAAGTATTTTTCGGAATTTTGTCAAAAGTTAATCAGTTCATATACTCATCACCACCAATATACTCAACAACTTTCAAGGGTCTAGCTCCAATAGTGTTTGAGATATTTTGCTGACAAGATTTTATTAAAAAAATTTCAAAAGGCAATAACTCTTAGAAGGGGCATAATCCGGACGAGAAAAAAAATACGCATCAGCTAATTTTTCATGAGGAATCCATATATGAAATTTCAAAACCCTAGCATACACGGTTCTAAAGTTATGCTATGCATCACTTTTAGCATACATTACAATGGGCACAAATTACCAAAATGACAAAAGGGCCATAACTCACAAAGTATTTTTCGGAATTTTGTCAAAAGTTAATCAGTTCATCTACTCATCACCATCAATATATTCACCAACTTTCAAGGCTCTAGCTCCAATAGTTTTTGAGATATCTTGCTGACAAGATTTTATTAAAAAAAAAATTCAAAGGGCAATAACTCTTGAAGGGGGCATAATCCGGACGAGAAAAAAAATATGCGTAAGCTAATTTTCCATGAGGAATCCATATATGAAATTTCAAAACCCTAGCATACACGGTTCTTTAGTTATGCTATGCATCAAAAGCGTAACTGACGGACGAACATACAAACAGACGAACGAACCAGAACCAATATGCCCCTCATACTTTTTCAAAGTTGGGGGCATAATAAGAAAGTTATTGACAGAACACAAAAAGGGCCCTGTTTTTACCTTTAACCTCTATCTATGACCTTGACCTTTCAGGTATTAAACTGGGTCATGCGTGCAACACATCATCTCATGGTGGTTAACATTTCTGCCTAGCAATTTCAAAATCCATCTAAAAATAAGAAAGTTATTGACCAAACACGAAAAAAGGCCCCTTTTTTACCTTTGACCTCTATGTATGACCTTGACCTTTGAGGTACCAACCTGGGTCATGCGCGCAACACATCGCCTTATATTGGTTCACATTTCTGCCATGTGATTTCAAAATCCATCTCAAAATAAGAAAGTTATTGACCAAATACGAAAAAAAGGCCCACTTTTTGACCTTTGACCTCTAAGTATGACCTTGACCTTTGAGGTACCGACCTGCCTCATGTGCACCACACATCGTCTCATGATTGTTAATAATTATGCCAAGTAATTTTAAATTCCATCTCACAATTAGAAAGTTATTGACCAAATACGTAAAAAAGGCCCCTTTTTTGACCTTTGACCTCTAAGTTTGACCTTGACCTTTGAGGTACCGACCTACCTCATGCGCACCACACATCGTCTTATGGTTGTTAATATTTCTGCCGAGTAATTTTAAAATCCATCAAAAAATAAGAAAGTTATTGACCGGACAGGATTTGCCCATACATATATACATACCAACAAACTTCCAAGGGAGATAATTCAAAAAGTATAAATGCGAGAGTTATGGTTCTTGCGCACTGCACGTCGTCTAATGCTGATTAATATTTATACGAAGTTTCGTGAAGATAGCTCTAACAGTTTTCAAGTTACAGAGCGGACACGAATGTGTGACAGACAGACAGACAGACGGACAGACAGACAGACGGACAGACAGACGCCTGGGGGAAAAACAATATGTCTCTCCGAAAAAAAATTTTTCGGGGAAGACATAATTTAAAAATAAGCAAGTAATGGACAAAACCCAAAAAAAAAGGCCCCTTTTTTACCTTTGACCTCTAAGTATGACCTTGACCTTTGAGGTACCAACCTGGGTCATGCACGCAACACATCGCCTTATATTGGTTAACATTTCTGCCAAGTGATTTCAAAATCCATCTCAAAATAAGAAAGTTATTGACCAAATACAAAAAAAAGGACCCCTTTTTGACCTTTGACCTCTAAGTATGACCTTGACCTTTGAGGTACCAACCTGCCTCATGTGCACCACACATCGTCTTATGGTTGTTAATAATTATGCTGAGTAATTTTAAAATCCAACTCAAAATTAGAAAGTTATTGACCAAATAGGAAAAAAGGCCCCTTTTTTGACCTTTGACCTCTAAGTATGACCTTGACCTTTGAGGTACCGACCTGCCTCATGCCCACCACACATCGTCTTATGGTTGTTAATAATTATGCCAAGTAATTTCAAAATCCATCTCAAAATAAGAAAGTTATTGACCAAATACGAAAAAAAGGCCCCTTTTTTTACCTTTGACCTCTAAGTATGACCTTGACCTTTGAGGTACTGACCTACCTCATGCGCACCACACATCGTCTTATGGTTGTTAATATTTCTGCCTAGTAATTTTAAAATCCATCAAAAAATAAGAAAGTTATTGACCGGACACGATTTGCCCATACATTATACATACCAACAAACTTCCAAGGGAGATAATTCAAAAAGTATAAATGTGAGAGTTATAGTTCTTGCGCACTGCACGTCGTCTAATGCTGATTAATATTTATACAAAGTTTCGTGAAGATAGCTCTAACGGTTTTCAAGTTACAGAGCGGACACGAAAGTGTGACAGACAGACGGACAGACAGACAGACGGACAGACAGACAGACGCCCGGGGGAAAAACAATATGTCTCTCCGAAAAAAAATTTTTCGGGGGAGACATAATTTTGATAATGGGTTATGAGAGGAAGATTTCTGTGAAATTATAGCTCTGGGACCAGTTGTTCAAAACTAACGACATCGTTAGTTAACGAATCATTAAAACTTTGATCATTAATCTGAAAAATATACTAATATACTAATTTTTTGCTGAAAAAAAAACAGCTCACATTTTTTCAGCAAAAATACCTCTATATTAGATATTGTACTTGCTACAATAGTTAATAATTTGACCACTAACGACCTCATTAAGCTAACAATGCTTTGAACAACCAGCCCATGGTGGCCAACTTGTTTTACTGAGTGGAACCATTTTAGCAATTTTGGTACAGGGCCATGACAGGAATTATTTTAAATCCAGCCATTGGCTTAAGAGCTGCCATTTAGAGGTTTTTGAATTTTTCAGTTCTGGTGGCCATCTTGTTTAATCGGGTGGAAACATTTTAGTAATTACATTGCAGGGCCATAAGGGAAGAGAAAAATTTGTATGAAATTATTTTCAAATTGTCTTTATAGTGGTTTATTAGGAGGAGACGTCATTTAAGAAATTGTTGATGATGGACAGACGGAAGCATAGACAGATGGTCGACAGGCACACTGCAATCACATTGTGCTAAGGTGAGCTAAAAATGTTCTTATGATGAAAAGAATCTCACACTAGTCAAGTCATATCAAATTCATGAAACTCAACTAAGGCTTGTTGCTTGTATTAGAAATGATCACTCTTGTGAGATCCTCTGTCAGTTAACCATTATCCTGCTGAATAAATTAATTTAGCCATACCCTTTCCTTACCATCCACCAATCATATTACTTGATATAACATATACATTCAATTCACAAAACTGCTTTTTGATAAGCCATCTGGGTCCAGTTGTTCAAAGCACCGATAGCTTAACAAGCTCGTTAATGGTCATATTGTTAACTGTTCTAGCAAGTACAATATCTTATATAGCGTGATTTTTGCTGAAAAAATGAGAGCAGCTTTTGCATTTGCAAAAGTTGCTCACATTTTTTCAGGAAAAATGTCAGCATATTTGCCATATCAAATGATCAAAGTTTTAACGATAAGTTAACTAACGATGTTCCTAGTTTTGAACACTCGTACACTGTTTGCAAAGATATCAGAAGGATAATGGTTAAGAACTGAATTTCATTTTTCAACATTCATGATGTGATGTAGAGAAGGGGCAGAGCTAAAATTTCATAAAAGACAAAGTATTTCATGAAGTATGTCAGTTTTGTTTGTTTGATTTGAGGTTTAACGTCCCTGTCAACACTGTAAAGGTCATTTTGGAGATGTTGCTTCCAGTTTTGTGGGACTTTTACCCGATGTTGAGATGAAATGACATGGATGGTCCAACTCGCACTGCTTTGCCTGGGCAGGCTTAGATCTTCTAAGCAGTCTAAGCAGTTTACCAGGACTTGTGTGCAGGTTGGAATTAGCTCTGCGTGGAAGCATATATTTCTTCAAGCCCCGAGGGGCGGGGCTAGTATGTCAGTTCCATCATTTGTCTTTTTCGTATCATAAATGTTAAACTCTCATCACCCAGTAAAGTTTGTCTTGAATCATATCTATCATCACAACAAATCATAAACCAAATCTATCCTAGGTTTTGGAAAGTATGAACTCTTAAAAAACTTTAACATAAATGCTGATGCTGACGCCAATTGCTCTTCCTAGACATCCTCAGGGCAAGCTAAGCATGGAATTTTAATCTTTGTGTTTACATTTTATATCTGTATCATCTATGGATGTATTGTGTCAACTGTGTGAAATATGCAGCACAAAAATGATTTTATACCATGCAATAATGTTGAACTGTCATCACCATAATGTGACATCATTTGAATGTTGCAATGGTCGATCAAAACATTTCCTTATCTCCGATGTTGTTGATCAACTGTCCTTCATCATCATAAAGAGACTGCTGTCTAAAATGGATCAGCCAAGGCAAGTTTGAAGCAAATGTAAATACAGAGGACCCTCTTTATAGATATTTGTTAGAACTGCCTCCTTGAGGGGATTCTAACAAATATCTATAACATTTGTTTCTTGGAGTAACTAGAAATGCGTCCATAGGACACGGATGCCCCCGCCTGAAAATATGTCTATGTTCGTATTCATCCATAGAAAGTTACTGACCGTGTTTCAGTTTTGGACCCCTTTTATCACATTTGACCTCTAAGTATGACCTTGACCTTGGAGGTAAGGACCTTTGTTTTGTGTGAGGCAGATTTTTTATTGATGGCCAACATTTCTGCAAAGTAATTTCAAAATCCATCCAGAGATAAGAAAGTTATTGACTGTGTTTAAGTTTCAGACCATTTTTTGACCTTTGACCTCTAAGTATGACCTTGACCTTGGAGGTACGGATCTGGGTTTGCACGTGACACATCGTCTCATGATGGTTAACATTTCTTCAAAGTAATTTCTAAATCCATACAGAAACAAGTAAGTTATTGACTGCGTTTAAGTTTCGGACCCTTTTTTTGATCTTTGACCTCTAAGTATGACCTTGACCTTGGAGGTACGGACCTGGGTTTTGCACGTGACACATTGACTCATGATGATTAACATTTCTACAAAGTAATTTCTAAATCCATACAGAAACAAGTAAGTTATTGACTGCGTTTAAGTTTCGGACCCTTTTTTGACCTTTGACCTCTAAGTATGACCTTGACCTTGGAGGTGCGGCATGGGTTTTGCACGTGAAACTTCGTCTCATGATGGTTAACATTTCTGCCAAGTAATTTTAAAATACATCAATAAATAAGGAAGTTATTGACTGCGTTTAAGTTTCGGACGCACTGACGGACGCACGGACGGACATGGGCAACGCTATATGCCCTTTCCACCATTCTTCGAATGGCGGGGGCATAAAAAAAGAGAAAAGGATTTTTATTACCTATCATACTCCTAACTGGGATTCTTTATAACGGCAAATTCTGTATAACAGCACAACAATTAGAAACAAATACTGTCGTTATAATGAGGGTCCTCTGTATACTGAGAACCTGTCTCTGGGGTTTGCAACCAAGTATGGCACAAACCTGCTGGCTCAGCTGCACAAACCCGCAAGAGTCTTGAGTCAGTGAGTGAGTGAGTGTTTGAGTTTTACATCCCACCAACAGCTAAGGTCATACGGAGACGGGACCTCGGTTTAAAGACTCATCCAAAAGTCTGGAGAAGCCCGGGATCTATCCTGCAATCCCTGGTTTACAAGGTGAGTAGCGTAACCACTGCACCACAGAGGCTTCTAGCAAGTGTCTTGAAATTTTAGATAAAGAAACCTGAGGTATTGTACTATCAAAGCAGTGAACACAAAGGTGCTGATCAGACCGTGTGGTGCACAGTCTGATCAGCAACTTTGTTGTTTACAAACACCAACAAGAACTCTGCAAGCAGGCCATTATACGCCCTTGGCAAGTTAATACTCGTTGGACAGCAACCTCGAAACAATATGCAATGCTCCGTATCATGCTCTAACTATATATCAAGTTTCAGCTTGATCAGATCTAAATTGTAGGAGAAGCTAGCGAGAAACGAAATGTTTACAGAAACATTTAAAGGGGCATAACTCTGTAAATATTTGGCGGACCATAACCTCCAAACAATATGCACTGCTCCACATCATTGTCAAAGTAATTAAATCAAGTTTTAGCTTGATCGAATGTTACCTGCAGATGTTAGCCACAAAAAAAATGTTTACAGAAATTTTCTAAGGGGCATAACTCAAAATTTGGTGGCGTGTAACCTCGAAACAATATGCACTGCTCCACATAATGGTCCAACTATATATCAAGTTTCAGCTTGATCGGATCTAAATTGAAGGTGTAGGAGGAGTCAAGTCACAAACAAAATGTTCACAGAAATTTGCAAATGGGCATAATTCTATTAATATTTGGTGAACCATAACCTTGAAACAATATGCGCTACTCCATAATGTGGTCAGTTTCAACCTGATCAAATGTTAACTGTAGGAGGAGTTAGCCAGAACCAAAATGTTCAAAGAAATTTTCAAAGGGGGCATAACTCTTGTTGATATTTGATGGACCGTAGCCTCGAAACAATATGCACTGCTCCACATCATGGTCTAACTATATATCAAGTTTCAGTCCCCATCAACACTGTATAGGTCACTTTGGAGACGTTGCTTCCAATTTTGTGGGACTTTTACCTGACATTGAGATGAAATGACATCTCAAGCCCTGCTGCCCAATGAAACCAATAGGGTTTATAAGCATGGACGGGCCGACTCCCACCGCACTGCCTGGGCAGGCTTAGATCCTCTAAGCGGTTCACCAGTACTCGTGTGCGGGTCGGTTTCAGCACTGCGTGGAAGCATCATGCAGCCCATCTATTTCTTCAAGCCCTTGACCGAATCTAAATTGCAGGCGGAGTTAGTCTGAAATGAAATGTTTACAGAAATTTTCAAAGGGACATAACTCTGTTAATATTTGGTGCATGGTTAACCCCGAAACTTTATGCACTACTTCATATCTTACTATCTACCAAGTTTCAGCTTGATCTTATGAAAACTGTAGGAGGAGTTATCCGGAAACAAAAATGTTTACCGACGGATGGATGGACAGATTGACGGACGACAACCCATAACATAATACAACTGTTTTGTTTTTTCAAAACGGGCATATAAAAACAGGTCTTCTCATATTGTGGCAGCTTCTCCAGACTTTCGGATGAGTCTTTAAACCGAGGTCCCGTCTCTGTATGACCTTAGCCGTTGGTGGGACGTAAAACTCAAACTCACTCACTCATATAGTGGCTCTTATTATGTTGACCCCTAATGTACCTGTTTATGAGCCTCTGTTGCACTAGCTTTCTTGTAGGGTCTTAACTCTTCAGCCCCAAACCCTGGTATCCACATATTCCAGTTTCTCTCTGAAACAATATGCAGTTTAAGTGAACAGCAACTGTGTGTTATGTCTTTGACAGCATATCTCATCAGAGCCTAAAGCATTGGTAGCTTTATAGATAATGTATAAAATCAAATATTTTTGTTGAAAATGTGACTGCCTTTGCAAAAGCTACATTTAACCCTTATCTTGCTGTTCACGACAACCCCTATCTTTGCAAACAGTGTAGATCCATATCAGATGGCTTCTGAAGAAGCCATCTGATCAGGATCTACACTGTTTGGCATTCAGTTTATGAATTTGTAGCAATAAATAACATCAAGTAATTTGATTGGTTGATAGACAGAAATGGGTGTGGCTTAAATGAATATTCAGCAGGATAAGGGTTAAGCATAGATGGTGGGCTTGGTTTTATAATGAACATTGTTATATAGAGGATCTTACATGAGTGTCCATGTATTATTTAATTTATTAAACTCGCTTAGGAAAGAGATAAAATGCTCAGCAAAGCCTCACATTTTATCCCTTTTCCTCAACCAGTTTAATAAATTAAATAATATATGAAGACGAATGCTAGATTGTATTTATCATATGACATTTAAAATTCACTTTACTCTCAATTTTTAACAAAATTGTCAACTTTCCACCATAAAAGTCCCAAATGTGGTCTTAATATAGGAATTTTACTGTATATCTAAATCATCAGACCTGGTACTCAGAATAGCCTCAGTGATTTGAACTACTCATGTCTCAAACAGTTTTTTTTTTTGTTGTTTTTTTTATAATCCCAGAGCTGTTCAAGCCATTGATGTTTCACTGTAATACTGATGTACTTGTGAATGTAAAGTGATTTCTGATTGGATAATGTCAAAATTTGGAACTGTCATCCTGTAATGTGGCTTTTCATTGGCTGACCTTTGGTTCTACATGTAAGCTTTCTCTTTAGTGCAAATATAAAATATTTTAACCCTTATCCAACTGAACATGACAAAACCCACCTTTGCAAACAGCGTAGATCCAGTGCAGAAGCAGAAGCCATCTGATCAGGATCTACACTGTTTGTCTTGCAGCTTGTAAAGTGAAGAAATGTTATACGAAGCTATTTGATTTGCTGTTAGTGTGAATGGGTGTGGCTAAATTAATTTGTTCAGCAGGATAAACAAAACAAATGAATAAAGCACCATCAGAATGGTGATACATGTATTAACCCATTTGTACCAAATGGAATCTTCCTCCTTATATATAGCATGAGTCCATTTCAAAATTTAGGGGTGTCAGGTTGTGTCTTCTTCAAAATTTATTAGGAAAATAGTTGAACTTTTTTGCAAACAGTGTAGGCCCTGATCAGATGCCGCATTCTGCGGCATCTGATCTGAGCCTGCACTGTTTGCCAGAGTACCAATTTTGGGGCTTCTATCCATCTTCATATACTGCCATATGCCCGTGAGGACATTCTTGGCAGATGCGCTGTCGAACACAATTAATGGAAAAGAAAAGTTAAAAGCAGATAGTGAAGGGGACGATAGATGATAGGTTAAAATAGTGAAGATGAGCTAAAATCAGGTTAAAAAACAACAACCTGTGGACCTAGGGCCTGGAGTGCTAGACTTTGGGCTTCTGGTACTAAATGGGTTAAAACTCACCTTTTCAGGAGGTAAACTGCCTGTTTTACAACTGTAAAACGAAATATGCGACCGAAAAACAATCTACCTCACCAAATGGTAATTTTGAAAATAATTTTCCCCTATTGGGAAGTAATATAGCATACCTAAATGTAGCTGTACATCTTTCACCTCTAGTGAGTTAGATTTCCTATGTTTAGCAATCTGACATGATGATGATACAACAGATTCTATGAAATCATCAGCTATCTGTAATAATACCTGTGAAGTAAAATAGGAAAAAGGTTTTACACATGTACATCACATCCTCTTTATAACAGTATTGTTGGGGTCTGAAGCAGAAATTGTGTAAGTTAAACAACCTTGCTATATGTTGGACAAGTCAATTTGTTAATTTATTTAACGGTCATCGAATTATGAGCAACATCGGGTCATGAGCAAAGTTTAAGTGAACATCTTCACTAACTTTGCTTGTGACCTGATGGTATTCAAAGAACGTTAAATAAATTACATTCATTTCTTAAGTAAAACAGTATTTCCCCCACCCTCTTTATTTTTCCAAAAGGTAAAACTAGCAGATAGTATTCTTGAAGGATTTGTTTCTTCTTAACCCATTGTATACTGGTGGACTCTTCCATTGCTATATCCCGCCCCCGCCCATCGGGGCTTGAAGAAATAGATGGGCTGCATGATGCTTCCACGCAGAGCTGAAACCGTCCGCACACTAGTACTGGTAAACCGCTTAGAGGATCTACGCCTGTCCAGTAACCGCGGTGCGAGACGGACCGTCCATGCTTATAAACCCTGTTGGTTTCATTGGGCGACAGGGCTTGAGATGTCATTTCATCTCGATGTCGGGTAAAAGTCCCACAAATTGGAAGCAACGTCTCCAAAATGACCTATACTGTGTTGACGGGGACGTAAAACCTCAACCGGCCCCGATAGCTCAGTTGGTAGAGTGTCCGCTCCGGGGAACGGTAGGTCTGGGGTTCGACCCCGGGCCGCGACATACCAAAGTCGTTAAAAATGGTACTAGCTGCTCCTCGTTTGGCACTCAGATTTACGGGGTAGAGCTAGGACTGGTCGATCCAGTGTCAGGATAATGTGACTGGGTGTGGTATCATGTAATGTGTCTGGGACATGATACTTCAGTGAGGCAGCACTATAAATGTGAGCATTGAGCTCCCTGTCGCAACCAGACACCGTCGTGATATGACTGAAAAATTGTTGAAAGCGACGTTAAACCCGAATTCACACACACACACACACACACACACACGTAAAACCTCAAATCAAACAAAATCCATTGCTATATGTTGGACAGCTCCATTTGTCATATAAGGGGTGTCAAGCCTATATTTTATGTTTTTATTCTATTTTTGACAGAAAATTCTGTTAGCAAATAGTGCAGGCCCTAGGCCTGATCACACGCCGCGTTCTGCGGTGTGTGATCTGGGCCTGCACTGTTTACCAAGGTACTCCTTTAGGGGTTTCCCTCCATACAGTGGGTTAAAAAAAGGCTCCGCAGACAATGTCTATTGGGCAGACAATTCACATTAGGTGTCAATCCTTATTTTCTCTGAAAAAGGGAGATTTTCTATGAAAATAAGGAAAAAAATACAGTAGAATTTCGATGGCTCGAACACCGATGGCTCATTTACCATGGATGCGCCGAACCCGTTCTTGAGTCCCGAGGGAATTTCTCCGCATTAGAAAAAGGGAGGGTAATTAAGGATTTTTTTTCCTATTCTCTTGTAAATGTATGCTGTGTGTACTCATTAGAATCGCCTCTATGAGGCGATTCTAATGAGTACACACAGCATACATTTTTGTTATAGAACACCGAAAAGATGTCCCAAAATTAAGGCTTCTAGGCTCGAACTACCCCTGGCTCGAACAGATTTTCATGGCCCCAAAGGTGTTCGAGCCATTGAAGTTTGACTGTATGCTCTAGAATTTTCTTTGGTGTTTTTAGGGTTAATCCAATTAAAGATTAAAAGAGGTTAAAGGTCATATCTCACCTCTTCAACATCATCATCCAACTGTTCCAGAGGATCAACCTCTTTCACCAGCTCCTGGAGTCGTCTTTTATCCAGAACTTTGGACTCCATGGCAACAGCTGTTGGCAGCATGGCTGCCGTCTGGACCGGGACAGGTACAGCTGGGCGTAAACCCAGGGTAGGCTGAGGAATACCCATCATTGGCTGGTTAGCTGTAGGCATACCAAGGGTGGCTTGCTGAAGGAAAAATTTCTTTCTGAGAACTGACTGGTGCCGATCTATATCATGTTCATATATTGGGTGTTAATGAAGTACTTAACCCTTAACCTGCTGAATATTTATATATGCCACACACACTACTGAATATCAACCAATCAGATTACTTGATGAAAATTATTGCAACAAATGCACAATCTGATTGGCAAACAATGTAGATACAGATCAGATGGCTTCTTCAGAAGCCATCTGACCTGGATCTACATTGTTTGAAAGATAAGACATATCCGGGCTCAGCAGGACAAGGGTTAAAGCACAAGAGTTTGCAGTCTGATTAACCCTGATCCCTTACATGATGTCAGAAATAGGGGTGGCTAAATGGATTTATTAAAATTGAAAAAGTGCTAAAAAAATCACTAGTTTATCAATTACCATCATGAAAACATGCAACATATATTATTTTGACTCCCTTAAAGGTGCATTATTGAGCTATCTGGAATACATGCTTCCAAAAATAAAATACATATAGCCGGTATTTTTCTTTAAAATAATACAAATGAATGCATTTTATGCAAAAATGGGAACAATTATGATGACAGGTAAACAAGATTGAGAGGGATTCCCTAACTAGGTTTCGAACACTAGTTAGATCTATTTTTAGTTTGTGACAAAAGTCCTTTAATCCTTATCCTGCTGTTCACGACAACTCCTACCCTTGCAAACAGTAAAGATCCAGATCAGATGGCTTCTTCAGGAAGCCATCTGATCAGGATCTACACTGTTTGTCAAGCAATTGTTAATTGAATGAATATAACATATCAAGTAATCTGATAGGCTGATAACTGGTAATGGGTGTGGCCTAATAGTTATATTCAGCAGGATAAGGGCTAAAGATGATGTCACTCATTTTGAGACGATTGTTAACCAGAGGTGGACAAAAACTGGAGTACCCAGAGAAAAGCCACCTGACCTTCGGTCGCAGAATTAAGCTAGTGTGATACTTACTGTGATCTGTTCAACCCCTGAGATATTAGCTGTCTTCACACCAGGTGGAGCTGGGGAGGTGGCCACTGTAGGGACAGCCATGGGTGCAAATGTATTTGGGGTTGACGCCATCTGTTTCACATCACATCTTACACCATGGAACTCCTATAATCAGAGTATAGGGTTTGAAATTAACTTCTTGGCTGCTACATGTCAAACAAGAAGGTAGCAAGTTAGCATTTGTTTGTTTGTATTGGAGTTTAACAGCCCAGTCAACACAATATAAGGTCATTTTGAGCCGGTCAGTTTACATATTCACACTTTTCCTGGTCAGGCTTATGTAAGCCGTTAACCAGAACAGTGCACATTCTTTCGCCAGAAACTGACACATGCCCTTTTTATATCAGTGGAAGGAAGAGAATGACCGTAGAAAATATTTCATTATCTATCTCCACGAAAGAATGTTGCCAACCCAATTGAAAGCAGTAAGTTTGCTAACAAATAAAATGCTAACTTGCTTAATAGTAGAGCATAGCAACAGATAAGGTACGTATTTTGTGATAACTGAAGCATAGTTTTTGTCAATTCTCCATAAATACCTATGTTGTGGGTATTCATTAGAACCACCTCAGCGAAGTGGTTCTAATGAACACCCACAATATAGGCTTATATGGAAAAATAAGGAAAACTATCATTAAGTTATCACAAAATACCCGCTGGCCTCGGTAGGTCATTCAGATACGCATATGACTGGTGATCAGGAGAACACTGTGACAGGTTCGATACCTGCCGGGGTCGGCGATATTCTTTCGTGGAGATTGATCATGAAATCTTTTCTACGGTCGTTCTCTCCCATCCGCTGATTCAAGAAGGACAGTTGTCAGTTTCTGGCGAAAGAATGTGCACTGTTCTGGTTAATCGCTTATGTATAAGCCTGGCCAGGAATTGTGTGGATAAGTCAACTGACCGGCTCAAAATTGACCTAAAATAGTGTTGACTGGGTTGTTAGACTCCAAAACAAACAAACAAACAAATCACAAAATATCCACCTTATCTGTTGTTATTATAACGGTTGCTGTAGGAGCCAGCTATTTTTGTGATGCGGGTAGACTAGCAGAGGCCTGTATCTTTTACAAAAAAAAAAAAATATAGAGGTGCTTTTTAAACCTTATCTTGATGAATATTCATTTAACACCCTTTTCTGTCTATCAACCAATCAAATTACTTGATGTGTTTTGTTGCTACAAATTCATAAACTGAATGCCAAACAGTGTAGATCCTGATCAGATGGCTTCTTCAGAAGCCATCTGATCTGGATCTACACTGTTTGCAAAGATAAGGGTTGTCGTGAACAGCAAGATACGACTTCTTCAGAAGCCATCTGATCTGGATCTACACTGTTTGCACAGATAAGGGTTGTCGTGAACAGCAAGATAAGACTTCTTCAGAAGCCACCTGATCTGGATCTACACTGTTTGCAAAGATAAGGGTTGTCTTGAACAGCAAGATAAGGGTTAAGTACATAAATGGTTAACACAGATTTAACTGGAAAACAGCCCTTTTCAGGGCCACAATATAGATTTGACAGAAGCCTTCAACTTGATATGCGTGTCTATTTATTAATTGAATCAATAAAACTCTTCCAACATCGTGGCCAGGTATAGATACCTAAGCAAATAGTGTAAATCCTGATGAAATTGCCCTAATAATCAGCAATGTAGCGGTTTTTGGTCAACTCGTACCTTAGTCAACTTGTACTTAAGTCAACTCGTACCTTAGTGAACTCGTACCTGCTTTTGGTCACATCGTACCTTAGTCAAGTCGTACCTCGGTCAAGTCGTACCTTAGTAAACAAGAGGTCAGCGTGCAGGTACAGGGGCAATGTCCACATAAGTGGGCCCCCTTCCAGGTAGCTGGCTTGTTGCACGCATGACAGATCTTACACCACTGTCTTCTGACAGCTCTTGTTTGTCAATATATCATCCATATATTTTGTCTGGCTGTCACCAGCAAAAGTTCGCTGGAGACAGCCAGCGGTGACAGTAAGCTTTCAAAAACAGCTAATACAAGTATTTGAAAATGATAAAATTCATGTATTGATATTCAAAACCATAAAAAATTGGCTGCGTCTCCTGACAACCGGTTGTCAGGAGCATTTTTGCTATGTAAAGTGCTCCTGACAACCGGTTGTCAGGAGCATTTTGCTATCCAAAATGCTCCTGACAACCAGCAATATTTTTCCAATAAAAACCTGCTATATTAGCATTATTTTGGTTACTTAACACAGTATTTATAGTTTCTTGATACATGTTTAATATTTTTTGTGTTCTCTGGTAGTTTAACATAACTACTGGATTGAAAATTAAAGAGAAAAAACATATGGTACTTGCAGAATTTAATGTTTTATTTAATACTGAAAATAAATACCAACTTAATATAGGGTCAATTTCACTTGAGTGCTATGGAAAAAACATGTCATCACTTCCCTTTTAGAGAATATACATGGTTAAGGGGTGGGGATCTGAACGGTTTCTGAGATGTATTGCTTTTAATGAAGTTAAGGGGTGGGGCATGGCCCCTGGCACCCCCAGGGCGGCATGCTGATGTCACTGATTGGGTCTCATAATTAAGAACAAGAATATATATGGTTTAGGGTCGGGCCTCTAAACAGTTTCTCAGGTATATGGTCTTTGGTGAAGTTGAGGGGTGCAGCATGGCCCCGGCACGCCCTGCGTGACCCCTAGGTTGGTGTTACTGAATGTGTCTTATCATAAAGAACAAGAATAAATATGGTTTAGGGGTGGGGATCTGTAAGGTTTCTAGTTTGTTTGATTTGAGTTTAACGTCCCCGTCAACACTGTGAATGTCATTTTGGAGACACTGCTTCCAATTTTGTGGGACTTTTACCCGACACTGAGATGAAATGACATCTCAAGCCCTGTCACCCAATGAAACCAATAGGGTTTATCAGCCTGGACGTTCCGCCTCGCACCGCTGTTCCTGGAAGGCTTAGATCCTCTAAGGGGTTTACCAGTACTAGTGTGGGGGCCGGAATCAGCAGTGCGCTGAAGCATAATATAGCCCTTACATTTCTTCAAGCCCCTATGGACGGGGGCCGGTTTCTGGAATATTGGGCCTTTTATGAAGTGGAGTGGGCATGGCCCGGGCACATCCTGGGGGACCCCGAGGTTGGTGTTACTGAATGCCACTTATCATAAGGGACAAGAATATAATTATATGGTTTAGGGGTGGGGATCTGTAAGGTTTCTGGGATATTCGGCCTTTTATGAAGTGGATGGGGGTGTGGCATGGCCCTGGCACATCCCGGGGGACCCCCAGGTTGGTGTCACTGAGTGCTTCCTATTATCAATATATATGGTTACGGTCGGGGATCTGAATGGTTTCTAAGATAAATTAATGGCATTTTATGAAGTGGAGGGGATGAGACATGGCCCCAGCACAACCTCAGGGACGCCCAAGTTGACATAAAAGCATATGGCTGAGAGAAGTCTACTCAAGGAAAATTTCTATGAAAGTTTGGCAAAATATCAGCAAAGGTTTGACCGTAAATGTCATTTTTCAATTTTCCTCGTTATAAGTCTATGGTCCACTAGATGAAGCTTCACACCAAATATCAAAGACCTGGACCTTGTGGTTTCAGAGGAGATTTCCAAAGATTATCTCTATATAAGTCTATGTAAAACCAAAAGCCTCCCCCCTCCCCCCCCCCCCCCCCACAAGAGGGCTATAATTTGAACAATCTTGGTAGAGGTCCACTAGATGAAGCTCCATATATCAAAGACATGGGCCTTGCAATCTTGATAGAGGTCCACTGGATGAAATTTCACATCAAATATCAAAGACCTAGGCCTTGTGGTTTCAGAGAAGGTTTTTCAAGATTTTCCCTATCTATATATACAAGTCGGTGTAAAACCAAAGGGCCCTTGAGTGGGGGCATTTTTGACCCCAGGGCTATAATTTGAACAACCTTGGTAGAGGTCCACAAGATGAAGTTTCATACCAAATATCAAAGACCTGGGCCTTGCGGTTTCAGAGAAGGAGATTTTCCCAATATAAGCCCATGCATAACCAAAGGGCCCCAGGGCAGGGGCATTTTTGGCCCCAGCACTATAATTTGAACATTCTTGGGTCCACTACCGGTAGTTGAAGCTTCATACCAAATATCAAAGTCCTGGGCCTTGTGGTTTCAGAAAAGAATTTTTTTTTTTTTTAAGTTTTTGGTGAAAAAAATCTATTTTTGGTTCCTGTGACCTAGCTGTGCAACGGACCGGTATTTGAACAACTCTGAAAGGGCACCACCTAAGGCTCATTACTGTTGGTCAAAATCCGATCAGGGGTTTAGGAGGAGGTATGTTTACACACAAATGGATGCACAGACAACGGACAAAAGGTGATTCCAAAAGCTCACTTGTCTCTATGTGACGGTGAGCTTAAAACATAAACTTTCAATCCCCCAGCCCAAGGATGCTACAGATAAAATTTGGGTCAAATCGGCTTAGTGGCTTCAGAGGAGATGTCATTTGAAAGTGTTGACGCCAGTTGACGACATACTCCAGACGACGACGGACAACTGCCTATCCTATAAGCTCCCGAGGAGCCTAATTTGGCTCTGGTGACCTAAAAAATCTGAATAAAAATTGCATGAATTAACTTCAATTAAGTTCATTTGAATACTAAAAAAATGACAAAAAAGCATTACACATGTATCAAGCACCATGAAATACTAAAAAGGTTACTAAAATAATACTAATATTATATGTTTTTATTGGAAAAATATTGCTGGTTGTCAGGAGCATTTTTGATAGCAAAAATGCTCCTGACAACCGGTTGTCAGGAGACACTTCCTAAAAAATTATTCTCAAGCATATTAATAGAATTAAAATCAGTGAATAATTTAATTATTTATCAATATACCATCATTATATTTTAGCTGGCTGTCACCAGCGAAAGTTCGCTGGTGACAGCTGGCTGTCAATAGCGATCGCCTTTATTAAATGCATCACTGAATTGACCAAACAATTCCTCTGCCCTTTCAGAGTCCGATTCAGCGACCCCATTCCCTCCTCTTTTATTACGGGATGGGATACCTTGCCTGTCTTTCTTCTAGCTATTGATATATCTGTAGAAGTCTCTGGGATTTGCCTTTACATCACCTGCCAAGTTATTTAAACTTAACTTACGGTTACTTACGGTTCCCGAGACCTTCATTTAAGCATCACTGCTTGTAGTGGCCCATCATAGCTGCCAATCATCTTCTTGGGTTAAAATCAATAAAACTGTTTGGGTGTGCGCAGGTAGGTTATATTATGTACAGCTGAACTTCTGGGGGTGGTCTTTCCAAGCGTCGTTTAGAGAAGACTTGAATATGTTGAGAGAGTCGCTGTTAACACAATCCATTGGCAGTGAATTCCAAGGGTTAATCACCCTTTGAGAAAAAACATTCGCCCTCTGAGTTGTCCTATTCTGTTGTTTAGATAGCTTGTAATTATGCCCTCTTGTTCTCGTTTCCGATGACATTTTGAAAAAGGTATTTACTTCCAACTTGTCTATTTTCTGCATTATCTTATAAACTTGGATAACATCATTGCGAGCCCTTCTGTATGTTAATGTAGGTAAACCTAAGTGTTTCATTCTTTCTTCATAGCTAAAATTCTTTATAGCCTTAACCAGCTTTGTTGCACGCCGTTGTACGTTTTCAATCAGAAATATATCCTTTTTCATATATGGTGACCAAACCACTGTGGCATACTCTAAATGGGGTCGTATTAGTGTTTTGTAGAGGGGAAGGAACATTTCCTTGTCCATGTAGGTGAATGTGCGGTTCACAAGTCCGAGCATTTTGTTTGCCTTGTTGACACAGTTAACGATATGATTATCAAATCTTAATGTATTTTCAAAAGTTACACCTAGATCTTTTTCACTGTCAACCTGTTCAATCTGTATACGTTGTCCTGCCTCTGTCATGGAATAAACTTGCTTTGGGTTGTTCCGTCCTATATGTAATGACTTACATTTCTTGGCATTGAATCGTAGCTCCCATAAATCAGACCATTCTGAAAGTTTTGAAAGGTCATCCTGTAGACTGTTAATGTCTGTCTCACCTGTAGTACTGACTGTTGAGTAAACTTTCGTATCATCAGCAAAGATTTTAATGAAGTTCGCAACTGAATCTGGGAGATCATTAATGTATACCAAAAACAGTGCTGGCCCTAGGACGCTGCCCTGTGGAATCCCTGATATTACATCTGACCAAGCTGATTCTTCACCACTGACTACCACTTTTTGTTTCCTATCAGATAAGAAGCTTTTTATCCATTTCAGCACAGGTCCTCGTATTCCATAGGCATATAATTTATTTGCCAATCGAGCATGAGCAACTGTGTCAAAAGCCTTTCTAAAGTCCAGGTATATCACATCAATATTTTCTTGACAATCAAGGGCATGTGACCATTCTTCAAGTACTTGCAATAGTTGTGTTACACAGGAGTGTCCACTTCTGAATCCGAACTGATCTTTTGAAAATAGATTGTTACTTTCCATATGGTACATTAGCTTGTCTCTTACTAAAGATTCAAGAATTTTACATATCACACATGTAAGACTGACTGGGCGATAGTTCTCTGCCTGCTTCTTATCCCCTTTCTTGAAAATAGGCGAGACATGTGCCTGACGCCATTGATATGGTACTTCTCCTGTTTGTAATGATCTATTAAAGAGACGGGCCAATGGCTCACACAGAACCTCCTTCAACTCTACCAAAAATTTGCAATGAATACCGTCCGGTCCTGCCGATTTCGATGTATTAAGCTTGCTTAACTTTTTCAGAACCTCCTCAGGGGTTACTATAATATTTTCCAAGATAAAGTCCACCTGTCTATCTACTAACGTTGGGACATTTTCAGTACTTTCCCTAGTAAAGACACTTGAGAAGAATCTGTTCAAAACTTCTGCCTTTTCCTTATTGTTTACTGTTAATTCACCATTTTCTTGCATAAGGTCGCATACTTTATCTCTGGTTTTGCAGCCTGATTTTATGTAACTCCAAAAGACTTTCGGTGCTTCCTTTACATTCAAACATATGTTCTTTTCATAAATATACTTAGCATGTCTAATCGCATTGGTACATGAATTTCTCTGAGCCGTGTATGTATTACAGTTCTCAGCATTGTTGCAATTTCTCAATTTTGTCCAAGCTCTTCTCTTCTTATCTATAGCTTCAGCTGTTGTCTTATTCATCCAAGGTTTCCTGTATGAATGTGATTTTGATACTAAGGGTACAAAGTCATCCACAACCTGATTTACTCTGTTGTTAATGAAATCCCAAATGTCATTTATTGATTCCAAGTCGTCAAAATCCCATTCTGATTCCAGTAGTACCTCCCTCATAGCTTCATAGTCTCCCTTGAAAAAATTATGTCTCGGAGGACCCTGGGTTCCAGTTGGGATATAACAAATAAAATCAAAAAATAGCACCAGATGATCACTAGCACCTAAACCAGGATGATAGGTCAAATTGTCAACCATTAGCTCTTCATTGGAGAATACGAGATCCAGACAGCTGTCTTGTTGGTTCTCTCTATATCTAGTAGGTTTAATAACATGTTGTGTCAAGTAACTGTCTCTGATAGTCTCTAAAAATAATGAGGCATGGTGGTCTATGCTTACTGAAGTATCTAGAATTTGCCAGTCTATTTCTTTATAATTGAAATCACCACATATTAATATGTGTGAGTGACCAAATTGTACAGCACTCTTCAAAAGGGCGTTTAACTTCATATTGTTGTCATTAGAACTGCTAGGGCTTCTGTAGATACACCCTAATAAAAGTTTGTCACTGTTTAAAAGTCTTATACTACACCAAACTGATTCCGTATAATTACAAAGTGTCAGTGGTTCAACCAATATTGAAGCCAATGAATCATGTACATAAATTGCCACTCCTCTTCCGTGTACAAATGACGGAATAAAACATTCATAGCCGGATATAGAGAATTCACATTTTTCCGGTTGAGTTAAGCAATGTTTTGGTAAGATTTCAGTCAAAAGAATTATCTTTGGCGTGTATTTCTTTATCAACAATTGCAGCTCATCCCGTTTGTTCAAAAGGGAGTCACAGTTTGTATACATGACACGTAATGAGTTAGTATCACAGCTTTTAAAATCAATCTTATTTACATGATTAAAATGATTAAAAGTTTGTGCTTTAAAAGGGACCTGTCAATGCTTGGGTGAGAGAGGTACTAAGGTGAGCCTCTCCATCCTCTGAGTCACTCTCTATGTTTTCACCAACATTAATTATTCTCCTTCCCCTCAATTTAATGTTCTTTTCCCCTTTTTTAATCCTCTCCTCGTATTCCAGCCTAATTTTCTCTCTTTCTGCCTTACTTTCAAGCCTTTGTGATAAAGTCAGATCTTTAGTAATAGAAACTTTGGCCACTTCCTTATCTGAACATGTTTGAAGTTTCTTACTTCCACATAAAATGTCCCTTCTCTGACTCTTATCTATAAACTTCACCAATGTTCCCCTTGGTTTACTCAGCACTGCTGATCCTGCCTGTGCTTTGGGCTTCTGACCTAAGCGTATGACCTGCGAACAATTAATGTCCTTAATTCCGAGTGCACTACAAACACGACAAATAAAGTCATTATCATGAACTCTTCTTTCATTCGGGTCTTCCTTGTCGCTTTCTGGAATGCCCCAGAAAATAAGGTTTAGTTCTCTCTTCGCTATCTCATCACGTTCTTTCAATTTCTTTTCTAGTAATTTTTCAAAGTCTGAAAGTGTCTCTTCTTTCACATCCTTCTTCATCTCGTCGACTTCGTCCCTCGTTATCAACTTTCCCATATTTTGCTCCATATCCGTTACCTTGGATTCAATCTTATCAAACCTCTCTGATGTAGAGGTCTTAATGTCATTTACAGTTTGATTTATGTTTGACAATATGGGTAGTGATGGTTTGCAACATGGGCATAAGAATACACACGGGCTCCCGTATTTATTTGAAGCCTCGACAAGGGCATCGTACACTGTCTGTGGGACCTTTGCACACTTTAGACAAAACCAACTTCCGCATATCTCACATGCTAAGGATGAAGTTTTTTGTGTTATCTTAACATTGCATAGCGGACAATAGTCTCTAGAACCGCCTCGCTCTGTGGATGTACTACCTGCACGTCTAGTGGACATATTTGCGATATAAATAATGACACTTGCCTTACAAGTCCAATTACCTCTCTTCAAAGTCCATTTAACATCACTTAAAAAGCAAGTTGACTCCGGTAATACACATAGGGGATTTCTCGTTGTGACCCATATTAAAGTATCTATTTGAGGGCTAACAAGCTCACCAAACTGTGGCACAATCCACCTACCCACACCTGCGAGCACGACAAATATTATCAGCACCCTTAAAACTGTGTAAAAGACTCTCATTGAAATGTTTTTCTTCAATGTTTACAAAAATTCAATATGGCCGCCTAATGATTTTCAACGGCTAAGGTCCTTGCAAAGAATACACTTCTCTTTGTAAAACTACAAAACATCGAACAAAAATCGATATCCCTCTTACATACAGATCATGCTGATTTTTTAATTTTCGCTTGTTAACGTGATTTTCAGCTTTGACCACTTCATCAAAGTTAGTCTAATTGTGTATTTAGTATGCCTATGTGTGTTTCATTTACTAAAATACCTTAACAAAACTGGATGAAAATGAAAATTGGACTCATTCCCTATATTTTTAATAGTCCATTCCGGTATTTCAGCTTCATGCCGGTATTTAGTAAGCCGAACTTTAGAAAATTATAGGTCCTTTCCGGTAATCAGGTCCTTTCTGGTCCTTTCCGGTAAATTTACGCACCGTTTTCATAGTCCTTAAAAGAAAGGTTGCACGAATCAATATTCGCACCGACAATAGGTAACTTCACATAAATAATTTAAACATATAACAAATCGAATTTCGTCCATAATTTCAATTCAATTCTTTATTCAGAAGCATACTTAAAATTTCGGGCTAGCGATAGCGTTGTGCTAGCGTTGAATATGGCGTAATAATCCTGGGAAATTCAAGAAAGTTCCATATCTTTTTTTTTTTTTCATATTACCGAGCATCCATCTTTGCCGTAAACCAATCTTGGTTTGCTGCATTGTGTGTGATAATGCTCGGTACCGTCCCGTCGGTCATTCTGATTGGTGTATGAATGTCATTTGACGTGTCACCAGTATCAATTCTGATCACCGCAAGACACTGCAGGACAGCGCAAGCCACTGCAGAACACCGCAAGACACCTTTATTTACGGTCGAGAATAAAAGCCAAGGCCGGGCCGAGCTGCCGAGCCAAAAAATGCCGATCCAACAATTTTATATTTCTTCTCTTGGCACAATGGAGCTATATATTGTAGTCGGTTTGGTATAAAATTATTATGAATAACATATTTGATAACTGCACGAAGTTTCATCTCTCTACATTGTTTTATTTTCTTGTAATAACATTTTTTTCCGAAATCGAGGGGTATAAAAAGTTAAAAAGTTTTGGTCATTCGTAAAGTCCCTGAAAAAGGATGCGTTTGGGATCACTTCACTAAGGAAAAATGGAATTCTAAAAACAGATGCGCGCGATAAGGCTAATATTTGCAATAAACAGTTTCAATCAGCATTTACGCGTGAAACTGATGGTGAGCTACCATCTAAAGGTGCAAGTCCGTTCCCCTCTATGGGGGACATAACAGTTGACCCCAATGGGGTCGCTAAACTGTTAGGTAAGCTCAAGATACATAAGGCATCTGGGCCCGATGACCTGAATGCCAGGGTACTTAAGGAATGTAGTGCTGAAATATCTCCTGTGTTGGCCTTTATCTTCAATCAATCACTTGCCCAGGGCACTGTACCAGATGACTGGCGACAAGCAAATGTAACCCCGGTCTATAAAAAAGGGGAAAAATATGATGCAGCAAATTATAGACCAGTGTCGCTAAAATGCATCTGTTGCAAAACCTTGGAGCATATATTAGTAAGCAACATCAACAAGCACTTAGCCTTTGAGAGCATTCTTGCTGACTGTTAACATGGTTTCCGGAGTCAAAGGTCTTGCGAAACGCAGCTTGTTCAATTTTACCATGACATTGTGAGCAATCTGGATGGGGCCATAAATCGTGGCAACAAACAGACTGACTTGATCATCATGGACTTTGCTAAGGCCTTTGACAAGGTACCTCACAGAAGGCTATTACATAAACTGGAGTACTATGGGATAAGAGGATCCACGCATAGGTGGATTAGCTCATGGCTCTCTGGGCGCTCACAACAAGTTGTACTTGATGGCCAAGCGTCTGATCCAGTCCCTGTTTTATCTGGAGTCCCCCAAGGTTCGGTCCTTGGACCGGTCCTTTTCTTGGTTTTCATTAATGATCTCCCCGATAATATCAGGTCATCGGTCCGTTTGTTTGCTGATGATTGTGTCCTGTATAGGAACATATATTCTCCTTCTGACTGTCTCATTGTACAAGATGACCTGGATCAACTTGCACAGTGGGAGGCCGATTGGCAAATGAAGTTCAATGTGGCCAAATGTCACTCAATGAGAGTGTCACGACACCCTCCGGACAAGCAAATTAAGTTTGACTATACTCTTCACCAGCAAGTTTTGGAGCATGTTCAATCCGCCAAATATCTTGGTATCACCATCACTGACGATCTTGATTGGGGTCAACATATCTCAGAGATTACATCTAAAGCAACTAGGACTTTGGGATTCCTTAGACGGAACTTGGCTTTTGCACCTAGGCAGACAAAGGATGTTGCATATAAAACATTGGTTCGCCCTCAGCTCGAATATGCATCACCCATTTGGCACCCCTATGTTAAAACTCAGACTCAGCAGGTGGAGAAGGTGCAGAGGACAGCTGCTCGATGGACCTGTAGGCGATGGCGAAATAGAAGTAGCGTCGGTGACATGCTTAATGAGCTAGAGTGGCCGTCCCTGGAGGCCCGTCGTGAGCAGTCCTCTTTAACCTTCTTCTACAAGATACACTCTGATTCAGTGTCTATTGATAAAGATAGGTACTTGACCCCTGTAACACTGTCGACCCAAACAAGGGCATCAAAATTAAACGACTCACAATATCGTAGATACCAGTCCTATAGTGATGCCCTGAAGAACTCGTTTTTTCCTAGAACTATTCCCCAATGGAATAGTCTTCCCTCCTCTGCGGTGAATGCCAAGTCCGCAGAAGAGTTCAAAGCCCGCACAGTGTAAGATTGGGTCTCAGAGGTATGCGTTTTAGGATACCTCTGTTATGCAGATTGTAAATAGTTTTAAGGACGCATCCAGTGCCTCTCTTTTTTTTTTTTTTTTTTTTTTTTTTCTTTTTTTTTCAGCTAAATTCTAAATTTAGCCACCCAATCAACTGAGGTAATGGCCAGATATGACCGACTCAGTATAATAAGATAGATAGATAGATAGATAAAAGCCAAGGCCGGGAAAAATGGAAATATTTCTTAATTTCTGACGATTTTATCTATCTATCTTCTGATACTGCGTCGGTCACATTTGACCATTACCGCAGGTATATATTACATACACTCCAGGTTTTGCAGGATGAAAGCCTACACAGTAATCATGTAATTACGGTAGGGATCTTTAACCTGCACAGGGGATGGTTCTCCCTGCACATGGGGCCTCCAGTTTACATCCCGATCCGAAGTACGGTGCACTTTATGACATTCATCCCTGCAAATGATGCCAATGGAGCGTGTTCGGACACCGAAATTTTATCGCCACTGCCGGGGATCGAACCCGGGACCTCTAACATCAGAGGCAAGTGCACTAACCACTGAGCTATCACGCTCCACAAGACACTGCAGGTCACCGCAAGACACCTTTATTTTCTATATATTTTATACAGTTTACTCGTCATATAAAATAAAAAGTGTCCTACATTGCATAAAAAGACACTGCAATACACCACAAGACACTGCAGATTACCGAAAGACACTGCAGGTCACCGCAGGACTCATTTATTTACTTTTTGTTGCTCATCATATAAAATAAAAAAAATACCCTATAATGCATAAAAGACACTGCAGGGCACCACAAGACACACAGCGTATGCTTTTGAGTAAAAGCATGAAAAAAGATATATGCTGCCACATGTAAACCCCGCATTTTATTTGGTTTAACGATCCAGCCATATATTTGTTATGGCCAACTTACTATTATCACAATCTATACTTGCATTGTAAGGGAAAGAGAAAAAACGTATTGTTCTAAGAATACAATCACAAGTTATTTCACATTCTATTCCGAAATGACGATAAGTCTAATATTTCTTCTCGTTCCTTTTTTCTTTCTTTCTTTCTTGCTAATATTAAATGATTGTCGCACCTTCGTTAATTGGGCGCGCGATTAAATTAATTAAAGGTGTTCGTGTTGATAATTAATTAAAGATTTTCACACCTGAAGCGAAATTGGCGGGTATCCATTGTTTAACAAAATGCCATTATGGATTAACAGCATATCAATTAAAGCAGACAAAATTATACAAAGTTATAATTAAAGACGCATGCCGAATTGTAAAGTCATTAAAGGTCATGTTGAAGTCCGTTCATTTGTATTTGGCTTGACCGTTCCAAGGCGGTTCTTCTGTTGCGGTTTATTTATGGTGTTGTTTGTTACTTATTGTATGTATCACTTGTGTCTTTTTATTTTGGATGGCTATATGGCCATTTTGTGGGAAAGTAACTGTCCTTTTGGCCTTCCTTTGTTTAGGTTTCCATTATGGTCTGGTCGCTTAATGTTTGTGTTTCTTTCCCTTTGGTGTCTTTGATGGGTGGAGTAAGTTAATTGTATCGATTCCTGATCTTTGTTTTACTTCTACTTTGATTAAATTAGAAGATTACACATCAAAGAACATTAGTGTCAAAGACTCCTGCCGTATTTTCTCTCTCTCTCTCTCTCTCTCTCTCTCTCTCTCTCTGAGTTTAACGCCCCAATCAACACTATTTAGGTCATATGTGAGGTCATTTGTGTTCACATATCCTTACTTTTCCTGGACAGGCTTGTACGCAAGCGGTTAACCAAATCATTGCACATTCTTTCGCCAGCAGCTTACAACTGCCCTTCTTGAATCTGCGAAAGGGAGAGTGTGACCATGACAGAATGTTGTCGACCCCGGCATGTATCGAACCCGCGACGTCCTGATTTAAAAATAACCATTCCCACCAGCACTATATGCCTGCATTTTACATCTTCTTTTAGCTTTCTTTTTAGCTGTTTTCTTTCTTTCTTCAGTGATAGTTTTCTTATTCATACCGCAGACATAGGTTGTGGGCGTTCATTAGAACCGCCTCCTCTCTAAGCTGTTTACCAGTACTCGTGTGCGGGTCGGTTTCAGCTCTGCGTGGAACCACCTCGTAGAGACATCTAGGTGTGCTCGGTCTTAGCTCTGTGTGGACGCATCATAAAACCCATATATTTCTTCAAACTCCGTTGGGCGGGGGCCGGGCATAAATTGTTCATCTTGACTGTACATTACGCATCATTACGTTGACAACTGAATACTTCTCATCTTATTAGTGTAATCAAGGTTTATTTAAAGACAGCCACAATGTGAGCGCATTATTGTTGCTTACAAGATGCCTTTAACAGTAGCATTGTACGGTGACAGTTATATCTTCAGATTGAAGAACTTCTGCAAGTCTGATCTGCGAATCCCTGCCAACGTAAACTGGTTCGACAAAAATAAACAGAAATAAGAAAAATAATGTGTACCCCCGAAAACACCCGTTCTCTCTAAATAAAGTGATGCGAATGAACGATTGAATGAATAAATGGACACAAATAGAGGTTGTGGGTCCCTGGGTCGTTTCGGCCTGGGGGTTTCGCCCGTGGTTCGTTTCGCCCAAATTTGGTGGGTCATTTTGCCCATGTTTTTTTTTCAAGCCCTACGAGTATGGATTGAGGTAATGTATGTTTTGATATATATGTGTCGAGAGTGGTATGGGAGTCCCGATCGTCGTTTGGTGAATATACTCTCCTGCTGACTTTCTTATTTTAGGCCAAAATGAAACAGGGTTTTCCCTTTGGTGTCTCTGATGGGAGCTGTGGGTTAATTGTATCGACTCCTGATCATTGCCTCCACTTCTACTTTGTTTACACCATGAATAAAAATAATGGTACCCACGCAATAGAGAAAGTTGGCAACGAAAAGGACTTAGATATTGTATTTGATAGTAAGCCGAACTTTAGGAGCATATGAATTCTAAAATAAACATTGCCAACAGAAACTTGGGTATTATTTTTAGAAACTTTACCTTTATGGACATAGAAATGTTTTTGAACTTGTATAAATCCTTAGTTCGTCCGCACGTGGAATATGCGACAGTCATCTGGTCTCCGATGAATAAGAAAGACAGGATTGCTCTAAAAATGAACAACGGCCAGCAACTAATAGAAGTGAAGGCTGTGATCAGGAATCGATACAATTAACCCACAGCTCCCATCAGAGACACCAAAGAGAAAGAAACACAAACATAAAACAACAGATCCTAATGGAAACACCAATAGCGGAAAGCCAAAAAGACATTTACTTTCCCACAAAATGGCCAATTGGCTATACAAAACAAAATAATATAAACGATACAAATACCCAAAGACAAGCCATAACAAAAATAAACCGCGACAGAAAAATCGCCTTGGAATGGTCAGTGAAACGAATTCCACTGGGGGCTTGTAAATTCGTGTTAAAATCTTACATATCATGAAAGGCTTAGGAAATTAGGTCTCCCAAAATAGAAGTGGAGGCACTGATGAGGAATCGGTACAATCAACCCACAGCTCCCATCAGAGACACCAGAGACAACGCTGGAGTACAGAAGAATTAGGGCGGACATTATAAAAGTGTACAAAATACTAAAACAACATAGATATTGTGGATAAAATTGTTATTTCAATTAGCAACATACAGACACACTAGAGGCCACCCTCTGAAGCTTTATAAGGAAGAGTCAAGGCTGAATGTTAGAGCTAATAGCTTTAGTAATCGCGTAATAAACGTTTAGAACGATCTACCAAACAATGTTGTGATGGCACCCTCCGTAAACGCGTTTAAGGGTCGGCTTAATAAGCACTGGAGTAGACACCCATGTAAATTCAACGCCACCTTCTATGAGCCTGAACACCGGTCCCGACAGCTCAGTGGTAGAGCGTCCGCTTCGGGTAATGGGAGGTCGCGGGTTCGATCTCCGGCCGCGCCATACCAAAGGCGTAAAAATGGTACTAGGAGCTGCCTTGGCTGACGCTCGCATTATCAGGGGTAGTCCTAGGAAGATAAATGAAGGCAGGTAAGTATTTGTTAATTTTTAATGGATACTTTGTTTGTCGCAATAAAAGCTCCTTAGAGCTTATGTTATTTGTTTCTAATATGCGACGTTAAATAAAGCTTCTTTATCTTTATTATAAGAAACATGTCAATGGAACTACAGTTCTAATGTGTCTCAGCAAGGCCTGTAGGGCTTTCTACTGACGTCGAAGATGGTAAGAAACGGTAAGAAAGATGAAAATTTCATTGTCGTCTGTGAAAAATTAAAAGATGTTAGGTTACAGGATTTGTGCTGTGGAAGTCCAAAGTGAACCACCCCTCCTGGTAGTTTCCAAATACTTACCTTGCAGAAAATATGTGACCAAAAACTCAATTTCTGCAGACCCATTTGAGTATGAGTCAGTTCTTGCACAACTCGATGAGATTATTTCTACTTATCAGTCTTCACATGAGATCAACATCTGTGGTGATATGAACGCCCCCTGAACACAAGCAATACCAGGCTCTCACCTGTTTCGTACGGTCCCTAGATTTGAAATCATACCAACCCGGGAAACCAGCCTTCTTTCATGATAATGGTAGAGATACACCAGAAATAGATTACATTCTCACGAAAAGCTATTCTGCAGTTATCAAATGCTCCACTACCGAAGAGGATAAACATCCTCTCAACATATCCTATCATACAATGTTGTCATCCAAATTGTGTGTCAGTTACTGCACACAGCATACTGTTAAACCCAAATGGCATAAATGTGACATAGGTCTTTTTCATGAAACTGTGCAGCAATCTGGTTTGCATAAGGCCACAGATAATCCCTATGATGTACATTGCCAGATAAGGCGGTTAACAGATGTACTAAAAGCGCCCCAAAATTGAGTATCCCAGGATATACTCCCACAAAACTGTTGAAGACAAAACAAAAATCTCGAAAATGGAATTCCCCGGTTACTGCGGCCATCAGATGGTCCCGCAAAGTATGGCGGCACTGGAAGATGGCTGGGAAACCTGATAAAGTTGGGAATTACGGGTCTCCATCGCACAGACTTGTTAACCCTTGTCCTGCTGAGCCCGGATATGCCTTATTTTCCAAACAATGAAGATCCAGATCAGATGGCTTCTGATGAAGCCATCTGATCAGGATCTTCATTGTTTGCCATTCAGATTGTGAATTTGTTGCAATAATTTGCATCAAGTAATCTGATTGGTTGATAATCGGTAGTGGGTGTGGCATATATGAATATTCAGCAGGACAAGGGTTAACATGATGTTTTAGTTACTTCAGCTGTTCTTTCTGTACAAATAGTGATGTATGTCCGTGTGTTTGTATGTTTGTATGATTTGAGGTTTAACGCCCCCGTCAACACTGTATAGGACATTTTGAGGACGTCGCTTCCAATAGGGTTGAAATTCGCAAAATTGCAGTATGCTTCCTCTGGCTTTCGTTGCCGGATCATTACAGGGTCACTGATGAGGCTTTATTAGCCGAAACTACGTAGTATGACCCATCTTCTTTCTTATGAATATTTTCATTGCTCTCAAAGGAACTCATTTTTGATTTTTTATTTGCCTTCACTGCAGCTGGTGTTGTGCCGTGTGGCGGCCGTAAAACGTCTCCCCGTACATCTACCATAGTGAAGTTTATATTTTACTTTTGGTCTTTTGAGATCAGCGTGAATATTCTGAGAAATCAAAAATAAATTATTAGTTTAGACTCGAATTCTAGACAGGTTTTTAATTATTTGGACCTCATTTTGATTTATATCAGTCTTTGAATCGACTGCCTATTCGTAATTCGCAAAATTGCAGTATGCTTCCTCTGGCTTTCGTTGTCGGATCATAACAGGGTCACTTATGAGGCTTTATTAGCCGAAACTACGTAGTATGACCCATCTTCTTTCTTATGAATATTTTCATTGCTCTCAAAGGAACTCATTTTTGATTTTTTTTTATTATAAGCATTGACGGTCCGACTCGCACCGCTTTGCCTGGGCAGGTTTAGGCGAGGATTGTGGCCACATAAAATCGATTTAGATTTTAGCTCCCCCAAGTGGAATTCGTTTGTGTTTCTTTCCCTTTGATGTCTCTGATGGGAGCTGTGGGTTAATTGTATCGATTCCTGATCATTGTCTCCACCTCTAATTAGATTCTTTAGGCGGTTTACCAGTACTCGTGTGCGGTCGGCTTCAGGTCTGCGTGGAAGCATCATGCAGCCGTTCTATTTCTTCAAGCCCCGATAGGCGGGGGCCGGTATGCAGTTGTGTAATGATGCGTAAATTTAGTAATTACACATCAATTAATACAGGAGAAGAACCACACAGCAGGCAGACGTTGCTAGAGTATCGTCAAATCAACGTCGGTGCAACGTCATGACGTTGCACCGACGTTGACGTGACGTTGCATAATCGTCATGACTTTGGACCGACGTTGATGTAACGTCAAAATTACACAAAATGTCACTTAATGTTTAATAATAAATAATGCACTTTAAGTGCGTTCCATGTGCAAAAAGGTGTTACATTTTTGTACAGATTCAACTGTAGCTGAATCTTGGTAGGAATAGAAACATAACGTTATTACTTTCTTTCCATTATTTTCCCATAAGTCTATACAAAGCAGAACAAATATTCTAGCATATAAATATATAACAAAGCATACCATTGCCATGCATATGCATACAGTTTTAGTTTTGTCCTTGTGGCCGTTGTTATAAAAATCATTTGAAAAATTGTGCTTTTTTTCTTTTAGAAGCGAGATAGTCCTCATTGAGGTGGTATGGATTACGAAAACACGCCTATTCAAATATATTGGAAAATTCTACCAACAATAAATCAAAATTTTCTGATAAAAAAAATGATATGCGTCATATTTCTGCTCCATGCACGGATTGTGGGAGCTCAGTAGAACGAGTACCCACGGTCTGTGTTTCTGGGCGGAAATAAGAAAAATAATGTATACCCCTGTAAACCCCAATTTCACTATATAGAAGCGTGGTTTAAAGGTTTAGGGCAACGGGTGCCTTTATGCTTCAGAACCTGACAGGCAATTAACACCTTCTCCCAGCAAAAGTATATTAGATAAAATCTGCACCTGCTTCAAAATCAAATATTTTCACTCGGTATAACCTGTGACGTCAAGTTTGTTACACTGCCAGCTGAAAGCTTAATCATGCATATTACATGTGTAGTTTATTTAATCACTTTTGTTGTAACCTATCATTTTATATCATATTTTTGTGATTTAACCCTTGTCCTGCTGAACCTGGATATGCTCTGCCTTTGCAAATACTATAGATCCAGAAAGAAGCCATCTGATCTGGGTCTACACCGTTCGTCATACTGTCTGCAAATTTAAATGGATACATTATATCAAGTAATTTGATCGATAGATAGTCAGAAATGAGTGACAAAATTAATTTATTCAGCAGGACCAAGGTTAAGTACATTTTGTTACTCCGTCCATGGAGTATTTTAGCAATTATAATTTGTGATTTTGACATTCATTTGGAATAGCAATAGGAAAGGCCCTATCTCGTTGCATATGGTTGCAAAAGTAAGCCACAAAAAGAGAGTGAAATAGATTTCATGGTTTTCAGACCCTGGTAAAGAGGGGCCACGAAGGAGACAATGGTTACATACAGTAGAACTTCGATGGCTCGAACATCGATGGCTCGTTTACCATGGATGTGTCGAACCCATTTTTGAGCCCCTACGGAAATCCTCTACATAAGAAATAGTGGGGATAATTAAGGAGATTTTAGTCCTTTATCTTGCAAATGTATGCTGTGTGTACTCTTTAGAATCGCCTCGATGAGGCGATTCTAATGAGTGCACACAGCATACATTTTTATTTTAGAACACCGAAAAATGTCTAAAGTATCTCGTTATGCCTCCTGACAGTAACCCTCAGTGGCTCGAACTACCCCTGTCTCGAACAGATTTTCGAGGTCCCAAAGGTGTTGGTTGGTTGGTTGATTTGAGGTTTAACGTCCCCGTCAACACTGTAGAGGTCATTATGGAGACGTTGCTTCCAATTTTGTGGGACTTTTACCCGACATTGAGATGAAATGACATCTCAAGCCCTGTCGCCCAATGAAACCAATAGTGTTTATTAGCATGGACGGTCCGCCTCGCACCGCGGTTCCTGTACAGGTTTAGATCCTCTAAGCGGTTTACCAGTACTAGTGTGCGGGTCGGATTCAGCTCTGCGTGGAAGCATCATGGGTGTTCGAGCCATTGAAGTTCGACTGTAATTGTAAGCCTGCTGGCTTTCTAAATGCTGAACCATCAAGAAAACAGAGGATCGTACATGAGTGTTCATGTATTGTTGAATTTATTAAACGAGTTGAGGAAAAGGGATAAAACGCGAGGCTTTGCTAACGAGGCTTTATCCTTTTTCCTCAACGAGTTGAATAAATCAAAAATACATGAGAATGAATGCAAGATTCTATTTATCATATGACATTTAAAACGAATTTTATTCACGATTGTTTTACAAAATGCCAATATTCTGCTATTAGTAAACGCGACGTTGTTAAGAACGTCGTACGTGTAACGTTACGGGACGTATCTAACTAGTTTGCATATTTAATCCACTAGTGGGTTATCGAATTTATTGCATGGTGTTATTACATTCGCAGACGCGACGTCATATGATAAATTGTGCTAAAACATTTTAGCAATGAGCAGTATTACAGAATTCCTGAGCGTCAGGCTGAGCATGGATATGACAATGCATTACAACACTTAAAAAGGATGCAATCCTGTAAATTTCCATACCAGTCTCTGTTGATTCGGGAGTTTCGAAAACAGCAGTAGACCTAGTTAAGCCTTGTCCTACTGAATAAATTAATTTTGCCTCCCCCGTTTCTGACTACCAACCAATCAAAATATTTAATGCAATTTATTCCTGAATGAAAAAGGTGTAGATTCTAATCAGATGACTCATTTTTTATTTTATTTGTTCAGAAGTCATCAGATCTAGATCTAGACTGTTTGCGCTCTTTCAGCAGGACAAGGGTTATCAAGCGGAATAGAACCCAGCAGGCACACGTCGCTAGAGCAACGTCAAATCAACGTCGGTGCAACGTCATGACGTTGCACCGACGTTGATGTGACGTTGCATAAACGTCATGACGTTTTACCGACGTTGATGTGACGTCACAATTACGTCATGTGCCTGCTGGGAAGTGCCTCTGAAAAAAGAAGAAGGGCAGAGATAAGCCAACAAGCATTAATTTAATGCAGTAAGCATACACCTTTGAAATAATTATAACCAGTGTTATCATTTCGAAATGTAATGCCACTTCCGACGTAATATGATGTCGATTTTGATGTTGAGTGTTGATTTGATGTAACTTTAAGGTTATAAGCATGCTGGGTGGCCGGGTAGTTTAATTGCAAAAGTACCTACTACATATATTTGTGTATTTTTTGTGTACCAGAAGGATGTAATTGGATGGTGATGGGAAAGAAAATCACAGGGCAAAAAGTCACGGAAATAAAACCACAGAAAAACAAGTGAACGGAAAAAAAATTCACAAATGAAAATACAGAAATCTTCTACCCTAAAATGATGTGTGAATAGTTGTTGACGTTAGTCTCCGGTTGCGTAACGCTTGCTTAACAACAAGGCGGTCATCGCGTCCGTTAGTACTCTTCGGGCGTCCACTTCTCTGCAAATCCGCTACTAACCATGTCCTACGATAGCGTGCCCATAGTCTGTGACGTATTCATAACATTTGCCGCCTGCAACTGCGTACTTCCGGTCTGGAGCATGTCAACGGCTCTCCAACGTTGAGCCTCCGTTAGCCGAATCATGGTTCTAATAACGAACCAGTGCTTCAGCTGAAGTGCACGACCCGCCGGATGCTTTTAGCTTTATGAGTGTTACCATATATGGGTATGGCCGCCATTTTGGTCATGTGACCTGGACCTAAAACGGTTCCCCAATAAATGCGCCTTATCGTAAGGAGCAAAAATATATCTTATACTTTAGTACTGTATTCTGAATCGTTTGCAGGATTAAATGCATTCTCACTTTTCCAATACAAAAGCATATGTGTCAAAGTTTGACCTAGGCACAAAGAAGGTCAATGTCAACCCAGGGTCACCATTTAAGCAATTTTTGATGAGCCTACGTCCCAGATGCTATTTATCAAGTTTCGTGGAAATCTGCCCAGTGGTTCTGGAGAAGACTATTTTTGAAGGGTTTTTACCATATATGGCTTGGCGGTCATTTTGGTCATGTGACCTGGACCCCATGAGCAAATTTTGGTTTCCCCCATCCAATAGAGGCTCCATATGAAATTTGACTTCAATCGGCCCAACGGTTTCCGAGGAGAAGCAGTTCGAAAATTTTCACATTTTTCGCCTCGGCGAGGCTATACTAAATGGAATGTAATATGGTTAGATCTCATTGATATCTACCAGTATGCCAAAATTGTTTGAATATTCCAAGCGGTTAAGTCACTATCACCAATTTTCACAAACGGGTTACGGACGGACTGACAGACCGACAGAATGACACGGTGATTTTAGGGCACTCTTAGAAAATCAACCGACTTCAGTCGGTCGCTTTTTCTGCGAATCGTGCAATTTTTTTATGAAATCATTTCATACAACACTTCAATAGTCGATACAGAAAGTTTTATCGAAATCTCGCATCAATAAAACGGGTTGTTATTAATGTCTAAATCCACATGCTACCCGTGTACAATTTATGCCCCCGTTCTACGCCACTCTAGCATAAATATCACACCGTGCAAGGATAGAATATACACACATAATAGTCAATTGACATGGTATACCCGATATTTGATTAGTCCTAATGTTAAGGCTGATGGGCTCGAAGGAACCCGAACATCCCCTACTCTATGTGAACAGTGTACATAAGGAAAGAGCCTCCGATAAAATCTGACATGATGTTACACAATTAACTCAGGGTCCAGTCCCATCCCCGCCCCTGTCCTTGACCTGGTATCAAGGTCACAGATTTCGCACTTTTATTTTCAAGTTCTTTTTTAAAGTAGAAGTGGAGGCAATGATCAGGAATCGATACAATTAACCTACAGCTCCCATCAGAGACACCAAAGGGAAAGAAACACAAACAACATGAAACAACAGACCCTAATGGAAACATCAATAGTGGAAAGCCAAAAGGACAGTTACTTTCACACAAAATGGCCAATAAGCTATCTAAAATAAAATAATATAAGCGACACAACACCTAAAGACAAACCACAACAAAAATAATCCGCCTTGGAACCACTCATTGGGTGTGACACCACCCCAAACTGCTACGCTGCCACCTCCATAGCGATCATGTGGAAGGTTGGTTGCATAACCCCCGCCCCCCCCCCCCCCCCCTGGCGCTACCAAACCCTTTGTCGACCATCACAGAAGTCCAAAATTAACCGCGACTCGTCGAAGAACATAACGTGAGACCACTGACCTAAGTTTCACCTCTGATATTGCCTAGTCCAGTCCCTTCTTGCCCGGCGATGCCAAGCCGTAAATGGCAACACAATGAACGGCCTACGGGCATTAAGACCACGACCGTGCAGCCGGTTTCGCAATGTCTGAGTAGATACCTGCACCCCTGTAACCTGGTGAAGTCGGTGCTGAAGCTGTGTGGCATTCTGGTGTCGGTTTCTCAAGGCTGGTGTTATTAACAGGCGATCTTGTTGTCGGGTTGTTGCACGCGGGCAGCCGACTCTATGAATATCAGTGACATTTCCTGTCTGCTGATGACGATTCCATAACCGAGTGAAACGTTTAGTTGTCTTGTCACATCAGCCTGCGTATTTCCGCCCTGGAGCAGACCAATTGCTAACCACCTTTAATTTGCTTCTCAAGTAAGCACCGCATAGCCCAAAACCTTCAAACTGCCTTGGGTAACCTGTAGATAGCAAAAAAGCCAACAAATGAAGAATATCACGTTTTTCCCTATGTGAAATTGTACATGCGACTCTTTTACAGCGTACATTCAACGCTGCGATAAATAGTAATTATCCGGAAATCTTATCCCTAGTAGCAACAGATGTTTTACCCAGGTGACCTAGGGACAAGCTTTCTGTGCTGCAGAGATAAAATCTGTGTATTTGTATAGAAATCAGTGAGTTTGCGTGGAATCTGTTTTAAGCTTTTCATAGTTTTTTCATGTTATATTACAATGCCAACAAAAATGTTTTATAGTGTAATAGTGCCAGCAGCTATGCAGACAGGCCACACATGGAAAAAGTTGACCTTTGTGCCATTTCCAAAGCTCACAAAAAGCCTGGAAAAGTGCCTACGATGGATCAAGCTTTGTGGAAGGCCCTGTTACATGTGGGTTTACGGCGTCCCGCAAACCCCCATGCTGACAAGACAACCGAGCGTGATCTCTGACAGGTGTACGGGCAGCTGTGGGGTAAGGCACAAGAAAGATATTAAATGAATGACATGAATTATTTACAGTATCTACATTTAACACTTACTAACACAAAACATCACAATTTGTTGCTTCATTAGCCAACTCACGACGTCCGCTCCGAAGGCAAAACAATGTTCTGTGCTCGGAATGGGTGACGTGAATACCTACAGAAGCAAACAACAAAAACAACAACAAAAACAAAAAAAGAAACAACACAAGACGCGACTGGCCAGTTTATAATTTAGGGTGTATCCCCCTCTCGCGTGAAACTTCCTCTCGCGAACTAGTGCAAACTAGTCTATCGACATAGTTGCCGATCACAGGTTTAGCGATCACAGGTTTGCCGATCACAGGTTTAGCGATCACAGGTTTAGCGATCGTCCAAATCACCTGCAGGTTATTTAGTTGACCTCTTTCATGGTCTCACATTTGTTGACAATAGACAATGATTCTGATTCTGATTCTGGTATGCGCTGATTACGGCGGTCTGTCCGCCCTTGCTGGACTCTAACCCCCAGCGTCGTACCAGTACCTGCTGCTATGAAGCAGGGAGCAGCAGGTCACACATTGTTGTACCTGCAAATTACGATAACTGGACCAAGACACAAGTCACAAAACATACATGCTATATCATGATCCCCCTCCCGGAGAAGTAAGAATATGTTCAGGCATATACCGTTATTGCGCATGCGCCGACCAGACATACAGGCTGATTAGTGCATGCGACAAATAACCGTACAGCAGAACTCAACTTGACTGTGCATCAAATTATCAGCACCCAGCGCTTGTCACAATAATACTCAAAGTTCATGTTTCCTTACTGAGCACTACAGAAATCAATTAATGCTCACTACTACTGAGCATAATACTCATCAAATTTGTGCTCACTACATTATCACAAGCAAGAGGCAATTGAACAGACCACGCCTTCGCGCTACCTGGTCAGCCGCCAATTACAGGAAACATAACAATCTCTATTCCATATCCTTCTCCGCGACACGGCTCACAAATATAGCTTTTCACAAATTCATTACATTAATAACAGATAGAAACTACAAACAGAAGATTTTCATCTATAATCCACAACATTTGTTAGTGTCTCATAAGGGCCAACACTGTTTGCCGTAAATTCTCTCTGTATTTGGTAGGCACCCCGTCACAACCGTCCTCGCGACGCCGATGACGCAGCTGACGTCACCCCCGCCACGCAGGCCGTTATGACGTGTGGCGACCAAATACTCCCACTTATCATCATCACGTTCTTTATATGTACATACATGCACAAACTGAGTTATCAGACAAAAACGGCATCATTACAAAATGAACTTATAATTCTTCTGGAACAAAAATTATTTCTACTCAACGTGAACATGCTTGTAAAATAAAATTCATTACGGTTCATCATCACGGATAACCCGACAGGCTCTTGTAAGAGTTCGCCCTGATGATGAAGATATGGTCTTAAGTTTACGTCCCCTCTACACCTAATATCATATTGGGACGGAACCACGGTTTTCTAACCACAGCTAGTCAAAAGTCATGGGTCAAACAAGTGACCCGGCGTTTATTAATTACATTCTACAAAAGGGGTCTAAAAGCCTAAATGAATCTAGAATGAGCGGGTGTCCAAACTTTACGTCTCACCAACATCTAGGGTCAGAATGAGACAGGGACCTCACTTAGAAAGACTCACTCTACTACTGGATAAGCCTGGGATCAATCCTGCGACGTCCAGCTGGCAAAGCTAGTAGCCTAATCACTACAGGCTTCAACAGTGAATTCAGAATAGGCTTCAGAAAGTTGGGTATACTAGAAGTAAACCCCTCCAAAACCTACAAGCATGTTCATACAAAAATAATACTAAACATAGATTTAACATACCTTTCAATATACTTTCTATTTCCCGACACAATGTTGTAGGTACACGTTACAACTTGACCTGCTGCTAAAGTGTTCGTTTTTCTCAGGGTTTATATATCTATGAATACTACCAGAAAATCATGCCTACTCATATTACCTTGCTTAAATCGTGGCGAGGTGGAGATACCGGCCACAAATGAAGCCAGATAGCAAAATCGAGTAGATAATGGATTTGCGTTCAAATAGTATATTTCCCATAGGAAAAAATGATGAAACGACCCTATAAATCAATGCCATGACTCCTGTCAAAACGAACACCCACACAACACGTGACGGGAATGAAAATCATATATGGCACAATTTGGCGGTTGGCGATTTTTAGGCAAATTTTATAGAACTCAGCCTTATAGCGGCCCCCTGTATTGTAAAAACAGATCTCTATAAACCACTCATGCATACATCGTATGATATGTGCATGACTTGTTCATGGAGCAGCACAGTTTGCGTACCATATTTCACCTAAAATATTTCACTCGCACCGCCCTACCATATATCTACTAAAATAATTTAGATGTGCATAAGCACCAGAGAGGTTTCCTATTCCATCTCGTAACAGGCCCCACGAACAACTTAATGTCAATAGAATCACTGCCTACAGATATGTATGCATAAATGTTCTTCATTTATAGGGTACAGAAGGGGAGTGTCACTGAACAACAATACGGTAATACATCCGTGTGCATACTTTTCTGATAAAAATCTATGCTATTTTTTTTTCTTATCTTTGCATTAAAACTGTCTCAGTGAGGTTGTTTTAACGAGTGGCCACAACCCATGTCTTGGAGCAGAAATAAGGAAATTTATACCCCTGTAAACCCTTGTGTTCCCTTTTTAAAATGGGGTTTATTGGGGTGTTCATTACACACGTTTTTGACATGATTTAATTGTTTTAATTAAGTTTTGCTCTCATATTTAACTAACAATTCAACTGGAAACACAAATATTTATTTTCAGACTATTGCTTGCAAATTTTTATCATTATCATTATTATCATTGAATTTTTTGTTGTTTTTTTTTTCTGTTCCCCATTCATAGGTCCAGATAAGGGCTTTTTTGTTTTGTTTTCATGAGAAAGTTACTGATATCTTTCTACAAGAAAAATATATGTGTTGTGGGTACTTATTAGAAATCCCTTGGCGAGGCGCTACTAATTGAGTATCAACAACATTGTTTTGTGCAAAAATAAGAAACATAACATGTGGATATCCCCTCTTACTCGTATCTGTGGCATTGTTCTTTCCCTTTTGATATTTAGGTAGAGCTTGGGATCTGATTGTATCTGTTCCTGACTGATCTTTATTTTTATTTTTATATATAGGCTACTGTTTTTCCCATCAGGCATAGATAAACTGTCACTTGCTATTGTTTAAAAAAAACTCTTAAAGCTCTTTGACTGAACTACTAGATCTGAAATCTGAGGTCGCTGTTCCGTATTGTTTCAATATTAAATTTTTTTCAACCCCCCCCCCCCCCCCACCCTCCAAAAAATACATGTATAAATCTACTTTTCAGAGCAGCAAATTATAACGTTTAACTACAAATTGATTCTAAAATAAACTTTAATTAGATATTAATACTGATATGAAGCAGTTTCTATGCCTAAAGTTTATGGCAAACACATATGCTGATAAACAGACCAGTTTGAAAGGCTTGTCCCTAGGTCACGTGAGTAAACATACTGGTTCCTAGTGGAGATATTTCCGGAGTAGTCCTATTCAATACCACTATAGTCTTTCAAAACGCAGTGAGACGTGACTGCACTTTTAATTTTGGACTCGTCCGTGTTTTAGGTGAGTCGCCTGCAGTGGGTATTTTTACACTGGGCGATAGTTACCGTCATATTCTTAAACTTGCGCGCTGTTTAACCAGATTGACGACCAGTCGAGACAGTCTAGTATCACGTCTCCCAGCTTGGAGATCTACGGTTCGAATCTTAGGCAGATTTTTTTTTTTTTTTTTTACTTTTTTTACTTTTTCTTAACATTTTTTTCGTACCTATAAAATTGGAGCACAGGAGATGTTTGTTTGTTTGTTTGTTCGATTTATTTGTGGTTTATTCTCCCCGTCAAGTTTGGAGAAGTTGCTTCCAGTTTTGTGGGGTTTTTACCCGACATTGAGATGGACATCTCAAGCCCTGCCACCCAATAAAACTCAACGGGTTTAATAAATATGGACGGTCCAACCCGCACCACTTTGCTGGGCAGGCTCGGACTAACTATGCGGTTTACCATTGCTCACGTGTCGTTAGTTACAGATCCGCTTGAAAGCATCGTGCAGCTCGAACTATTTCTCCAGGCCCCGATGGGCGGTGCCATAACATTATATTGAAAGGATGGAACGAGCACAAGCGAATCGTTGTAGCTCGGATTCAAGAGGTATTATCAAAAATGCTACTATGATTGAACGTACGTTCACAGCCGTCAGTGAAGGCAAATGCGCTGTTGAAATGAATCTGAAAGAGTTTCGTTTGTTTGTATTGGGCTTTTACGGCCCAGGCATCTCTATTTATGTCATTTTTGAGCCGGTCAGTTTACTTATCCGAACTTATCCTGGGCAAGCTTATACGTAAGCGGTTAACCAGTACAGTGCACAATCTTTCTCCAGAAACTAACACCTGTCCTTCTTGAATCATCGGAAGGGAGGGAATGGCCATCGAAAAGATTTCATGATTAATCTCCATGGGAAAGAATGTTGCTGACCCCGGCAGGTATCGAGCCCGCGTCCTATTGACCACCAGTCATACGCGCATCCGACTGAACTACCGAGGCCGGCATCCAAAAGATTTACAATGACATAAAAATATAATTGTTGAACATAAAACAAAGGAAACAAAATATTAAGGATGTAAATATAAAAAATAAAGAAAATAATTTAAACATAAAAAAGATAAAATAAAAATGAAACATTAAATATAAAAAATGTGCCACTGGGACTCGAACCCTCGCCAAAAAATTTATAGTGTGAGTTGCAGTACATCGTATTAACCACTCGACCATGATTTCTAGGTAGAAACTATACAAACATTGGTTTATATCTTTAAACTCCCGAGAAAAAAGGTATCCGAAACCTGCTTCCCCTAAAAAATGGAATCGACTCGTCACGCTCAAACTTTGAACTCTCAAAGGTCGTTGATAAACTATAGTGATAACATATGCATCAGTGCACAAGCTATCGATATAACAAATCGCATTGTCTTTTAGTTTTGAAATGAATTCGTGTCAAATGCGATAAACTGAAAAAAAAATGTTTCTTCCAGCTAGAAAATAAGAGTCAACGTTTTGGGGATATGTATCCTGTATGCGTTCTTTTATTGAAAGAGCCCATCATTAGAAGATAAAACACTTAATGATCAATTGAATAGGAATTACTTGTACTAGAGCGTGAAATGCTGTAGTCATTTCTTTCGAGTTTTATTTATGCTAATTAGATAAATCCGATAAAGTTTCAAACGTTAGCTTCGAAAAGAAATGACATCATTCGCCCGCCTGTCAGTACTTTCAGTACTTTGATTCTTCCCAGCAACTGTGCTATAAATAGAAGCACAGACAATTTTCTTATACATGTATTATCATGGTCATAAACAGTAAGGAACAATTTGCTCTCATTTCGTCTTGAATAAACAACAAGAAACTTATCGCGCGCTGAATAAACGTGGAGTGAGAAACTGGCCCAGACGCGGGAACTGGATCATACTGCGACAAAGAATAGTACATGTTAATTAGTCATCACTATTCGCATTTAATGTTGATCTTATGCTATTCTTTACTTAACTTGAAAATAAATAATAGAAAATAAACCAGTGCTTCAGCTGAAGTGCACGACCCGCCGGATGCTTTTAGCTTTATGAGTGTTACCATATATGGGTATGGCGGCCATTTTGGTCGTGACCTGGACATAAAACGGTTCCCCCAATAAATGCGCCTTATCGTAAGGAGCAAAAATATATCTTATACTTTAGTACTGTATTCTGAATCGTTTGCAGGATAAAATCCAACACAAAAGCATATGTGTCAAAGTTTGACCTAGGCACAAAGAAGGTCAAGGTCAACCCAGGGTCACCATTTTAGCAATTTATGATGGGCCTACGTTCCAGATGCTATTTATCAAGTTTCGTGGAAATCTGCACAGTGGTTCTGGAGAAGACTATTTTTGAAGGGTTTTTACCAAATATTGCTTGGCGGCCATTTTGGTCATGTGACCTGGACCCCATGAGGAAATTTTGGTTTCCCCCATCCCGTAGAGGCTCCATATGAAATTTGACTTCAATCGGCCCAACGATTTCCGAGGAGAAGCAGTTCGAAAATTTTCACATATTTCGCCTCGGCGAGGCTGTACTAAATGGAATGTAATATTTCGCAAGTTCATTGATAAGATCTCATTGATATTTATCAGTATGCCAAAAATTGTTTAAATATTCCAAGTGGTTAAGTCACTATCACCAATTTTCACAAACGGGTTACGGACGGACAGATAGACAGACCATATATGGCTTGGCGGCCATTTTGGTCATGTGTCCTGGACCCCATGAGCAATTTTTGGTTTCCCCCATCCCATAGAGGCTCCATATGAAATTTGATTTCAATCGGCCCAACGGTTTCCGAGGAGAAGCAGTTCGAAAATTTTCACATTTTTCGCCTCGGCGAAGCTATACTAAATGGAATGTAATATTTCGCAAGTTCATTGGTTAGATCTCATTGATATCTATCAGTATGCCAAAAATTGTTTAAATATTCCAAGCGGTTAAGTCACTATCACCAATTTTCACAAACGGGTTACGGACGGACAGACAGACAAACCATAATGGCTTGGCGGCCATTTTGGTCATGTGACCTTGACCCCATGAGCAAATTTTGGTTTCCCCCATCCCATAGAGGCTCCATATGAAATTTGACTTCAATCGGCCCAACGGTTTCCGAGGAGAAGCAGTTCAAAAATGTTCGAAAAATTTCACATTTTTCGCCTCGGCGAGGCTATACTAAATGGAACGTAATATTTCGTAAGTTCATTGGTTAGATCTCATTGATATCTATCAGTATGCCAAAAATTGTTTAAATATTCCAAGCGGTTAAGTCACTATCACCAATTTTCACAAACGGGTTACGGACGGACCCAAAGAAGGTCAAGGTCAACCCAGGGTCACCATTTTAGCAATTTATGATAGGCCTACATCCCAGATGCTATTTATCAAGTTTCGTGGAAATTTGCCCAGTGGTTCTGGAGAAGACTATTTTTGAAGGGTTTTTACCATATATGGCTCGGCGGCCATTTTGGTCATGTGACCTGGACCCCATGAGCAAATTTTGGTTTCCCTATCCTATAGAGGCTCCATATGAAATTTGACTTCAATCGGCCCAACGGTTTCTAAGGAGAAGCAGTTCGAAAATTTTCACATTTTTCGCCTCGGCGAGGCTATACTAAATGGAATGTAATATTTCACAAGTTCATTGGTTAGATCTCATTGATATCTATCAGTATGCCAAAAATTGTTTAAATATTCCAAGCGGTTAAGTCACTATCACCAATTTTCACTTACGGGTTACGGACGGACAGACAGACAAACCATATATGGCTTGGCGGCCATTTTGGTCATGTGACCTTGACCCCATGAGCAAATTTTGGTTTCCCCCATCCCATAGAGGCTCCATATGAAATTTGACTTCAATCGGCCCAACGGTTTCCGAGGAGAAGCAGTTCAAAAATGTTCGAAAATTTTCACATTTTTCGCCTCGGCGAGGCTATACTAAATGGAATGTAATATTTCGTAAGTTCATTGGTTAGATGTCATTGATATCTATCAGTATGCCAAAAATTGTTTAAATATTCCAAGCGGTTAAGTCACTATCACCAATTTTCACAAACGGGTTACGGACGGACAGACAGAATGACAGACTGACAGAATTACAGAATGACAGAATGACAGAATGACACGGTGATTTTAGGGCACTCTTAGAAAAAACCGACTTCAGTCGGTTGCTTTTTCTGCGGGTCGTGCAATAACAAGAGGTGTTCTTCGTTGGCATAAGATAAATTATTAGTAACACAACTCTCTGTGTGTAAACATTGCCGCATTTGAATTTCAAATAAGATGCGTGAAGTATATGCGCAAAACGTTTCGTAATCAGGGGACAGTTTCGCATTTGAGGGTGGGCGTTTTTCAAAATATTATAGTAGGAGGGTCAATAATGGCATGGTTGCTCATAGAAATTGTGATATGTGGATATTTTTTGCCACTGTGGGCTTATTTGCTGAGTATCTGTACTTTTATGAAATGTAATACGAAACTAAAACCCCGGCTGTCTGGATGCTGTGCAAGTTCAAGGTGCAGCGGCATATCTGAATTCACGAAGGTAACTTTGGCACTAAAAAGTGGCTGTTTTTCAAAGAGGATTCCTGAAAAAGTTTACTGGTTATGGTATACTTTTCTATCTATTTCTTTGCATGTGACTGAGTGTACATGACATTTCAACAGGTGCCAAGTAAGTACTGGTGTTTTGGGAGTAAATTCACAGGATCTGTCAAAGTGAGGTGGAGTCATGATTTTTTGTATGTAAAAATTAGTGGGTGGGGTAAGTGAAATGCTGCTGCTGTCAGCCTATGCAAACAGAGAAGTGTTTCTTTGGTATTCTGTTTTGATTTCATGCATGTGTGGAGCAATTTAAAACCAAAACGGAAGTCATCGCTTTCTCCAGGAGTTGTCGATAACGATTCAAAAACTTGGTGTGACGCGGACAAAAAAGTGCTGCGATTAACTGTCCCCTGATGCCTTTGGATAGGCTCTGTTTTAGGTAGCATTCCACTAAATACTGGGAGGTGCCGGGTTTTATCACTTTGGGACAGAGCTTTTAGTTGCATTCTAACGTAGCACACCACTATTCCAAGCTGTCGGCGAGACTCGGATGCGCAGCGGACAAAGTTTTTTGAGCCGTAACAAATAGTACACTTTGCAACCCTTCTCTTTTGTGTTATCCCTGCATTGTAACTTGCCACAGAACAATTTGAAGCTGGTTTCTATAGCTTGTACACTGTACAGCCAATGTAGTGGAGCCCTATGTAAATAAATCCTACCCTACCCACTTCTGCTGCTTTTTTTACCATTTCCTGCTGTTTTCAAGGGAGTCCTGGCAGCACACTGCATTTGCAAGGACAATTGTCAGCATTCAGCTCTATTGTACACCTACCAAAAATGAAAGGGGGCTAGAAATCGACCCCTGTCAGCCGTTTACTTTTTTAGCAATATCCAAATGAAGTCAGACAGCTATTTTAAACAGAAAGTGTAGCGATAAATTCGCAGAGCAGTAGTTTCGTATTTTCAGTTACACACCTTGATATCCAGGTCATGTGACCATGAATTAATTCATATTTCTCCACAATGACACAAAAACAATACACTAAATTCAAGATATTGCTTTCATAATTGCCAAACAGTATTTAGACACTGAATTTGATCCCTACCCTTACTTATGAAGAAATTTCCCCATGCGCACAGGCTGGAAACTGTGTACTGCTACCTAAATACCAGACTTGCTTCCATTGGATGTATATCCCATGTTTTATTTCAATGTGAGAAAAGGATAGGTATAAGGGACTAAATGATGCATGTTTCATAAATGTATCTGCAAGCTCAAAGAAATTTTTGCTGATTTTATATGGTCACCCCTCCTTTAAAAATGTTGGTTTGTATTTACTCCGTTCTAGTATGTAAACAAACATGGTTCACTGTAACTTGAAAAGGAGCAGGTCAACATTTTTTTTCTCATTAACTTGTTGAGCTAGGATGGCTCTATAAAAAGTAAGGTTTGAAAAGTTTTGTATGTGTAGTTTTTGTGGTAACAGGTAAAAGGTTACTATTGTCGCCTATGGAAAACATTTAGTGGAAAGCTCCCTTAAAGCTTTAAATTGTGTGTGAATTAGGTTTTAACGTCGCTTTCAACAATTATTCATTCATATCACGACGGCGTCTGGTTGCGACAGAAAGCTCAATGCTCACTTTTATAGTGCTGCCTCACTGAAGTATCATGTCCCAGACACATTATATGATACCACACCCAGTCACATTATCCTGACACTGGGTCGACCAGTCCTAGCTCTACCCCGTAAATCTGAGTGCCAAGCGAGGAGCAGCAAGTACCAATTTTAACGACTTTGGTATGTCGCGGCCCGGGACAGAACCCATGACCTCCCGTTCCCCGGAGCGGACACTCTACCAACTGAGCCATCGGGGCCGGTAGGCACTGATTTAAATTAAACGTTTTATTGCCTCTATATATCAGCAATGAGATCGAGCCACAAGTTTTCACAACATTAGTTACGACTTTTCCAATAACTGGTGACTGTTTTGATCATAGTTTTTGGGTGGTTGGGTCACGCGAAGGTGTCTTGCATCTGCGTCCAACTTTCACCATATTTGCATTATTCGCTGCCTTCCACCTTGCACATTATCAATATTGAAAAAACAAGTAACCAGACCCTTTCAATGTCAGGCGGGCCTGGTTACTGATAACCTTCAGACTAGAAACCAACAGATAATGCAAAAAAGGTTCTACACTCCCCCAGGAGGCACACGTCGTAAGAGTAACGTCAAAGCAACGTCGACGTTGCACCGACGTAGATGTGACGTTGCATAAAAGTCATGACGTTGCCCCGTCGTTGAATTGACGTCACAATTACGTCATGGTTCCGAATGGTCGACAGTTTTCAGGTCTACAGTTTTCAGTTCTTTGGTATATTCCTTGCTTCCACGTAGAAAATACCCCTCCTTTTCATCATAATGTAGATTTTATTTTCGGGTCCTTTTGGGATAATTGATTCCATTGTGGAACTTTGAAACTATTTAAGGATCATTGAACTGGTCGAAAGAAGATAAACAGAAAACTCGTACACTCGACGGGCTGAATTCTTTGCTGGACGTGTTGGTTGTTTTGTTTGATTTGGGCTTTAACGTCCCCGTCAACACTATTTAGGTAATTTTGGAGACGTTGCTTCCAATGAAATGGCATCTCAAGCCCTGCCGCCAAATGAAACCAAAAGGTTTAATATGCATGGTTGGTCCGACATGCACTACTTTGCCTGGGCAGGATTAGACCTTCTAAGCGGTTTACAGTGCTCGTGTGCGCGGTCGGTTTCAGTTCTGCGTGGAAGCACCGTGCAGCCTTATCTATTTCTCCAAGCCCCGATTGGCGGTGGCGTCGCTGGGTTAAAAAAAGAAAAACCTTAAAACCCCATCACTGGCCCAATTTTAAACTAATTTTACAGAATTATTCCTTGGGTGACCCTCTACCAAAATTGCCCAAACCCTCTACCAAAATTGCCTAAATGGTCTCCGCCGAACAAAATGGCCACTAGAGCTAAAAATAGAAAACCCTTAAAACAACGTCTCCTCCTAGGCCACTTGCCCAATGTTAAAATAATTTCACAGGAATATTCCTTGGATGACCCGCTACCAAAAACGTTCGAGCCGTTCCGCTCGGATGAACAAGATGGCCACCAGAGCTGAAAACAGAAAACCTTTAAACGACTTTAGGGGACATATTTTGAAATGGGCCCCGTCAAGCGATTTTGGTACTTATCGCCTATGCGAGCAGCGAAGGTTCAGGCGAGCCTGCGCAGTCTCGCCAGAACCTTCGCTACTCGCTCATACAAGCAGTGAATCAAGAGGAACCTTCAGACAGAAAGTAATATCCCTAGCCCCTCTGAATGGTTGGGCATGCGCAGTTAAAATTTTTCATGGCGGAATGTTCGAAGACACAAATTCGCTTGGTGGGGCTCAAATAATAATCACAGTAATCTTCCTTGGGTAACCCTCTACCAAAATTGCTTACACCGTTCCGCTTGGACGAACAAAATGGCCACCAGAACTAAAATAGAACAAATCTTTAACCCTCTTCTTCTCCTTAACAAGTGAATTGATTTTGAAATAATTTCAAAGGAATGTTCCTTTGGTGACCGTCTACCACAATTACTCAAACCATTTTGGTCAGAAAAACAAGACGGCCACCAGAGCTAAAAAAGGAAAAGCCTTTAAACGACGTCTCTTCCTTAACCAGTGAACGGATTTTGAAATGAATGTATGGATTTTTAAATAATTCAAATGGAATGTTCCTTGGATAACTCTCTACCAAACTTGCTCAAGTCGTTCCACTTTCATGAACAAGATCGCCACCAGGTCTAAAAATAGAAAAACCTTAAAACGACATCTACTCCTTAGCCAGTGGATGGATTTTCGAAATAATTTCACAGAACTGTTCCTTATATAACCCTGTACAAAAATTGCACAAACTGTTCTGCTCCGATGAGTAAAATTGCCACCAGATATTAAAGTAGAAAATCCTTTCCAGGACTTCCCCTCCTCAACCACTGGATAGATCGCGAGATGTTGCTTGAATCTTGAATGACGCTTTCAAACCGGTCGGTTCGGATGATAAGTATGGCCGCCAGAGCTAAAAATAAATACATACAAAAATTTAAACGACTTCTACAATACTGGTGGATGGATTTTGAAATAATTTCACTTGACTGTTTCTTGGTTGATCCTTTATCAAAATTGCTCAAACAGTTCTGCTCAGATGAGCAAGATGACCACCGTGATAAAAAAAAAAAAAAAAAAAAAAACATCACGAAAACACACCTATATAATTTTCACCCCCTTGAACCCCACTTTTATACAGTAAAACTGGGGTTTACAGGGGAAAACGTCATTTTTCTTATTTCTGCTCTAAAATATTGGTTGTGGGCACTCGTTAGAACTGCCTCAATGAGGCGGTTCTAACGAGTACCCACAATCTATATTTTGAGCAGAAATAAGAAAAAAAATATCACATTTTTTCATCTTAAAATTTTCATTTTTTCGGCGATAAAGGTTACAATGTATTTGTATAGGCGTGTTTTCGTAATGAAAAACAACAACACAGTTAAATAACCTCTGCTCATAAACCAGTGGTTTGGTTTTTAAATAATTTCACAGGAACGTTTCTTTGGTGTGTCTCTCCTGAAATTGATCAAACTGTTCTGCTCCATTTAACAAAATGGCCGTCTGAGATGAAAATAGAAAAACAAAACTAAAAAAAAAAAAAAAAAAACATTCGATCGACTCCTCTTCCTAAACCCGTGGATAGATTTTGAAACTATTTCAAAGTAATGTTCCTTGGGTTATCCTCTAACAAACATGCTCCAGCCGCTAAGCATTCTTGTTCCACTCTGCCAAACAAATAGACTTCCTGTACTTAAAATAGGAGACAAAAAAACTTTAAATGACTTCTGCTAAACAAGGCAATTTTTGGGTCGATTGTTTATCAGTCGACCCAAAGGTATAAAGGACAAAACCTCTATTAGTGCTCGAGTCAATGTGACTATCACTCCACGCAGATTTTTTATAGAATTTTATCGCAGTGAGGTCAGCGTGTTTGCCGTAAAATCTGGGCTGGAATCATGGTTTGGGCTTGGCAAACAGTGTAGACCCAGATCAGACGCCGCAAATCGCGGCGTCTGATCAGGGTCTTCACTGCTTGCTTACAGTCTTGGAACGGTCAGACGCCGAAAACCACAGCGTCTGATCAGGGTCTACATGGTTTGATACAGTAAAAGAATTTAAGGGTTAAACGAAACTGTTTAAGTACCCGTTCAGAGCCATTTCCCCTATTTACAACCAAAGGCAATCGACCCACCAGCACTCTCAGTGCTTTGATTTATAAATGATTTCAACGGTATGTATTGGGTAACCATTTGTCACAATTTGCCGACTTGTTCCACTTTTTTGAAAACGATGGTCGTAAGAACTGAACTTGAAATATAAACACTTTAAAAGACTTCTAAAAGGAAACAATTTCATAGGTATGTTCCATGGGTGACCCTCTAACAAAGTAGTTGAAAATATTTCTGCTCCACTGGACATGATGGCCATCAGGGCCCAGTTGTTCAAAGCATCGTTAGCTTAACGGGCCCGTTAGTGGTCATATTGTTAACTGTTCTAGCAAGTTTAATACCTAAAATGTTGTTATTTTTGCTGAAAAATGTGAGAAGCTTTTGCATATGCAAAAGCTGCCCACATTTTTTCAGCAAAAATAATAGCATATTTGCCATAATAAATGATCAAAGTTTTAACGATACGTTAACTAACGACGTCGTTAGTTTTGAACAACTGGCCCCAGATATACAACATATAATATTTACATTTCCAGTGTAAAGTCTAATGTAAAGTAGAAGTAAAACAAAGATAAGGAATTGATACAATTAACTTACTCCATCCATAAAAGACACCAAAGGGAAAGAAATACAAACATTAAGCGACCAGACCATAATGGAAACCCAAACAAAGGAAGGCCATATGGACAGTCACTTTCCCACAAAATTGCCATATGGCCATCCAAAATTAAAAGACACAAGTGATACACACAGTAAGTAACAAACAACAACATAAATAAATCGCCACAGAAGAGCCGCCTTGGAACGGTCAGTGGAAGATTTCCACTGGGGGGCTTAAATCGATTTTACGTGGCCACAATCCTCGCCCTTGCTTCCGTCGCGATTTAGACAAATAATTTGTTCAGTCCGCATGAAGGCCTCCTAACTCATCAGTGCAACATCTCCGTGAACACAGAAATCAAAGAACCACAGAGGTGAGACAACGGTGAGGACTCGACAGCAAGAAACCACTGAAATGCTGGAGCAAAAGAAAACCAACAGTTAGACTCCGATGAGCCCGACCAGAGACAGAGCATCAGGCACCAACCAACATTATCTCTTTAATTTTCAATAAGCCTTTACTTTGGAGCCGTCATAGAATCTGAGGCCTGACCCACCGGCGTGCAATTAAAGAGGGAAGCAAAGTTGCCAACCGTGATTGGGTTAACTACCATGCATGCAGTCTGTCGTATAATATCCATGTTGTACCCAATCTTTTTATATCGAAGAATGATTTTACGAAATTGGGTGCTGAAGTCATTGCGGTTATATATTTTTCTGAATTTATATACTAAGTCACCATAAAATTCGGGTTCCGATAACCTTGTTGCAGAAGAGATTTAAGTCCAATATTGAATTTTGAAATTAAATCAGAATGGCGTCTATAAAATTTAGAAAAGGCTTTGCGTAGTTTATGGTACCGATAACCCTGATTAAGAAGTTTAGCCGTTAATAATTTATTACGAGTGTTGAAGTCAGTTACATGACTACACACTCTAGCAAATCGAATTAATTGCGAAATATAAACGCCATAGGATGGCGCACGAGGAACATCACCATCCAAAAAAGGAAAATTTACAATCTCAAAATCAAAGTCATCGCGTTTATCATAAATTTTGCACGAAACAAATCCATCTACAATAGATAGATGTAAATCCAAAAACGGGGCCTCGGTATCAGAAGAATTTGCTTTATTTAACTGAAGTTCTAGGGGGTAAATCTGACTGATCAAACCATCAAAATAGGTATTATCAATATTTAATAAATCATCTAAATATCTAGAAGTAGAGCTAAAAGCTTCAATAATTTCAGATTGGTTAACAATGGAAAGCGACAAAATGAAGTCTCTAAAAAACAATTGCGTTCATACTTCCATGAACGCATCGAATCACATGATTTTCAGTGACGTTAAATGACGTCATTCTAAACCATTGTTGTTCTCTACGGGCGTTGATGACGTCAGCGCTGCTCCGCTGTTTGTAGAAAAACAGCGTGTAAATGTTTTTCAGCCTTAAAGGTTTGCCTTACAAGCATGTTTTCGCCCAGTGATGAGGGACAAATAATGTAAATATAAAAAAAAACTTAATTTTTCTGCTTTTCATGAAAGTATGAACGAAAGTGGGTCGCTAGCAAAGTGTACATTAACCCTTCGGGGTTCATTTACTTTGTACGCGACCCACTGCGTTCATACTTCCATGAACTGCAGAAAAAATAAATTTCATTTCTTAAATAATCTTAAAATGACTTCAACTTCTAAACAGCTGGACAAATTTGAAATGTTCCCTGGGTCACCATAAGCTACAGTTGCTCAACCGCTCCACTCCACCTCTTACTACCTAACATCTCATTTGCACAATATGGATCGGGTGAGCGATTCAGGGCGACCATGGACCTCTTGTGACCTCTTGTGATTTGTCTACTAGCTGTGAGTGAGTGAGTGAGTTTTAGTTTTACGTCCCACCAACAGCTAAGGTCATACGGAGACTGGACCTCGGTTTAAAGACTCATCCGAAAGTCTGGAGAAGTCCGGGATCGATACTGCGATCCCTGGTTTACAAGGCGAGTAGCGTAACCACTGCACCACGGATGCTTCTAAATTGTCTATTGTGAAGCGTACGGAACCCGGGAAGGGGCATGGATTTTTTTTATAAGACAAGATATCTTGTTCACACAACATATTATCTTGTTCACACAACATAATATCTTGTACGCACAAGATATTATCTTGTGCGGACTACATAATATCTTGTTTGCACAACATATTATCTTGTGCGCACAGTATATTTTAATGTTGTGCGCACAAGATATTATCTTGTTCACAGAACTTAATGTCTTGTGCGTACCAGATATTATCTTGTGCGCACAACTTTTATATCTTGTGTGCAATATCTTGTTTGCACAACTTCCAAAGATCTATGTTGTGCAAACAATGTATTATCTTGTGCGCACAAGGTAATATATTGTCCGCACAAGATAAATTATGTTGTCCGCACAACTTAATATCTTGTTCGCACAACATATCAGAGTTCCGTAGTAACCTAATGTGCGCTTATCTTTTTATTTAGGTCACTGAAGTAATTTCATTTTTACTGAAAAGAAAAAATAATCGTAAAAAGGACAGACATATTGTCGCTTCCAACGCCCTTTCCTCCACCTCCGCCCTTCCTCCCCCGTATCCAAACCCATAACAAATTACTCTGAAGACCATTAACCCTTATCTTGCTGTTCACGACAACCCCTATCTTTGCAAACAGTGTAGATCCAGATCAGATGGCTTCTGAAGAAGCCATCTGATCAGGATCTTCACTGTTTGGCATTCAGTTAATGAATTTGTAGCAATAAATTACATCAAGTAATTTGATTGGTTGATAGACAGAAATGGGTGTGGCTTAAATGAATATTCAGCAAGATAAGGGTTAAAGTGCTACACAATGTGTGCCTATGCCCGTCTTACTCTATTTTTATGTCCCCCGGTAGCGATAGCGGGGACATATTGTTTTTGCCCTGTCTGTTTGTTTGTTTGTTTGTTGGTTTGTTGGTTTGTACGTGGACAACTTTAACGTTGGCCATAACTTTTGAACCGTTTGAGATAGAGCTCTCATATTTGGCCTGAAGGTTCCTTGTGACAAGACCTTCACATTTATGCAAAATATTTGACCTGTGACCTTGACCTTGACATTTGACCTACTTAAAAGAAAAAAATAACATTGGTCATATCTTTTGAACCGCTTGAGATACAGACTTCTTATTTAGCATGTATGTTCCTTGTGACAAAAGCTTTACATTCATGCAAACAATTTTGACCTGTGACCTTGACCTTGACCTTTGACCTACTTAAAATAAAAAATAACATTCTGGGCATAACTTTTGAACCGTTTGAGATAGAGCTTTCATATTTGGCCTGAAGGTTCCTTGTGACAAGACCTTCACATTTATGCAAAAAAATTGACCTGTGACCTTGACCTTTGACCTACTTAAAAGAAAAAAATAACATTGGTCATAACTTTTGAACCGCTTGAGATACTGCCTTCATATTTAGCATGTATGTTCCTTGTGACAAAAGCTTTACATTCATGCAAAAAATTTTGACCTGTGACCTTGACCTTTGACCTACTTAAAATAAAAAAAATTACATTTTGGTCATAACTTTTGAACGGTTTGACATAGAGCCTTCATATTTTGCATGTAGGTTCCTTGTAATTTGACCTGTGACCTTGACCTTTGACCTACATAAAAACAGTCAACATTGGTCATAACTTTTGAACCGTTTGAGATACAGCCTTCATGTTTAGCATGTATGTTCCTTGTGACAAAAGCTTTACATTCATGCAAACAATTTTGACCTGTGACCATGACCTTCGACCTACTTAAAATAAAGAATAACATTTTGGTCATAACTTTTGAACGGTTTGAGATAGAGCCTTCATATTTTGCATGTAGGTTCCTTGTGATAAGAGCTTTACATTCACACAAAAAACTTTGACCTGTGACCTTGACCTTTGACCTACATAAAAGAAAAAGTTAACATTGGTCATAACTTTTGAACCATTTGAGATACAGCCTTCATATTTAGCATGTAGGTTCCTTGTGACAAACGCATTACATTCATGCAAAAATTTTGACTTGTGACCTTGACCTTTGACCTACTTGAAAAAACTCAACATTTTTGGTCATAACTTTCGAAACGTTTGGGATAGAGCTTTCATATTTGGCATGTAGGTTCCCTGTGATTAGAGCTTTTCATTCATGCAAAATGTTTGGACCATGACCTTGACCTTTGACCTGCTTAAAAGAAAAAATAAAATTGTTCATAACTTTTGAACCGTTTAACATAGAGCCTTATTATTTGGCCTGTAGGTTCCTTGTGACAAGAGCTTCACATTCATGCAATTTTTTTTACCTGTGACCTTGACCTACTTTAAAGAAAAAATATTATTGTTCATAACTTTTGAACCGTTTAAGAAAGAGCTTTCATATTTGGCATGTAAGTTTCTTGTGTCAAGGGCTTCCCACACAAACAAAAATCTTGAACTGTGAGCAACTTCGAATAAAAAATGACCATGCCCGGGGACATGTTCGTGTTTCACAAACACATCTTGTTGTTATTTCACTTATTTCGAGCCGATCGTGCATCAGAGATGGGCGAAAAACCGGTAAACCAGAAGAGAGAGAACAACAAAAACAAAACAAATAATAATAATAAAAAAAACACTTGACTTGTCACATGACCAGGGCGAGGCTCGAACCCACAAACCTGAGACATTTTGTGTTACAAACTACAATAAAGCTCCAATGATCCGAACACTGTTGACTCATCTTCCTTGGCTCTTTAGCCCATACAAAATTCATTTTAGGTTGTATTGAAAACAAAGCTAGAAATGCGTTGTTTGTAGTCATTAGAATCTAATGAGTGAACTCACAATGACTACAGTTTATAAAACATCGAAATTGCATCCCTAAATCATTATTACAGGACGTCCCCGCCTGTAGGGGCTTGAAGAAATATATGGGCTGCATGATGCTTCCGCGCAGAGCTGAATCCGGCCCATAAACTAGTACTGGTAAACCGCTTAAGGAATCTAAGCCTGTCCAGGAACTGCGGTGCGAGGCGGACCGTCCATGCTAATAAACCCTATTGGTTTCATCGAGCGACAGGGCTTGAGATGTCATTTCATCTCAATGTCGGGTAAAAGTCCCACAAAATTGGAAGCAACGTCTCCAAAATGTCCCTTTACAGTGTTGACGGGGACGTTAAACCTCAAATCAAACAAACAAACAATTATTACAGGAATGAAGTTCAGTTTTGTGGATTTTATCGATGTTTAACCCTTGTTCTGCTGAATATTTATATATGCCAAACCCACTACTGATTATCAGCCAATCAGATTACTTGATTCAAATTATTGCAACAAATTCACAATCTGAATGACAAACAATGTAGATCCTGATCAGATGGCTTCTTCAGAAGCCATCTGATCTGGATCTACATTGTTTGAAAGGTAAGGCATATCCGGGCTCAGCAGGACAAGGGTTAAAGTACTCCGGCGAATCACTCACAAGGGCTTCATGCTAAGTTTATGAGTGATTCTTGGGTTCATGCTAAGTTGGTGAGTGATTCGCCGGAGTTTACACATCGATAAAATCCACAAAAATGATCATTCATTCGATACATCGAAATGTTAAAAATGCCAACAAAAGCGTTTGTTTGTTTGTTTTGTTTGATTTGAGGTTTAACGTCCCCGTCAACACTGTATAGGTCATTTTGGAGACGTTGCTTCCAATTTTGTTGGACTTTTACCCGACACTGAGATGAAATGACATTTCAAGCCCTGCCGCCCAATGAAACCAATAGGGTTTATTTGCATGGACGGTCCATGCCTCGCACCGCGGTTCCTGGACAGGCTTAGATCCTCTAAGCGGTTTACCAGTACTAGTGTGCGGGCCGGATTCAGCTCTACGTGGAAGCATCATGCAGCCCATATATTTCTTCAAGCCCCTATGGGCGGGGGCTTCCACCAAAAGCGTAAGAATGACATTACCAAACGGCCACAGCGGAATGATTAGAAGCAAGGAACCTCAGCGAAAAAAAACAAAAAACGTCAAGTCTTAAATTTCCGTTTATTTGTTTTCTAACAAGTTTCCCATCTTTTAATCGAACGGTATTAACGTCACTTCTTTCAATGACGTAAAGCGCAGATTTTAAACGCGCTCTTTGACGTCACGTAGTTCTGCGATTCTTGCTCATGGAATTTATCGAAGTATAAAACTTTTGTTTCAACCAATCAAATCGCTCGAAATATACATACTGATGGAGAATTGGGATTATTTTAGACAAAACCAGGTTTGGTCATGACGCACATTATCGTCCACCAGACTAGCTTTGACATGCCCTTTAAAACGCATATTCAAATACAGTATATTGAAATTTTACCACCCATAAATGAAAACGTGTCAGATAAAAATAATATCAGCCAATGCATAACAAAACCTACAATAAGACATGTGCGCCCAACGAAGACTCAGATCAGCCTGCGCATCCGCGCAGTCTGATCAGAGTCTTCGTTGTGCGCTCTAAGGTTAGCTAAGGGCTCAATGCTCCTTCATGCAGCAAGATAAGTCACTGATTAAACTATATGGGTGCGCAGGCTGATCTGAGTCTTCGATGGGTGCACAGGTCTTATTGTAGGTTTTGTCGTGTGCTGGCTAAATTATTCTGATTTTTTACCTCACCTGGGCCTTTGATTGCAGGACATGTCTATTTTTGACTTTGTCATCACCGTAACTTCTTCAGTTTTCATCGGATCTTCTTGAAACTTACAAACAAGTAAGTCAGGGATAAAAGCTCGGATAAGTTCGAAAATTAGCGATGTCGGTCGATTACTCACGGAGTCATGTCCCCTACTTTGCTGAAAAAGCTTATTTTGACATTGTCATCACCGTAGCCCCTTCAGTTTTAATCGGGTCTTCTTGAAACTTACAAACAAGTAAGTCAGGGATAAAAGCTCGAATGAGTTCGAAAACTGGCGAGTTCGGCATATCTATCAAAGAGTAACGTCCCCTTGATTGCTGAAAATGCATATTTTTGACCTTGTCATCACCGCATCCCCTTCAGTTTTCATCGGATCTTTTTGCAACTTGCATGCTAGTAAGTAAGGGATATTACCTCGGAAGAGTTTAAAAATTTATTAGATCGGCCTATATTTCAGAGAGTTATATTCCCCTTGATTTCACAAAATGCCTATTTGATCTTTTCATTACTGAAGCCCCTTCAGTTTTTATTGGATCTTCCAGAAACTTACATGTAAGTAAATAAGGGAGAAAAGCTTGGATCAGTTCGAAAACTGATGAGGTCAGCCTATTTATCATAGAGTTATGTCCCTTTGATTGCAGAAAATGCCTATTTTGGACATTGTCATCACCGCAACTCCTCCAGTTTTCATCGGATCTTCTTTCAAACTTATTTGTAAGTAAGTCAGGGATAAAAGCTAGGATGAGTTCGAAAACTAGCGATGTCAGTCGATTTATCACGGAATTATGTCCCCTACTTTGCTGAAATGCTTATTTTCGACGTCATCTTTAGTTTTGTTTCTTTTCGACGGATTTTCTTGAAACTTATTTATGAGTAAGTCAGGGATAAAAGCCCCTTTAGTTTTGATCGGATCTTCTTGAAACTTACAAACAAGTAAGTCAGTGATAATAATTCGGATGAGTTCGAAAACTGGCAAGTCGGACATATCTGTCACAGAGTTACGTCTCTTTGATTGCTGAAAATGCATTTTTGATGACCTTGTCATCACCGTATCCCCTTCAGTTTTCATCGGAACGTTTTGAAACTTACATGATAAAACGTCGGCTGAGTTCTAAAATTGATTAGATCGGCCTATATTTCAGAGAGTTATGACCCCCTTGATTTCATAAAATGCCTATTTGACGTTGTCATCACCGTAACCGCTTCAGTTTTATTGACTCTTCTAGAAACTTACATGTAAGTAAATCAGGGATAAAAGCTTGGATCAGTTCGGAAACTGATGAGGCCAGCCTATTTATCATAGAGTTACGTCCCTTTGATTGCAGAAATTGCCTATTTTGGACCTTGTCATCACCGTAACTCCTTTAGTTTTCGACGGAATTTCTTGAAACTTATTTATGAGTAAGTCAGGGATAAAATCTAGGATGAGTTCGAACACTAGCTATGTCAGTCGATTAATCACGGAATTATGTCCCCTACTTTGCTGAAATGCTTATTTTCGACGTTGTCTTCACCGTAGCCCCTTCAGTTTTGATCGGATCTTCTTGAAACTTAAAAACAAGTAAGTCAGGAATTAAAGCTCGGATGATTTCGCAAAACTGATGAGGTTGACCTATTTATCATAGAGTTAAATCCCTTTGATTGCAGAAAATGCCTATTTTGGACCTTGTCATCACCATAGTCCCTTCAGTTTTTATCGGATCTCCTTGAAACTTTCATATAAGCAATTAGGAATAAAAGCTCGAATGAGTTCAAAACCTGGTGAGCTCGGCTTATTTGTCATAGACTTCACTTTGATTACAGAAAATGTCTGTTTTTGACCTTGTCATTACCGTAGCCCATTCAGTTTTAATCCGATCTCCTTGAAACATATATGCAAGTAAGTCAGGGATAAAAGCTCGGATGAGTTCAAAAACTGGTGCGGTCGGCCTATTTATCATAGAGTTATGTCCCTTTGATTGCTGATTTTTGACATTTTCACCATTATAAGTCCCTAAGTTTTGAATGGATCTTCCTGGAACTTACATATAAGTATGTTAGGGATAATAGCTTGAATGGGTTTGCAAACCAACATTGTTGGCACATTACTCATAGAGATAAGTCCCCTTCTTTGTTAAATGTCTATTTTGTACCATGTCATCACGGGGTCGGCAACATTCTTTCGTGGAGATTGATCAAGAAATCTTTTATACGGCCTTTCTCTCACTTCCGCTGATTCAAGAAGAGCAGTTGTCAGTTTCTGGCGAAAGAATGTGCACTGTACTGGTTAACCGCTTGTTGACCGCTTATGTATAAGCTTGCCCAGGAAAAGGGTGGATAGTTTAACTGCTCAAAAATGACCTAAAGAGTGTTGACTGGACCGTTTAACTCCAAAACAAACAAACAAAACATTGTGATCACCATAAGTCCTTTAGTTTTGATCGATTCTTCCTTGTAGAATATAAGTAGGTTGGGAATGAAAGTTCAGATGAGTTTGAAAAATGGTGATGTCAGCCTATCACTCATAGAGTAACGTCCCCTTAAATGCTGAAAATACCTGTTGTTGTTGTTGTTTTGTTTTTTTTTTGTTGTTATTTTTTACCTTTTATCAGCATAAATCCTTCGGCCCCCTCCCATCGGGGCTTGAAGAAATATATGGTTAGCATCCCAGCAAACACTCAACGTTGAACTAACGTTGAAACAACGTTTTCAACGTTGTTTCAACGTTCGTTGAACGTTGAGTCAACGTTTGGTACCTGCAGGGATAGTGCTTCCGCGCAGAGCTGAAACCGACCGAACACGAGTACTGGTAAACCGCCTTTAGAGGATCTAAAGTAGAAGTAAAACAAAGATCAGGAATCGATACAATTAACCTACTCCATCCATCAAAGACACCAAAGGGAAAGAAACACAAACATTAAGCGACAAGACCATAATGGAAACCTAAACAAAGGAAGGCCATAAGGACAGTTACTTTCCCACAAAATGGCCATATGGCCATCCAAAATAAAAAGACATAAGTGATACACACACTAAGTAACAAACAACAACATAAATAAATCGCCACAGAAGAACCGCCTTGGAACGGTCAGTGGAAAGATTTCCACTGGGGGGCTTAAATCGATTAAAAACGGAGTGCCCGGAGAGAAACTACATTGTCTTCCTCCGTAAAGAGAACTTGCATTTCTCAACAGAATCAGAATCAGAATTGTTACTGGTGACACGTCAAATGACATTCATACAACAGGACCTGTTATTGTTTAAAAAGATATTTTTGAGCTTGGTGACCTTACCAATTTAAGAATATTTCACAAATATCGAGCACAACGTTCATCTTTAGATAGCGAGCACAGGACTATCCAGATATATAAAATCGTCTTGCACATAATTAAATAATTGCATTAAATTGCAGGGGTATAAATTTTGTTTCTTCATATTTTTGCTCAAAAATAAGTTTGTGGGTACTCGTTAGAACCGCCTCATTGTATCATCCGCAATCTACGTTTTGAGCAATATAATATATTTAACAAATTAGCATCTGATAAATGCTATTCCTTTAGCCATGATCGATAGCAATATTTCGCATAGATTTTGTTTGTTTGTTTGGTTTGAGGTTTAACGTCCCCTATGGGCGGGGGCTGATTTCGCATAAATATGTTATCCTAAGTGTATGACTCAAAATCTAGTACACATTTGTTCTCAATACAAAAACACTCAAATCTCACAAAACGGCGAGATTCGCGTTCAGAAATATACAGGTAAATCAGAATGCTTCTAATAATACAGGTAAGCGAGACCACTTGTCCCGATGGTCAGCGGTCAACGGGGAAATAACTGGCAATAAAAGATTATGCTTATTTTATGGATTTAGTTCCCTTGTAGACTGCGTTAAAATAAGTTCGGTATGGTGGCCACAATCCTCGCCCTTACTTCCGTCGCGATTTAGACAAATAATTTATTCAGTCCGTATGAAGGCCTCCTAACTCATCAGTGCAACATCTCCGTGAACACAAATAATCAAAGAAATACAGAGGTGAGACAACGGTGAGGACTCGACAGCAAGAAACCACTGAAATGCTGGAGCAAAAGAAAACCAACAGTTAGACTCCGATGGGCCCGACCAGAGACAGAGCATCGGGCACCAACCAACATTACCTTGAATTAGATCTCTCTAATTCCCAATAAGCCTTTTCGTTGGAACCGTCATAGAATCTGAGGCCTGACCCACCGGCGTGCAGTTAAAGAGGGAAGCAAAGTTGCCAACCGTGATTGGGCTAACTACCATACATGCAGTCTGTCGTATAATATCCATGTTGTACCCAATCTTTTTTATATCGAAGAATGATTTTACGAAATTGGGTGCTAAAGTCATTGTGGTTATATATTTTTCTGAATTTATATACTAAGTCACCATAAAATTTGGGTTCCGTTAGACCTTGTTGTAGAAGAGCTTTAAGCCTGCCCAGGCAAAGCGGTACAAGTCGGACCGCCCATGCTTATAAACCCTATTCGTTTCTTTGGGCGACAGGGCTTGAGATGCCGTTTTATCTCAATGTCGGGTAAAAGTCCCACAAAACTGGAAGCAACGTCTCCAAAATGACCTATACAGTGTTGAGGGGGAACGTTAAACCTCAAATCAAACAAACAAATCGATAAAGATTGGAATTTCCTGAAACTTTGAATATGTTAGCTAAGGTGAGCGATATAGGACCATCATGGTCCTCTTGCGACGAAAAATAAATGTAATATTACACTTTTGCAACGGTTCTCGTCGCAAAACATATCTTTCGGAGTCGATCATTCTATTGGATTTGGACATCGGAGTTAATTCAACGTTATGTGCCTGTGATGTTAAGTGTGACTCTCGATATATTAAGATAGCAACGCTTTAGTAATTATATCCCATTGTATGCGAGAAACCCCTAAAGGGGTACCTGGCAAACAGTGCAGACCCAGATCAGACGCCGCAGAACGCTGCGTCTGATCAGGGCCTGCACTATTTGCTAACAGAATTTTCCTTCAAAAATAGGATAAAAACGAAACAAATAGGCCTGACACCCCTTATATGACAAATGGACTTGTCCAATATATAGGAATGGAAGAGTACACCAGTATACAATGGGTACTACACGAATCAATATGACTGTAGACTGTCGTGCGTGTTAACTTGATGGATACTGTAGTGAAAGGTAAAAATAATAAAAAAAATAATAATAATAGCGTGTGCTTTGGGATATGTTGCAAAACTCAATAAATAAAATCTATATGCATAAAATACATTTAAATGATATATTGAGGTATTTGAATGCAAAATCGTTATGTAGGTGCAATATTTTTTTTGTTTTAGATTTATTTATTTTAACTGCTATAGAATTGTTTTAAATGCAAAATATAATTACAATTAAAAAATGATTTTAGATGCATGAACTTTTTCATGATTTATTTTCGCTTTAAATGCTTAAGATGTTTTATGTATGTAAAAGTATATTCATATGCTAAAATAGCATGTAGATGCATAACCTTGTGTTAAGTTTTCAAAACACGTCGATTTACACTCACAAAAAACAAAATCATTTAGATGCATAAGCATGCCGAGAAGTTCAATAGCGTGACGTCAATCGATACCGCGTACAAGTAATAGTTTGCACATAGATGTTATTATCCATCTTTGCTTTGATTTAGCGACCCTTTCAAGATTATTTCACGTATATTGATAGAAGCCTCCGTGGTGCAGTGGTTACGCTACTCGCCTTGTAAACCAGGGGTCGCAGGATCGATCCCGGGCTTCTCCAGACTTTCGGATGAGTCTTTAAACCGAGGTCCCGTCTCCGTATGACCTTAGCTGTTGGTGGGACGTAAAACTCAAACACTCACGTATTGTGAGCCGAAAGTTTATTCAGAAGGTGGGCAAAAACCGGTGTACCCGGACCAAAACCACCTGACATTCCGTTGCAGAACTTGGTATCTCACATGTGACCCGAGCCAGACTCGGACCATTGCGATGTGAAATGGCATTTCGGTCTCACGGTATATAGAGTGGGTGCTCCTTCCATAAAAGATGCGCGCAATGAAACAAGATTTATTTAAAGGACTGAATAAGCGTTACTGCTACTGCTGGTAGTAGTAGCAGTAATGCTGCTGTTACTGTTTTCTTCACGTCGAACTTGACTAAAATGACTAAATCTTATCCTAGCGCGCAGATTTCGCAGATGCGCAGAAGTAAGCTACATGGCTGTAAGATACTCTTTTTATGAAAGGCATGAATACTCATGAAAGATACTCTGTATGTCGTAAGACCAAGAGTCCCATAGATCCCGCGGATTATGACGTCTGTCTCCAAGACTTGATTGTTCGATTTGAGGTTTAACGTCCCCGTCATCACTATTTTCGTAATTTTAGTTTATACTAATTTATTTTAGTTCGATTGCGATGAAAGCTTTAAGCTTATTGAATCGCTCTCTAACACTCATTCCGGGTGTTTTCACGCGCGCGAGAGAGAGAGCAGTGGCTTTTAGACCACTGCTACCCATTTACACCTGGGTGGAGTGGGGCAGTGTTATTGCGTGTCTTGCCCAAGGACACATCTCGATACCGGTGGCGGATTCGAACGCACAACCTCTCGATTATGAGTCGAACGCGCTAACCACTGCGCTATCGTAATTTTGAAGACCTTGCTTCCAATTTCGTGGATTTTTTTCCCGACATTTAGATGAAATGACGTCTCAAGCCCTGTCGCCCAATATGAAACCAATAGGGTTTATAAGCATGGACGGGCCGATTCACACCGCTTTTCCTGGACATGCTTAGACCTCTCAGCGGTTTACCAGTACTCGTGTGTGTGTGTCGGTTTCATCTCTGCGTGGAAGCATCATGCAGCCCATCTATTTCTTCATGCCCCGATGGGCGGGGGCTACAAACAGTGATGGCCCTGATCAGACGCCGCGTTCTGCGGCGTCTGATTTGGACCTGCACTGTTTGCCAGGGTACCCGTTTTGGGGTCTCTGGTACAAAATGTGTTAAACCCTTAAACCCGAGTCCCTCGGTTTAAGGGTTACAAGCACATGTTATAGAATTCGTTCCTGTGTTGGGGCCGGCCTCGGTAGGTCAGTCGGATGCGCGTCTGACTGGTGATCAGGAGTACGCGGGTTCGATACCTGCCGGGGTTGGCAACATTCTTTCGTGGAGATTGATCATGAAATCATTCGCTCCCTTCCGCTGATTCAAGAAGAGCAGCTGTCAGTTTCTGACGAAAGAATGTGCCCTGTACTGGTTAACCGGTTACGTATAAGCTTGCCCAGGAAAAGGGTGGATAGGTAAACTGATCGGCTCAAAATGACCTAAGTAGTGTTGACTGGACCGTTAAACTCCAATACAAAGAAACAAACAAGCAAACAAAAACCTGTGTCGGTCCGTCTTGAAATTAGATGTCTAAATCATATTGATTAATTGGTATTTATTGTATGGGCCCTGTTCTTCAGTATTTACTGTTTAAAATTTTTATACATATCAAACTAACTTTTTTACTTTTAATATCCTCATAATTCTCAATGCCGTTAACTATTAACCGTTTGACGCTTATGACCCACAAAGAGAGTTGACGCGTCGTTAAACACGAAATCATCATCATCATCATCATTCTTCAGTATTTTGTACGGCCCCCGCCCATAGGGGCTTGAAGAAATATAGGCCTATGGGCTGCATGATGCTTCCACGCAGAGCTGACTCCGGCCCGCACACTAGTACTGGTAAACCGCTTAGAGGATCTAAGCCTGTCTAGGAACCGCGGTGCGAGGCGGACCGTCCATGCTAATAAACCCTATTGGTTTCATTGGGCGACAGGGCATGAGATGTCATTTCATCTCAATGTCGGGTAAAAGTCCCACAAATTTGGAAGCAACGTCTCCTAAATGACCTTTACAGTGTTGACGGGGACGTAAAACCTCAAACAAATCAGTATTTTGTAAACGACACTAACCCTTGGTGGTGGTTCGAGCCTCGCTTAAATCGCCATCAAAACACACACACATTTTCTCGCTACCCCACGTTTTCACAGTTCAGCGGTTTACTTGTCTAGCTGAACCCATTTCGTACCAGACACCCCTAAAGCGGTACCTTGGCAAACAGTGCAGACCCAGATCAGACGCCACAGAATGCGGCGTCTCATCAGGGCCTCCACTGTTTGCTAAAAGTTCAGTCATTTTCCAAATAAATTTTGATGAGAACACAACCTGACAGCCCAAAATTTTGGAATGGGCTCCTGCTAAATATATGGTGGAAGATTCCATTTGGTACAAAAAGGGTTAACATACTGATTTGTTACGGTTGGATGGGTGACTAAATTTTCGAATTTTATTGGGCGCCGTTGTACTATTTATACCCTGTTTATGGATATCCATAATTATTTATGGATATCCATAAATTGAATAACTGAAATCCATAATTCGATTTATGGATATCCAAAATTATTTATGGATATCCATAATAATTTATTGATATCCATAATTCGAATTTATGATAACCATTATTCGAATTATGGATATCCACAAATCTGTCTAAATTAATGATATCCATAAATCAGATTATGGATATCCATTAATCGAATTATGGATATCCATTATTCGGCTGATTTATGGTTGTCATTAATTCGAATTATGGATGTCCATAAATCTAAATATTGATATCCATAATTCGATTTATTGATATCAATAATTCAGATTGATTAATGGATTTCCATAATTCGAATTATGGATATCGTTAATTCGAATAATGGATTTCCATATTCCGGTCCATTTATAGATATCACTCATTCGAATTATGAATATCAAAATTCGTCTTTGCAAATAAAAACAATAAATAATGACTGACACCGAATGCTTTTGTGTTGAATTACAAGGCTGACACGATTAATCGTATAATCGATTATTCAATCGATAAATTTCACAAAAATGATTATCGTTACTGATTTGCTTGCAATCGATTATTTGATAGGTACAATTTACTACCTTAAGGTATGCCTAAAATAGCTGGATGAGTGGCAAACAGTGCAGACCCTGATGAGACGCCGCATTCTGCGGCGTCTCATCTGGGTCTACACTGTTTGCTAAGCCTCGCCTGTATGTTCAAATATACATATGGTAAAGGGCAACATATGGTAAGAGTCATGCTCACACAGAAAGCCAAACAGGTAAAATTATGACAAAGAACTTTAGCGATTACTAATCGATTATCGATCGCAATGCCATGATAGATAATCGATTATCGTTTCAGCTCCGATTAGCCAGCCCTAGTGAATTATGGTTATGCACAATTCGAAATATGGATATCATTAATTCAGCCCGATTTATAAATATCCATAATTCGATTTATGGATATCTATAATTCACATTATGGACATCCATAAATCAGCGGAATAATGGATATCCATATTTTGATTTATTGATATACATAATTCGAATAAGTGATGTCCATACCAAACCTTTGACAGTTCTCTTTCCAAAATAGAAGTGAAGACAATGATCAGGAATCTATACAATTAATCCACAGCTCCCAGCTGTGACACCAAAAGGAACGAAACACACGAAACAACTAGACCCTAATGGAAACATCACTAGTGGAAAGCCAAAAGGACAGTTACTTTCCCACAAAATGGTCAACTGGCTATTCCAAACAAAATAATATAAGCGAAACACACACTCAAAGACAAACCATAACAAAAATAAAGAACCGTCTTGAAACGGTCAGTGAAACGAATTCCACCTTGAAAAAAAGCCGTAAAACAAAAACCAAAGAACCGAGAGCTGAAACAGGAAAAATAAGGTTTGCCCCTGTAAACCCCAGTCTAATTAAGAAATAGATCAGCTCTAGCTGTGATTTGTTGACTAATAAATCACAGTTTGGAGGTCAGCTGTAAAGTAGATCAAATCACGAGCGCGTAGCGCGCGTGATTTGTCTACTTACAACTGACCGACAAACTGTGATTTATTACTCAACAAATCACAAACTAGAGCTGATCTATTTCGATTCTAAGACGCTGAAAATCGGCAATATTGCTGTTGTTTCCTTCAAAATCTCACAACTTTTCGCCATTGTTAGAAGAAATCCCGCTAAAATTATCGACTGAAACACATGCATTTATATCCTTTTCTAACGTTTTCGATGCGAGAAAATGACGTTACACCGTCTAACGTCAAGGAAATCGACTAGTGACGTCATAAATTTGCAGTTTTTAATGACGTCACTCGTCACGCTCTTCCTTGTCGTGATTTGTTGTAGAATAAAACACAGTTATTTTCCATTGCCTATATACATGATATAGGCGCGCTGTGTTAGAATGTTTCCATTAGGAACTAGTTTTTCATGTTTGTGTTTCTTTCCATTTGGTTCTGTGATTGGAGATGTGGGTTAATTGTATCGATTCCTGATCATTGCCTTCACTTCTAATTTACTACGAGTATATAGAAGTGTGGTTCAAGGGGGTCAAAATTTTATAGGCGTGGTTTCGTGACGAGGCCCTTCATTGCATATCCTATATGCGCACACCGTTGTCTCAGCTTTTTCAGCGTTGAAACAACGTTTATCACATGACGTCGTTGATAAGCAGTGGATAACGTCGTGTAATAAAAATCGTATGACTACACGTGTAATAACTTTTTGGCGGGACTACGTAACGTCATGATGACGTCCATGTCAACAATGCATTTTAGGTGGAACATTTGCCAAATTTAAAGGCGATGAAATCCAATTTAAAGTGGTCATGTGATAAACAGAATCTTACACTCGTGGTCATTTCATATGAAATTTATGAAACTCGCCGAAGGCTCGTTTCATAAATTTCATATGAAATGACCACTCGTGTAAGATCCTCTATTTATCATATGACGTCGCGTCTGAGAGTGTAATAACGCCATGTAATAAATTCGATAATCTACTAGTGGGTTAAATATGCAAATTAGTTAGATACGCCCCGTAATGTTACATGTACGACGTCCTTAACGACGTCGCGTTTACTAATGGCGGAATATTGACAGTTCTGTACAAAAATCGGGAATTAAATGTCATATGATGAATAGAATCTTGCATTCGTGCTCATGTATTATTTAATTTATTAAACTCGCTGGGAAAAAGAGATAAAATGCTCGGCAAAGCCTAACATTTTATCCCTTTTCCTCAAATCGTTTAATAAATTCAATAATACATGGGCACTCATGTAAGATCCTCTATTTTCAACATTGTTTAATGTTTATTCGACGTTGAGTGCCTGCTTAGTAGCTTTTGCTGTTCCTTGTACATGTATATAGTATATCATTACTTTTCAGGTTCCCAGATATTTGTAAAGAGGAGATGTCTGCAACTGTTTGTACCAGCTTTCTGCCTTTTCACGGCGTTTTATTGCGCATTTCCTTCACGACACATGGAGTTTGTTCATAAAGCTGTGCCAGCCCAACTCACTAATAGACTTATTCATAAACACCAGTACAACGTGCTTCTGAACAACGAGTCGATATGTGAATCTGAGATATTTATTTTATTTTTGGTTTTTACCGCTCCGCAGCATGTTGGGATGCGTGAAACTATTAGACAGACATGGGGCTCGGTGAAAACCTACAATGGTTCTGAACTCAGGCTTATATTTCTGGTTGGGCAGAGAAAAACGGCAGAACAACGTCAGGGAGATGATTCACAAATCAATCTTCAAGGCGAGAGTAGTAGGTACCAGGACATTGTACAAGGAAACTTCATCGACACGTATTCAAATCTGACCTATAAAACAGTTTTTGGGTTGTACTGGGTGAACAAATATTGTAGGAAATCTCATTTCGTGTTCAAAGTAGATGATGATACGATTGTGAATGTCTTTAAGCTTGTTGACTTTTTGCATAGTTTGGAAAGTACCAAAGAACCACTAAACAAGTTCGTTTATTGCATGACAAGGAGAATCGGAACTCCAATCAGATTTATATCCTCGCACCCGTTCTACATGTCTTTTTCCGAGTATAGTCATTTCTGGTGGCCCACGTACTGTCATGGAACAGGTTATCTCATGTCAACTGATGTAGCCCTTAGTGTGTATGATGTTACAAAACTCGTGCCATTTCTAGTACTTGAAGATGTATTTTTGGGGTTTTGCATGGAGTATCTTGACATCCAGATTGTGGATAACCGGTTCGGCTACTTTATAGATCCATACGGTCGTCCCCACAAGCCGCTAGACTTATGTATACTGAAACAAACTGGAAGAAATAAGGAACTTATATTTACATACTGGGAGCGAATAAATTCTCTAACTTCAACTCAGATACTGAAGACCAAAATATCCTTAATTCTAGCGACTGGAATAATTTTTGTAATTATAATTTTAAGTGCAGGCATAATATTTTTAAAAATAAAAAGCAGATGTTTTGCTTGTCTCGCTCACTTCCTGAGACCATGGAGACGATCCCGTGCGTAGTCAAGCAAAACACAACACAAGAAGTATTTCTGACGTCAAGATAGATGAAGATGTGTCATAAGCACCGGACTTTAGGTTATCATCTGTAGTTTTTGACTGCTATTTACTCCCTTGCTTTAAACGTAATTTTAGAAGTTTTTACTTTACTCTTGAAACCTGATGAATTTTCTCGATCAAAGTTGCCTACTAATTTTAGCACATGTAATTAATTCTATTTTAAAAGGTATTATACAACTACGCAACTACGAAGGTACATGATTTTTTTTATAAGTTGTTATTATCTTGTTCGGACAACATAATTATTATCTTGTGCGCATAAGATATTATCTTGTGAATATCTTGTGACAAGATATTATCTTGTTCACACAAAATAATATCTTGTGCGCAATAACTTATAACTCCCCAAGATCTATCCCAGTAGGCACACGTCGCTATTGCAACGTCAAATCAACGTCGGTGCAACGTCATTGCACCGACGTAGATGTGAAGTTGCATAAAGGTCATGACGTTTTACCGACGTTGATGTGACGTCAGAATTACGTCATGTGCCTGCTGGGATGTTGTGCAAACAAAATAATATGTTGTGTCATTTTTTTAACTTTATTGATTGCCATACCGTTGTCCCGGGAAGGGACATGGATTTTTTAATATGTTGTGTGAACAAGATATTAAGTTGTGCGCACAAGATAATATGCTGGTTTCAACTTTATTTCTTTGTAAAATACATACATCTTTTACACAGATAATGTTGACAAAGAATACAAGTATCATACAAAGGGATTCAGAAAAAGGTCAAATGACTTATTCAAATCTGTATCCCTCGATTACAATATCAATGTACTAATTATAGTTGTGATTGTCAAATTTGTTCGAATTTGCAAGTTATTGTGAAGTATTGCAAGTGAATTTCATTTGAGTTACAAAATGAATAGAAGCATGGATATATGGCTCCACGGGGAATGGAATTTAAGGTAATTATTTTATTTCATTAGCATTTGAAGAATCAAGTCTTGGGCTTGTAATTTGTGGGCTGTCTCAAGAGAAACAATACACTGTAGAAAATCAGTAGCGCTCTTCGAATCGTGATGTGAGGCAGAGGCTGAAGATCGGTTCGGTTGGACGCTGTAGCTGTTTAACTTTGGCTCGAGTTAGTAGATGTGTTTTACAAACTTTTTTTCTGGTATGAACGTGCATGTATATATTCACGTGTGTAGATATATGTATGTGCGCCCATGTAGAAAAACTACACATATTTATACATCTGTGATAAGTACCAGTAAGGCATTTGGTATCTATGATTATAAATTTGAAGTAACAAAATCTTTTAGATTTAAGAATAAAATTTTGTACTGCTAAGAATATTTGTATGTTATCATTCACAGAGAGATCAGTACTGCCGTATAGAAGGATGTTTAAAGCAGGTTGGCAAATAGCTGAGACAATGTTTAACATGTCCTGTCTTATGTCAGTGTACTGTTCACAGGCCATGAGGTAATGATTCGTGTCCTCAACAGCTCCGCAAGCACATAAGTAGTTATTTAGAATATTTTTTGAAAGAGATGATCGTGTAACGAGCTGCAATTAAGTCTGCAATTAAGGCTGCAATTAAGTTAACTTTATTTATTGCCATACCGTTGTCCCGGGAAGGGACATGGATTTTTTTTTAATATGTTGTGTGAACAAGATATTAAGTTAACTTTATTGATTGCCATACCGTTTGTGGGAAAGTAACTGTCCTTATGGCCTTCCTTTGTTTAGGTTTCCATTATGGTCTGGTCGCTTAATGTTTGAGTTTCTTTCCCTTTGGTGTCTTTGATGGTTGGAGTAAGTTAATTGTATCGATTCCTGATCTTTGTTTTACTTCTAACTGGTATGATGTACTTGACCAAATCTTTAACCTGCGCAAAAATATGACGGTGGTTTTCTTTCGTAAGACTGTAGTTTGTGCTTAAAAGCTGCTAATGAGGGTGCATTTTTCTTGTCGTCTGGCAAATCGTTCCAGTTGGAAGATAATATGTTGTCCCCACTAGATAAATTTTGTTGTCTATATTTAATGTAAGGAATGCTTTTTTCACTAAATTATACTTTATGGTCATGTCAGAAAGTGAGTGAAGCTCTCACCTTTCTGCCTGACAATATTTACATAAGATTTGCGGACCTTTAATGCGGACTGAACAAATTACCTGTCTTAATCGCGACCGAAGTAAGGGCGAGGATTGTGGCCACGTAAAATCGATTTAAGACTCCCAGTGGAATTCGTGTCACTGATCGTTCCAAGGCGGTTCATCTGTCGCGGTTTATTTTTGTAATGGGTAGCCTATTGGCCATTTTGTGGGAAAGTAACTGGCCTTTTGGCATTCCGCTATTGATGTTTCCATTAGGGTCTGTTATTTCATGTTTGTGTTTTTTTCCCCTTCGGTGTCTTTGATTGGAGCTGTGGGTTAATTGTATCGATTCCTGATCATTGCCTCCACTTCTATTTTGGTACTAAGTTATTTTAGACAAGCTGTTGGTATTCCTATGGGTACAAATTGCGCACCCCTTGTGGCTGATCGGTTCTTGTTTTGTTATGAAAGAGACTTCATTATGTCCCTTTCCGTTGAAAACCAATCTGAAATCGTTGAAACCTTTAGCTCGACTTCTTGATATTTGGATGATTTATTAAATATGGACGGTGCCTGTTTCGGTGGTTTGGTCACAACTTCGGTTAAATAAAATAAATTCTTCTGATACCGAGGCCCCGTTTTTGGATTTACATCTATCTATTCTAGATGGGTTTGTTTCTTGCAAAATGTATGATATACACGATAAACGCGATGATTTTGATTTTGAGATTGTACATTTTCCTTTCTTGGATGGTTGGGATCCTCGTGTGGCATCTTATGGCATTTATATTTCGCAATTGATTCGATTTCCGGAGTTTCTGTTGTGTGGCTGGCTTCGGCGCTCGTGGTGGGTTGTTGGCTGCTGAACATCTTGATCGGGGTTGTCGATGTCGTGGACTAGGCGGGACCTTTTCAAAATTTTATAGACGTCATTCCGATTTAATTTCAACATTCAATGTTGGACTTGGGTCTCTTCTGCAGCAGGGTCTATCAGAACCCGAATTTTATGGTGATTTAGTATATAAATTCGGAAAAATATATAAATACAATGACTTCGGACCCGATTTTGTGAGGTCGTTCTTCGGTGTAAAAAGATAGGGTACAACGTGAATGTTATACGACAGACTGCATGCATGGTGTTGGCCCGGTTGCGGTTGGTGGCTTTGCTTCCCTCTTTAATTGCACGCCGGTGCGTCAGGCCTCCGATCAGATTCTATGACGGTTCCAGTGAAAGGCTTACTGAGTATTAGAGAGTATCTAGAGTATGTAATGTTGGTTGGTGCCCGATGATCTGTTTCTGGTCGGGCCCATCGGAGTCTAACTGTTGGTTTTCTTTTGCTCCAGCATTTAAGTGGTTTATTGCTGTCGAGTCCTCACCGTTGTTTCATGTCTGGTGTTGTTTGATTTTTGTGTTCACGGAGATGGTTGAACTGATGAGAATTTCAATGCAATACACATATTTTCTCTGCAGAGTAATTTTATGTAATGTTGGTTGGTGCCTGATGCTCTGTCTCTGGTCGGACCCATCGGAGTCTAACTGTTGGTCGTCTTTTGCTCCAGCATTTCAGTGGTTTCTTGCTGTCGAGTCCTCGCCGTTGTTTCATCTCTGTGGTTGTTTGATTTTTGTGTTCACGGAGAAGTTGCACTGATGAGTTAGGAGGCCTTTATGCGGACTGAACAAAATATTTGTCAAAATCGCGACAGAAATAAGGGCAAGGATTGTGGCCACGTAGAATCGATTTAAGCCTCCCCAGTGGGATTCGTTTCACTGACCGTTCCAAGCCGGTTCTTCTGTCGCAGTTTATTTTGGTTATGGTTTGTCTTTGAGTGTGTGTATCGCTTATATTATTTAGGTTTGGTTAGCCAATTGGCCATTTTGTGGGAAAGTAACTGTTCTTTTAGCTTTCCACTATTGGTGTTTCTAATAGTGTCCAGCTAGTTGTTTCATGTTTGTGCTTCTTTCCCTATGGTGTCTCTTGTGGGAGCAGTGGGTTAGTTGTATCGATTCCTGATCATTGCCTTCCCTTCTATTTTGGAGACCTTCTTGCTAAATCGCGACGGAAGTAAAGGCGGGGATTTTGGTCACGTAAAATTGGTTTAAGCCCCAGTGGAATTCGTTTCACTGACCGTCCTAATCGCGGTTTATTTTTGTTATCGTTTGTCTTTGAGTGTATGTATCGCTTATACTATTTTGTCTTGGATAGCCAATTGACCATTTTGTGGGATAGTAACTGTCCTTTTGGCTTTCCGTTCTTTGTGTTTCCATTAGGGTCCAGATATTTCATGTTTGTGCGACTTTCCATTTGGTGTCTCTGATGGGAGCTGTGGTTTAATTGCATCGATTCCTGATCATCGCCTTCACTTCTATTTTCCTAATTGTCATATGATAAATAGAATCTTACGTTCGTGCTCATGTATTATTGAATTTATAAAACTCGAGGAAAAGGTATAAAATGCTCGGCAAAGCCTCGCATTTTATCCCTTTTCCTCAACTCGTTTAATAAATTCAATAATACATGAACACTCGTGTAAGATCCTCTATTTATGCTTCATTGTCAACACCGGTGTTGGACTGAGGCTTGTCTAGGGGCTTCGCTTCCGCGGTGATGAACAAGTTTAGTGTGCTTCGAATTTGGAAATAGAAATGAAGGCAATGATCAGGAATCGATACAATCGGACAGTTACTTTCCCACAAAATGACAATTTGGCTAGCCAAAACAAAAAGATATAAGCGATACACACATTCAATGACGAACGATAGCAAAAATAAACCGCGACAGAAGAACCGCCTTGTAGAATTCAGCCTACTGTTCTCTTTATGGCGCGGAGAGGGTTCACTATAGTATGCTTGTGTTTTCTGGGCTTAGACCCAATAGCGAGGATTGTGGCCGCGTAAAACCGATTTAAGCCCCCCCCCAAACACACACACACACACACACACACACACACACACACACACACACACACAGTGAGATACTTTCACTGACCGTTCCAAGGCGGTTCTTCTGTCGCGGTTTACTTTTGTTATAGCTGGTCTTTGTGTATCGCTTACATCTTTCGCCTTCAAGGATGGCCTGACAGACTTGGGCTCGCTTCCTCCATGATTGCCTCAGCCGCTAATCTCTGGACTGTGTGGAGAGATTTGCGCCACAGATGGAATCTGTAAAACTATTGTCGTGTTGTCTTTGTTTGGAATAAACATAGTTTAACAATAGTGTTTTAATCTGTTATTAAACACTATTTAAATCTATATATAGAAAATAGAAGTGGGGGCAATGATCAGGAATCGATACAATTAACCCACAATTCCCATCAGTGGCACCAAAGGGAAAGAAACACAAACATGAAACAACAGACCCTAATGGAAACATCACCAGCGGAAAGCCAAAAGGACAGTTAAGGCTAGCCGGTGAACAGGGTTAACTGTCAATCTCTGATCAAGAATTTTCTGCATCTGGGTACTAAGTATTCCATTAAAGTTAGTCACACTGCATATATCCTTTTCTTACTCTTCGATAAAAAGCAACCCGACATGTTTCCCATTCAACAGCAGGGCATTATACATGGGGTAAAAGTTCAGCGTATAACCTTTCAAGTCACCTTCCTTTTGTACCTTATAGGTCTGTTGAACAACAGCTCTGTGTCGATTATCCTCGCTGAAATCTTAACCCTTGTCCTGCTAATCCCGGATATGCCTTATCTTTGAAACAATGTAGATCCAGATCAGATGGCTTCTGACGAAGCCATCTGATCAGGATCTACATTGTTTGCCATTCAGATTGTGAATTTGTTGCAATAATTTGCATCAAGTTCTCTGATTGGTTGATAATCGGTAGTAGGTGTGGCCTATATAAATATTCAGCAGGACAAGGGTTAAACACATCTACCATACTGCTCTGGACAATCCTTAAGGAATGCAGTACCAGAAATCCCTAAAGAAATCCCTAAAGGGGTACCTTGGCAAACAGCGCAGGGCCAGATCAGAACTCGACGGAAGGCCGCGGGGCATACACTGTTTGCAAAAAGTTTAAGCCATTTCCCTAATGCATTCTGAAGAAAACACAGCCTGACATCCCCAAATATCGAAATGGACTCCTGCTATATATAAGGAGGAAGATTCCATTTGGTACAAAAAGGGTTAAAGAATACAGTACATAACAGTGGCAACAGCTCGAATGTTGCTGTATCCAACCTGCCTGTTACCCCACCCTTGTTACCTCACAGTCAACCGTCACCTTTATAGGGCCTGATAACCCTTTTCTCAGAGGGGTCATGTCACTGCCCTGCAGGCACAAAACGTTGGCTCAACGTTGAACTAACGTTGAAACAACGTTTTCAACGTTGTTTCAACGTTAGTTCAACTTTGAGTGCCTGGTGGGTGACACGATGACGGCCCCAAATTAAAATTTTATTTTTAAATATTTTATCAGTGGTTGGAGCATGATTTGTATTTGGCTTTACTCTTCGGGGTCTACCTGGTGGTTCTCTTTAGCCCTAGCTTACAGTGTGTGGCCGGCCCCGATAGCTCAGTTGGTAGAGTGTCCGCTCCGGGGAACGGGAGGTCACGGGTTCGATCCCGGGCCGCGACATACCAGTCGTTAAAAATGGTACTAGCTGCTCCTCGCTTGGCAGTTAGATTTACACTGGTCGACCTAGTATCAGGATAATGTGACTGGGTGTGGTATCATGTAATGTGTCTGGGACATGATACTTCAGTGAGACAACACTATAAAAGTGAGCATTGAGCTCCCTGTCGCAACCAGACACCGTCGTGATATGACTGAAAAATTGTTGAAAGCGACGTTAAACCCGAATTGACACACACATACAGTGTGTAGAACAGGCCACGAGTCCTCATCTTTATTTCATCACAGTTATTCAATTTGATTTGCATTTCAGTTTGCTGTAATTTGTAAGATACGAGTGCTGGTCTATTGATTGAGTGAGTTACCTTCAGTAAACCAGCTTTTAGTGTCCTTTATTTGCTTCCCTCTTTAATTGCACGCCGGTGGGTCAGGCCTCAGATTCTATGACGGTTCCAACGTAAAGGCTTATTGAGAATTAGAGAGATCTAATTCAAGTTAATGTTGGTTGGTATCTGATGCTCTGTCTCTGGTCGGGCCCATCGGAGTCTAACTGTTGGTTTTCATTTGCTCCAGCATTTCAGTGGTTTCTTGCTGTCGAGTCCTCACCGTTGTCTCACCTCTGTGGTTCTTTGATTATTTGTGTTCACGGAGATGTTGCACTGATGAGTTAGGAGGCCTTCATGCGGACTGAACAAATTATTTGTCTAAATCGCTGCGGAAATAAGGGCGAGGATTGTGGCCACGTAAAATCGATTTAAGCCCCCCAGTGGAAATCTTTCCACTGACCGTTCCAAGGCGGTTCTTCTGTGGCGATTTATTTATGTTGTTGTTTGTTACTTACTGTGTGTATCACTTGTGTCTTTTAATTTTGGATGGCCATATGGCCATTTTATGGGAAAGTAACTGTCCTTATGGCCTTCCTTTGTGTAGGTTTCCATTAAGGGCTGGTCGCTTAATGTTTGTATTTCTTTCCCTTTGGTGTCTTTGATGGGTGGAGTATGTTAACTGTATCGATTCCTGATCTTTGTTTTACTTCTACTTTATGTTGTAAATAATATTAGAACCTAGAGTGAAGGTTGGGCCAATACAATCGATTTAAACTCCCCAGTGGCTCTCGCTACTGACCGTCCTAAGGCGGTGGTTCTAATGTTGTTTATTTTAATTGTAGCTTTGTCGGATTTTCCGACGGGACTTTCATGTTGTATGTGCTTATGGTTGTGTATTATTATTATAGTAGAACTTCGATGGCTCGAACACCGATGGCTCGTTCACCATGGTTGAGTCGAACCCGTTCTTCAGCCCCTAGGGAAGTCCTCTACATAAGAAATGGTGCAAGATATTTAGGAGACTTTCGTCTCTTATCTTGCAAATGTATGCTGTGTGTACTCATTAGAATCGCCTCGATGAGGCGATTCTAATGAGTACACACAGCATACATTTTCATTACAGGACAACGAAAATATGTCAAAAAGTACCTCGTTATGCGTCCCGACAGTAAGCCTCTGTGGCTCCAACTACCCCTGTCTCGAACAGGTTTTCGAGGTCCCAAAGATGTTCGAGCCATTGAAGTTCGCCTGTTTTGTTATTCTTTATTTAATATTCATTAATTGTGCTTGTTTGCACCTTGATCACCTGTTGTGAGGAAAAGGGAGCTGGTTGTTTTGTTTATGATTCTTTTTTTACGTGTTCAGTTTACCTCATTGTTAGTTACTCTTCCTTTTGGCGTCATTGGTAGGCTGTGATCTTTGATTGTGGCTTTTCCTGGACATAGAGGATCTTACATGAGTGTTCATGTATTATTGAATTTATTAAACGAGTTGAGGAAAAGGGATGAAATGCGAGGCTTTGCCGAGCATTTTATCCCTTTTCCTCAACGAGTTTAATAAAGAGCCGAGCATTTTATCCCTTTTCCTCAACGAGTTTAATAAATTCAATAATACATGGGCACGAATGCAAGATTCAATTTATCATATGACATTTAAAACGCATTATATATTCGATTGTTTACAAAAAATATCAATATTCCGCCATTAGTAAACGCGACGTCGTTAAGGACGCCGTACATGTAACGTTACGGGACATATCTAGCTAATTTGCATATTTAATCCACCAGTGGATTATCGAAAATATTACATGGCGTTATTACACTCTCAGACGCGACGTCATATGATAAATCTATTTCTAAATCAATGAGTAATTTCTGGTAGAGACCATTTGTGCTGCCTGGTAGGGCAAGGTATCACCTTGGTGTTCTATGTTTGATGTAGATGATGTATCACAGTCAATTTCTTGTTCAGGCGTTCACCTTATAAATTGCATTATCTGCCGGTTCCTAGTCTGAAGTTTATCAGTGTTGGAAAAAACAGGTAACCAGACCCCCTGACCTTTCAAGGTCAGAGGGGGTCTGGTTACCTGTTTTTCCAATATTGATTATGTGCAAGCTGGGAGCCCGCAAATAATGCAAATATGGTGAATGGAGGTCGCCATCTTGTTTCCCGTTAAATGGCCTTCTTAAAATTCGTAAGATCCGGAAATTATCGTGTTTTAAAAAGAATAAAGTTCGATTAAAAATCAAGTTTTAATCTCTCTGTCTATATTCTATATATCACCCTAAACACACGTGTTAGTTCGACCCCGATGACAATAAAAGCGACGCAAATAGTTGTAAGAACACAGTAGCACGAAAGGGCGCACCCAGAATTTCTTTATTTTCTCAGTTGTTGACTTTTGTACACAATTTCGTCTTCTTAAAAGCACACTTTTAAAACAATCACCAGTTAAGATACAATATGTATTTGTAAAATACCAAATTCAGTTAAAATATCAGTATTTCAACATTAAAATCGTAATGACAGAGGAACCGGCTTGGAACGGTTAGTAAAAATGTAGTTCACTGGATGGGGGGGGGGGGGGGGGAGGGTGCCAAAATCCTCGAGAACATGCTACATCTCCGAGAAAATAAAACTTAAATGAGTACAGAGATGAAAAAACGATGAGGTCTCGACAGCATGAAATAACTGAAATACGGTAGCATGAGAAAACCAACAGTTAGACTCCGGTGGGCCCGACCAAAGACAGGGCATCATGTAAAAACCGACTTTACCCAAAATTTTAATTAAATAGAAGTGAAGGCAATGATCAGGAATCGATTAACATACATCTCCCATCAGTGACAACAAATAAATAGACCCTATGGAAACCTAATAACTAAGCCTTTACGCTGGAGCCGCCATTGAATATGAGGTCTGACCCGCCGGCGTGCAATTGAAGAGGGGAGCAAAGTCGTCAACCGTGAATGGGTTTACTACCATGCATACAGTATGTCGTATAACATTTATGTTGTACCCAATCGTGTTCCTCGTGCGCCATCCTATGGCGTTTATATTTCGCAATTAATTCGATTTGCTAGAGTGTGTAGTCATGTAACTGACTTCAACACTCGTAATAAATTATTAACGGCTAAACTCCTTAATCAGGGTTATCGGTACCATAAACTACGCAAAGCCTTTTCAAAATTTTATAGACGCCATTTAATTTCAAAATTCAATATTGGACTTTAATCTCTTCTGCAACAAGGTCTATCGGAACCCGAATTTTATGGTGTCTTAGTATATAAATTCAGAAAAATATATAACCGCAATGACTTCAGCACCCAATTTCGTAAAATCATTCTTCGATATAAAAAGATTAGGTACAACATGGATGTTATACGACAGACTGCATGCATGGTAGTTAACCCAATCACGGTTGGCCCAGAGCTTAGATAATTAGCATGTAGCAATGACAAGTGGTCACCTACATAAAACCTGCCAATCATGCCCCTGGGGTCTCAATTGGCCACACCCTGGGACCCCTTTGCTCCCATAGACTCATAATGGAAAAAAAAAACTTCAAAAATCCTCTTCTCTGAAACCACAGGGCCCAGAGCTTAGATATTTAGCATGTAGCAACGGCAAGTGGTCAACTACATATTTCCTGCTAATCATGCCCCTGGGGTCCAAATGGGCAACGCCCCGGGCCCCTTAGCTCCCATAGACTCATAATGGAAAAAAAGCTTAAAAAATCTTCATTTCAGAACATTTGAAGCACAGAACTTAGATATTTAGTGTCTAGCAACATAAAATAGCCAGCTACATAAAAAGTAGAAGTAAAACAAAGATAAGGAATTGATACAATTAACTTACTCCATCCATAAAAGACACCATAGGGAAAGAAATACAAACATTAAGCGACCAGACCATAATGGAAACCTAAACAAAGGAAGGCCATATGGACAGTTACTTTCCCACAAAATGGCCATATGGCCATCCAAAATTAAAAGACACAAGTGATACATACAGTAAGTAACAAACAACAACATAAATAAATCGCCACACCATAGGGAAGAAATACAAACATTAAGCGACCAGACCATAATGGAAACCTAAACAAAGGAAGGCCATATGGACAGTTACTTTCCCACAAAATGGCCATATGGCCATCCAAAATTAAAAGACACAAGTGATACATACAGTAAGTAACAAACAACAACATAAATAAATCGCCACAGAAGAGCCATCCTGCTAACCCTGCCCCTGGGGTCAAAATTGGCCACGCCCGAGCTCATCACCTCCAATAGACTTATAATGGAAAAAAAACTTTAAAAATCTTCTTCTATGAAACCATAAGGCCCAGAGCTTAGATTTTTAGTATGTAGCAACGTCAAGTGGCCACCTACATAAATCCTGCCAGTTATGCCCCTGGGATCCAAATTGGCTACACCCCAGGGCTCTTTAGCTTCCATAGACTTACAATTGGAGAAACTTCAAAAATCTTCTTCTCTGAAACCACAGGGCCTTTATAATGAAAAAAAAAAAAAGCTTAAAAAAAATCTTCAAAAATATTCTCCCTGAAACCATAAGTCCCAGAGCTTAGGTATTTAGCATGAAGCAATGTCGAGTGGTCGCCTACATGAATCCTGCCAATCATGCCCCTGGGGTCCAAATCCTGTGGCCCCTTAACTCCAACAAACTTAAAATGGAAAAAAGCTTCAAACATCTTCTTTGAAACCATGAAGTACAGACCTTAGATATTTAGTATATAGCAAAACAAAATGGTCGCTTTCTTAAATCCTGCCAACCGTGCCCTTTGGGTCAAAATTGGCCAAGCCCCAGGGCTCATTAGCTCCTACAGACTTATAACTGGAAAAAACTTTAAAAAAAAAATTTTCTCCAAAACCATAAGGCACAGATTTTGTTTGATTTGAGGTTTCACATCCCCGTCAACACTGTATAGGTCATTTTGGAGATGTCTCTTCCACTTCCAATTTTGTTTGACTTTTACCCGACATTGAGATGAAATTACATCTCAAGCCCTGTCGCCCAATGAAACCAGTAGGGTTTATAAGCATGGACACCGCTTTGCCTGGGCTTAGATATTTAGTATGTAGCAATGTCAAGTAGTCTCCTACACTAATGATTTTCTGGTACACAGGTGAGCGATATAGGGCCATTGGGCCCTCTTGTTACGTTTGTCCTCCACGTTTAATGTTTGTGATTCTGATTCTCCCCCCCCCCCCATTATGTATATTGCCCCTTTTTAGTTAGGTTTTGGATAGTCTGAGTCACCACCTGGCTGGCTCGGTTTACCTGTATGATGTCCGTTTTGTTTACTGTCGTCACTCCATGTTTCGACTTCTTTCCCTAGTGATATTGTGAGGAGAATTTGGGATCTGTTCCTGATGGTTTCTTTTTTTTTCCGGTGGGCCTTGTTGAATTTTGAAACTAAATCAGAATGACGTGTATGAAACATAGATTTCTCCAAGATCTATCAAATACTTTGTCGCAATATTGAATCACATGTGTTTTGCACAAGAATTTATTTTTCTGATTCCCACTTTCACCCCATTGGGTGACCTAATAACATCATGTTTATTCTTCTTAAAGAACTTTCTGGAAAGAAATGAGTCACAGATTAATTGCATTTTTGTAAACAACTTGTTTACAAGGAAAAGTACTTTAGAATCTTCCAGAAAGTTCGGGGTGGCATTTTTTTTTAGAAAATTACCTAATCTTATTCCACAGCCCTCTGGAATGTTCTAAAGAAATCTTAGGGTCTATAAAAGAGCTTGATTTTTCTATTCGAGTCAGACTTTTGAGTTTGATGTTTGGGTTTATAAGAAAAATTATTTCTAAATTCTGTGTTGGATTGTAAAAGGATATTATAAGTCATTTCGGACTGTGAATTCTGTGGGATCAAGGAAAGTAGATTCATTCAAGGATATTTCATAACAGAGCTAAGTGCATTTAATTTTCTTACTTCTACAGGTTAAAGCCTTCCTTTGTTTAGGTTTCCATTATGGTCTGGTCGCTTAATGTTTGTGTTTCTTTCCCTTTGGTGTCTTTGGTGGGTGGAGTAAGTTAATTGTATCGATTCCTGATCTTTGTTTTACTTCTACTTACTCCTAATTTTTTCCATAAGGCTTGTTTGCTTTTTCTTTCTGCTACGCCTGGCTCGTAACACATGTTTTTATGAACGTAAGACATGAAGTGAATAATTTAGACCGTTCAGTCGTGGTACAAGAGCTTGAATCCAAGCAACATTTTTTTTTCAGTTGTAACTTGTATGTCTTAAACAGTGATGGAACAATCGTATGTTTGCTCGAAATTATTTACTGCCATACGTTTTCGTGACTACAGCAATGTTCATGGCTATAATAAGTATAGACAGAAGCATGCTTGGTTAAATTATGTTAAGTTTGAAGGGTTGATTTTGACAAAAACCCGTATGTGAATGTACCTGTCACAGATCGCAGGTACAAAAGGTCATGTCAAAATTGCCAGACACCAACGTTTTGACTACGTTTCTGAAACTTTGAAGCAATGCCATTGGAATAGCACTCCCGTGTGGCAGTGCATTGTTTTCACATCCCCAGAACGGCTATTTTTCTGTGATTGTTTTCTTATTCATACTGCAAACACAGGTTGTGGTGCTTGTTGTAACCCTTTCATAGAGGCGGTTCTAACGAGTACCCAAAACCTATGTCTTGGAGTAGAAATAAGAAAATAATGTATTACCCTGTAAAACCCAGTTTTCTCTATATAAAGTGGCATTTAGGGGTGTTCATTTCAAAGACGGTTCAGGTTTCATTATCATTACGCAAACACGCCTATACAAATACATTGCCGAAAAAAGGAAAATTTTATGATGACAAAATTGTGATATTTTTCTTATTTCTGCTCAAAATATAGATTGTGGGTACTCGTTAGAACCGCCTCATCGAGGCGGTTCTAATGAGTACCCACAATCTATATTTTAAAGCAGAAATAAGAAAAATAACCTATACCCCCGGAAATAAAAATCACAAATGAGTTCCTTTAAGAGCAATGAAAACATTCATAAGAAAGAAGATGGGCCATACTACGTAGTTTCGGCTAATAAAGCCTCATCAGTGACCCTGTAATGATCCGGCAAAGAAAGCCAGAGGAAACATACTGCAATTTTACGAATTTCGAATAGGCAGTCGATTCAAAGACTGATATAAATCAGTTTTACTGTATAAAAGTGGGGTTCAAAGGGTCAAAATTATATAGGTGTGTTTTGGTGATGTAACCCTTATATTGTTGAATGAATTAATTGAGCCACACCCATTTCTGACTATCAACTAATCAAAATACTTGTTATAGAGGAATTGTTAAATTCACAAACTGCATGACAGTGAAGATCCTGATCAGAAGCCATCTGATCTGGATCTACCCTGTTTACAAAGGTATGGGTTGTCGTGTTCAGTGTGATGACGGTTAACATTTACCAGTGATTTACATATTCTATATCACATATCACAAGCGAATTTGTGTCTTCGAGCATTCCGTCATGACAAATTTTAACTGCACATGCCCAGCCATTCAGAGGGGCCAGGGATATGGCTTTCTGTCTGAAGGTTCATCTTGTATCACTGTTTGTATGTGCGAGCAGCGAAGGTTCTGGCGAGACTGCGCGGATGCGCAGGCTCGCCTGAACCTTCGCTGCTCGCTACGCGATAAGTACCAAAATCGCTTGACGGGGCCCATATCATATGTGGACATGTATATATTTTCATATTTTTTCAGCATGTCAGATCTTTGCATATGGTGTGATGCACTGGTTCACCAGAGTCTATTTTGTATTTGTTTTTGCTCCAGTATTTAAGTTATTCATGCTATCGAGTCCTCATCACTGTTGTTGTTTGATTTCTATGTTCTCGGAGATGTAGCACTCATGATCTAGAATGCCTTCAGACGGACTGAACAAAGGCGAGGATTATGGCCAGATGAAATCGATTTAAATATGTTCTATAAAAGGGTTATCCCTTGGAAGCAAGGAATACACCACAGAAGTGAAAAATATGGAGTGTACATGTTTTCTTGGTCAGACTAGCTAGTTTCGGCCAATTAAACCTCATCAGTGACCCTCAGGTATTTTCAAAATTCCACAATGGAATCAATGATCCCAAAGGACAAGAAAATATAATCTACACTATGATGTAGGGCAGGGAGACGTTTTATCGCCGCCACACATTCCCACACACCTGCTGTAGTGAAGTCAAAAATATTCTATAAAAGGGTTATTCTTTCAACAAGAAACGCACCACAGAAGTGAAAAATATGGAGTGTACATGTTTTCTGGGCCAGACTAGCTAGTTTCGGCCAATTAGGCCTCATCAGTGACCCTCAGATATTTTCAAAATTCCACAATGGAATCAATGAAATCCTTGGTGAAATACATGTAGAGGTGCAGGCAATGATCAGGAATCGATACAATTAACCCACAGCTCCAATCTGTGACACCAAAATGAAAGAAACGCAAACACGAATTAACTAGACCTTAATGGAAACATCAATAGCGGAAAGCCAAAAGGACAGTTACTTTCCCATAAAATGGCCAATTTGCTATCCCAAAATAAAATAATATAAACGAAACACACACTCAAAGACAACCCATAACAAAAATGAACCGCGACAGAAGAAACGCCTTGGAACTGTCAGTGAATCGAATTCCACTTGGGGGGGGGGGGGGGGGGGGGGGGGGAGAGAGAGGGCTTAAATCGGGTTTACGCTTCTGCATTCCTCGCCCTTACTTTCGTCGCGATTTAGACAGATAATTTGTTCAGTCCGCCTGAAGGACTCCTAACTCACCACTGCAACATCTCCGAGAACACAAAAACCAAACAACCACAGACATGAAACAACGGTGATGAGTCGACAGCAAGAAACCACTGAAAGGCTGGAGCAAAAGAAAACCAACCTTTTTGCTGACTGTTCCAAGGTGGTTCTTCTGTCGCGGTTTATTATTTGTTATAGTGTGTCTTTGCCTGTATTTATTGCTTATATATTTTTTATTTTAGATAGCCGTTTGGCCATTTTGTGGAAGAGAAAGTGTCCTGTAGGCTATCCGCTAGTAATGTTTTCATTAGGGTTTAGTGACTTCGTGTTCGTGTTTCCTTGGTGTCTCTGATGGGAGGTGTAAGGTAATTGTATTGATTTCAGACCATTGCTTTCCTTTTTATTTTGACCAGCTCGACCAACAGGTATATGTTACTTCCGTCTGGATAATATTAAAGTTCAAGCAGTAGATTTATCACGTAATATGACTGCTGATCACCAATTAATGTAGTAGGAGGAGAGCAATCTGTATAGAAAAATCAAGTCGAGTGCCCCGACCGGGGATTGAACCCACGATCCTTGGGTTACAAAGCGAGCGACAAAACCACTAGGCTAAAAGGCCCGGACCAGTTAGACTGGTCAGTTATGCACTCTATATACCTATATACATATTTATTATGGCCGTACTACTACATTTCACCATGCCACAAAGAGACATTTGTTTCAAATATTTAGGACTTATTCATATAATCATATCACATTACCAGGCTCTTTTGACTCCGCAGCCTTTGCCCTGCACTTGTGCTCCAAAGGTAATCACCCTGAAACCAGGCACCATTGTAGTAGGAGGAGAAAAATCTGTAAAGAATACAGTCGAGTGCCCCGACCGAGGATTATACAAAGGTCTAAAGGGTGCTGCCAGCATTCCAACAGTTGAAATCGTTCCCCCGGCGAGGCACTGTAGAAACCAACATTCATTGACGTTTCAGACCCCAACTGCAAGAACTGACATCTATAAAGAACCGTTCTTTCCCCGAACCATGCCTTTCCCGATTCGATTATTTCCACAGCTGAAGGTGCTAAGAATTGTGTAGCTAAGTTTACCTCTTTGGGGAGAGCTAGAGACTAACTTACCATATGACTGGTATCAGTCTGTTAAATAGAGCAGTTTCATAAAAACATTGCAAAACATATAAACTAGTATAATGTTCTCAAGTTTTGTTTGTTTGTTTGATTTGAGGTTTAACGTCCCCGTCAACACTGTATAGGTCATTTTGGAGACGTTGCTTCCAATTTTGTGGGACTTTTACCCGACATTGAGATGAAATGACTTCTCAATCCCTGTCGCCCAATGAAACCAATTGGGTTTATAAGCATGGACTATCCAACTCGCACCCCTTTACCTTGGAATGTTCTCAAGTAATGTCTGATGTAACAGACTGGGGAAAACGCTTGGAGCATGAAGTTTGTCTAACGGTTCCTTATGATAAGACGCATTCAGAGATGCCAACCTGGGGATCCCCCAGGGTGTACCGGAACCATGCACCGCCACCTCCACTTCATAAAATGCCATATATCTCAGAAGGGAGCCGGACAAAACGTCCCATGGACAAAAGGTCCCATGCCGTTTTTAAATAGGTGTACAAATGCTCCACATCATTTTTTCTGGGTGGACAAAATGTCCCACATCATTTTTTCAGAGTGGACAAAACGTCCCACAAGATTTTGACAGGGTGTTCTCAGGTAATGTCTGATTTAACATAAAGCACCTTACTATATTTTCAGATTAATTTTTGTAGTGTTCATGTGAATATATTGTCGCATACCCTTCCAAATCCCTTCCTCCTCCATAACACCACCTCAAGAACTAGGGACGTTGTGTCCACCGTCGAAATTGCATGGGACGTTTTATACACCCTGTCCAGATCGTGTGGGACGTTTTGTCCACCCTGAAAAAGTGATGTGGGACGTCTTGTTTACCCTGAAAAAATAACGTGGGACGTTTTGACCACCTGGTCAAAAATGGCATGGGATCTTTTTGTCCATGGGACGTTTTGTCCTACATTCCTCTCAGAAACCATTCAGACCCCCTCCCCTAAACTATGTATACTTTAGTTCCTTATGGTAAGACGCATTCAGTGACTACAACCTGGGGATCCCCGTGATGCGCAGAAGGGGAGGGGCATGCCCAACCCCCTCCACTTCATAAAAATATAGCTCAGAAACCTTTCATAACCCAACCCCTAAACCATATATATTCTTGTTCCTTACGATAAGACGCATTCAGTGACACCAACATGGGAGTGCCAGCCTCGATAGCGCAGTGATTAACGCGTTCGACTTTTGATCGAGAGGTTGTGCGTTCGAACCGGCCACCTGTATCAAATGTCCTTGGGCAAGACACGTCATGACACTGCTCCACTCCACCCAGGTGTAAATGGGTAGCAGTGGTGTAAAAGCCATTAACTCTCTCTTGCGCGCGTGAAAAACCCCGGAATGAGTGTTCGAGAGCGATTCAATAAGCTTGCAGCTTTCATCGCAATCGAACTAAAATAAATTAGTATAAACTAACATGGGAGTCTACCGGGGTGTTCCGGGGTCATTCCCCACCCACAAACTTCATAAAAGGCCTATGTTTAAGAACTGTTCAGAGCTCCGCCCCTAAACTATTTACATGTATATATTCATGTTCATTATGACTAGACGCATTCAGTGACACCAAAGCGGAGGTCCACGGGGTGCCCTGTGCCATTCCCACGCCTACACTTCGTAAAAGGTCATGTATATCAGAAACCGTTCAGTTTCCATTTTTTTTTTAATTGCTGTTTGATGTTTCACGTCCCGTCAACACTAATTAGGTCATTTTGGAGACGCTGTTTCAAATTTTGTGGAACTTGAATCGGACTCTCAAGCCCTGCCACCCAATGAAACCAAAATGCTTATATGCATTGGACGTTCTGACACACACCCCTTCGCCTTGTCAGGCTTAGTCCTTCTAAGCGGTTTCCCAGTACTCATGTGTGGTCAGTTTCAGCTCTGCGTGGAAGCACCATGCAGCCCAGTCTATTTCTCCAAGCCCCGATGGGCGGGGGTGACAAAAATGTTCAGATCCCCAGCATCAAACAATATATATTCTTGTTCCTTATGATGAGATGCATTCAGTCACACCAACCTTGGGGTCTTTCGGGTGCTTTGGGCCATGCTGCATCCATCCACTTCATAAAAGGCCAACTATCTCAGAAACCATTTAGATCCCTACCCCTAAATCATATACATTCTTGTTCCTTATGTTAAGACACATTCAGTCACACCAACTTGCAGGGGCCACTCCTCACCCTTCCACTTCATGAAAAGGTATCATATCTCAGAAACCGTCCAGATGCCCATCCCTAATCAATATATATATTCATGGTTCTTGTGATAAGACACAGTGTAATCATGCTTTGGCTTTCCTGGGGTCCGCCGGAGCCATGCCCTAACCCTATGCCTTACGCATCAGGAACCGTACCTAAACCATATACCGTATATTCATGTTTCTAATGATAAGACGCATTTAGTGATTGTTGACGGGCCTCAGTGGCCTAGTGGATAAGAGAGCTGACTCTTGGTCATTAGGTCTCTCACTGCTATGATTCGAGCCTGGCTCAGGTCACACGTGTGAGATGCCAAGTTCTGCAACACAATGTCAGGTGTTTTTTCTCCGGGTACTCCGTATTTTGCCCACCTCTGATTAACGATCGGCTTGATATAAGTGAAATAATATTGAAAGGATTGAAAATCAAAACAAAAAAAGTCTCTGTTAGGTCCATGCCCGAACCCCCCCCCCCCCCCCCCCCCCCCCCCCACACACACACACACACTTCATAAAAGGCCTAATATTTTAGATTCGGAGTCCACACGAGTGCTCATTTGAGTATGGGGGTTCGTTTGGGAGACTTATTTGACGTCACTACAGCTGGTGTCTGGGAATGTGTGGCGGCCGTAAAAAGTTTTCCTGCCATACATCATAGTGTAGTTTATATTTTCTTGTCCTTTGGGATCATTGATTCCATTCTGGAATTTTGAAAATATTTGAGGGTCACTGATGAGGCCTAAATGACCGAAACTAGCTAGTCTGGCTGAGGAAAAAATGTACACTTCATATTTTCTAGTTTTGTGGTGTATTCCTTGCTTCCAAAGGATAACCCATCTATAGAACATATTTATAATCAGGTATATTATAATCGTATCTTGGGCCATGGGCCTTTTGTTAGCTCACCTGTCACGAAGTGACAATGTGAGCTTTTGTGATCACATTTTGTCCGTCGTTCGTCCGTGCGTGCGTCCGTGCGTCTGTGAACAATTTCAAGTTTTTGTTTGCTTGATTTGAGGTTTAACGTCCCCGTCAACACTGTAAAGGTCATTTTGGAGACGTTGATTTCAATTTTGTGGGACTTTTACCCGACAGAGATGAAATGACTTCTCAAGCCCTGTCGCCCAATGAAACCAATAGGGTTTTTAATCGCCCATCCTCTCAAATCGCCCATCCTTCGAAAATATACTTATCCGTGGAAAAGAAGTGGAATGTATCCTAGTATTTCTAAGTGCAATGCCAAGATGTGCAGATGTTGTTCGCATTTAAGCACTGCGTCTACCGTTACTTCATCTGTAAACGGTAGACGCTTCTCTGTAGTTAACATGTGTGATTGGACATGACAGTCTACAGATTTAATTTATCTAATTACTTGACGTGCTGCAAACTGTAATATGCAGTACGTCGGTCAAACTAACCGCATGCTTAAAACTAGATTGAACGAGCATTATCGTAGAATGAGTAAGCCTAAGAAAACTGACACTTTCCTGTACCGTCACTTTCGACGTACAGGTCATTCTGTAAATAACATTGTTATACAACCAGTGGAAAAACTTTATTACGATGCAAATTCTACATCTAGATTCAAAATAATCAAAAGACATGAAGCTGAACTGAAATGTATTACATTTTTACAGACCCCTTTTCCACTGGGATTTAATGACAACATTTATCATGAGGGTAATATTTCCAGAATGCCGGACTTTGATATTTTCTCACTCCTGGAATGTCGAAAACGCAGAACTAGATCTCACGGCACCAGGAAAAATGGTAACTTTAAACGTAAATCACGTGCGTTTAAACGAAACAATACTAGACTGAAGTGACTGTTAATTATATTATTAAATCATGGACGCCACTCTATGCTTTCATTTTTAAGTTCATTACCCGTTTCTGTTTTACGTCTTCTGGACACCGAGGCGAATAAATTCTACGATAGTTCTCATCAGTTATATGATGCGGCTCTCTTAACTAGAGGCTATACTCAGCATACTCTCCGTCCTTACATTGATTCTGAAATTAATCATAAAATGGCAATTTATTTAATTGTGGTTTATACACAACATATTGTTTCTAGTATCACATTAGTATTATTATTGTCACTTCTGACTGGTAGAATATATTTTTGAGGTCCAAAAATTAGTTGTGCAGACCATGATCAGAAGATTTCTGTTGCAACACTGGAACACCTGTTAACTGTCTGCTGGGCTTATCAGTAATATTTACAGACTTAAGTTATGTTAAATTATGTAACTCCAGCTGCCAAGATACTTTCTGACCAGATCAAAGATAACTGGGAGTAAGAGTTATGTAATAAGAGATTATGAGAGTGCAATCAAATAGTACCAAGATGATCATAGAAGAGATTTGTCATTTGTGGCCTGGATAGGAATTTGAACAGTGGTCTTCAGACTAGCTCAATATTTTCTTCTTTTCTGTTTTGTGATTTAACATTATTCATGGATTGGATACATTACTCTGAAAAGGATTATCTTAGATCCTTTAGTATCTCAGTGTACTTTTACACAGAAATTGTTTATCTAACATTTTCATTGTCATCTCATTTTAAACAGTATCAGTGTGCTGACTCAATTTCTTATTTGGCATCACAGCATAAAATGTGTTATCCAGGTCACTATCTAAATCAGACATCTTTCAGTGAGATTTTAGCTAACCTTTGTAAAAAAAAAAAAAATGGTAGAAGCTGACAATACTTTATGAACATTGCTGGTGCTGTATGTGGCAGAAGAAGTGTGTTGTCTCAACTTACTCATATAAGTACACCCCTATACAAGACTTAGTTCAATTCTGTGTCAGTGTCAGGAAAGAAGTTGCCTTGAACCACATCAAATAAGTTACCTCAGCCTCATCAGTGTGTCAGGGAAGAAGGCCTTGATCTGTTACAGACATCAAAGATAAGTATTGTCATTGCTTTCCATTAGTTTTCAAATCAGCTGAGTCTAAGAAAATCTTGCCTTAATTCTCAATGTACTGATGCACCAGTTTAGGCTGCAATAGAGCTTATCTGCGTCAACAGCATAAGGAAGTCATTTGTCATTATATGTTAGAAAAGATACACTTATTCACCTTTGTCTGCCCACAGAAGAGTACTAGCTCAATAGGACCTAAACTTAGTGAGGACTGGGCTGCTAAGCTCCAAATCACCCTTGACAGTATAGCAAGATCATAGGTAGAATATTCAGAGGATAGCTTTGTTACATGCACATGAACAGACTTATTGTGACTCTTTAATTTCAGTATATTCTAAATGCTTTGGTAAATGCTTGTCTTACAAATCAGTTCATGTATAGAATTCCGTGCAATTAAAGTGTGGGACACCAAGTTCTGCAACGGAAGTCAGGTAGTTTTACTTCGAGTACTCCAGTTTTCTCCAGTCTCTGAGTTACAATTGTCTTGTATCCCAGTTCATGTGTAGAATTCCATACAATCGATATGCAACTCTAATGTTCTCATACCAGGGTGAAATAAAGCATGGACACCAAGTTCTGCAATGGAAGTCAGGTAGTTTTACTTCGAGTACTCCAGTTTTCACCAGCCTCTGAGTTACAATTGCCTTGTATACCAGTTCATGTGTAGAATTCCATACAATCGATATGCGAATCTAATGTTCTCATACCAGGGTGAAATAAAGCATGGACACCAAGTTCTGCAATGAAAGTCAGGTAGTTTTGCTCCAAGTACTCCAGTTTTCACCAGCCTCTGAGCTATAATTGCCTTGCATCCCAGTTCATGTGTAGAATTACGTAAGTCGACATGTAACTCTAATGCTCTCATACCAGGGTGAAATAAAGTGTGGGACACCAAGTTCTGCAATGGAAGTCAGGTAGTTTTGCTCTGGGTTCTCCAGTTTTCACCAGCCTCTGGGTGACAATTGTCTTGTATCCCATGTCATGTCGTTAGCTGCAACAAGCATCATGCTAATCAAATTCTTTCCTTCATTGGGACTTGAGCCTGCTATAACATGCCTTCCTTCAGGGCTAGGTTGTGCCTTTATTCATATATGGATACATTCATGGATATTGTCTGAAATTCATCATCTGGGGGTTAGCTTGATTAAGTCTGTGTCTCGTACAGGCCTCGTTTTGCTTCCGTTTTCATGCCTCACTTCAGGGGTCTTCACGTAAGATGCATAGCATTCACGCCTGATTCAGGCCTCATAGAGTGCACCGATCACGCCTCCACTCTGGCCTTCACTCGGTATCGGCCGTAAGATGCATAGCATTCACACCTGAATCAGGTCTCATAAGGTGCCCCGGCACTGGCCTTTTCACTCGGGATCGTCTATCTGTCATCAGTCAAGTCATAATCAGGGGTCTTCCCGTAAGATGCATAGCATTCACGCCTGATTCAGGCCTCATAGAGAGCACCGTTCACGCCTCCACTCTGGCCTTCACTCGGTATACTACCGTAAGATGTATAGCATTCACGCCTCCTCAGCCTAGAGACTGCTGCGTCACGCCTCCCCTCTGGCTTTTTCACTCGGGATCATCCCATCATTCATCATCAGTCAAGTTACCTCATATCAAGCATTCAAGACTGATCAAGCTCTCCCAGATTGTGACTTTGTGCATATGGTAATATAATATAAGAAAAAAAAAAAAGGAGAAGAAAGGAAGATATCGAACATATACTTTGATCATTCTGATTCACATCAGCGGGATGTTAAGCTGCTTCATTCAGAATATTATCAGACTTTGGTCTCCAAAGTGCAGTAATAACCAGCATAAGCATTGACATTGTTGCAAACCTTAGATTTTCAAAGCTTCCAAATTTTACAGTGTATACATGATATGTCTTATTTTCCATCCTCATGAGCAGATTTTGCTAGCCAGTCAAGGTTTGTAAGAGGACAATTGTATCGATTTCTGATCATTGCCTTCACTTCTATTTTGTAAGAGCACACTAGTTTATAGTTATTCTGACAATGCTGAGAGAATCGATAAGCAGCACAATCAGTCCAATTCTAACAGTGTAAGACGATCAGTTGCACGGCTATGTCTCTTATTCAAACAGTCCAGAAGATTCAACTGCCTGGTTCAGTCTCAATTACCATATCAAGCAACCAGATTGCATAATTTAACTGTTTCTTCATATTCAACAATGACATACAACCATAGCTATAATTCTAATGTTTCCTACTATAACAGTGGAATAATATCAGCTGACAAGACTGTCTCAAATTCTAACAGTGCAACATGATCAGAATGTAAGGCTTATATAGTCATCAATTCTAACAGTATATGATACATGTACATGCTTGGCATTGTGGAGTGATTAACCCCTTTATGTACCGGATGGAATCTTCCTCCTCATATATATCAGGAGTCCATTTCAACATTTAGGGGTGTCAGGATGCGTTATCAACAAAAAAAAAAATTTTATTTGGAAAATGACTGAACTTTTGGCAAGCGGTGAAGGCCCTGATCAGACGTCCTGGGCCTACACTGTTTGCCAAGTACCCCTTTTGGGGTTTACAATACTAAATGGGTTGAATTCCAGTCCAGTAATTGTAGTACTAATTCAACAACTATGTACATGTATGTGTGGACAATCTCAGAAAACAGTCATAGAGCCAAAAATTGGTAGTTGTCCTAGTACCATATTTATGATTATTTGTGTCAGTTTCAGAATGGAGCAATCCTGGGTGTTCTAGCCTGGTCAGCTATGGCTTATGCAGTTGCTTTGGATGTCAAACATGATGAACTAGAGTAAAACTTGAACAGAATCAAAGTCCACTTGACAAGAAGCAGATTTTTCCTTTAATGTGACATGAATGTTATTTCCCATTAAGGGTGATGCCAACATTTACAAGTAAACTAGGAAATTGTGGTTTTAGAATAACAACTTCCAGAACAAGTAAAGATTAATATACATTGAACTGGCTCTATGCCAAGACAGAATTTAGGGTTATGCAGATATTTGACTCAATAAACATCCATATTTTGTAGTAGACCGAGTATGCCCCCTTGGAGTATGCTTGCATTACCGGGCACCTGGCAGGCACACAGCGCTGGATTAGAGTTGAAACAGTTTAGTTAAGGAAAGAATATTCAGCATTGTGGTCCTGCTGGGAATCCAAGGAGGAGTATTGGTCTGAAATCATAGCTATAATTGCCGTAATGTTCCTGAATATGATACAGAAAGGCCTAAGCATGCAGTGCAGTCCTGATCAGACTACTCCTGAAGGAGAGTCTGGCCAGGTTTGCGCTGTTTGTCATTCCGGCTGAAATTTTTGGACTCCTTGCTGGATCATGAAACTGATTTGCTTAATTGCAGCAAGTACTAACTGTAGAAATTTTAAGTTTTTACGGTAATAGTTTTCCTACAGCACATGCTGTTGTGGACAATGTTATCCTTGCCGATTTGTGATTTACAAAGAGTAAGACAAGTTTTGTATACACGTGTGATCTGTGTTCAGGTGAGAAGCCTATAGGAGTTGTTCAGTTTTAGCAATCAGTCCAACAAACATCATAGTTTTTTTTTTTTTTTTTTTTTCTTTCAAAAAATCAATATTCAGAGTACATGTATATTGAGTAAACACTGCTGTATCAGAAAAATTTTGAATATATATTTATATTTGTAAACAGTAAATCGATCATATGACAATGACATCACATTAAAACATTGTGTCAAGTTTTTGTCAGCTTGCAATGAGGCTCAGTTCATTCATATTGAATGTTCAATTGTAAAAATGCGGCCCGACATTCTGTGGTAAGACATTGACAAACGGGCACAGGTTTCAGAGTTTTTTATAGAATTTTTATCTCTGTTTTTCCTGGGCGAGTCGACCACACATTGAATATAGAGCCTTTTAAAGAATACTTTATGATATATATATTAGCTGTATAAACATGTTTTTCAAGTATTGTCACATTCCGTCTGGAAACACCCACTGTCAGGCCTATAGATTAACCTCGCAATATGCACAAAATTGTTTATTTTTAGTTGTTGTTGTTTTGTATGGAAATGTCCATAACACACAGTTACCTTATGTATTCCGTCATTTTCAGAGATCATGGCATGTTGAGTACTTTACACTAAAAGGTGAATATCTGAAATGTTCAGGCAGCAAGGACCTGACCAGACATCATGTTCCGTGAAATTTTGTCTGGAACTGCACTGTTTGCCAATGTCTGGTTTGAGATGGGCTAGAATGTGCCCTTTCAGCAGTATCAGTGTCAGTACTAGTGTTGGTTGGCTCATATTTTGGGGGCCTCATTTGATTTTCAATCAAATTCGTTTGGCCTTTTAAACCCCAAAATAATGTTGCTTTTTTATTTGAGATGACACAGAAAGTTCATGTTTATCATTTTATGGCTTGACACTGAACCACCTGAGATCAGCATGTTCAATGATGCAGATCATGCACAACTGTATTGCTTATCACCGTATCTATATCAGTCTCACAGTATCACTGTCAGTTTCCATATCATCACAGTATCAGTTTATGTCCGGGTCATGTTTTATGACCACAACTGCTGATCAGGTTGTTCTCAGAGTGGTTCAAGTACCTTCGAGTGAGCAGCCCCCAAAAGAGAGCCAAATGTATTGTATATGTAAGTTGTAAAGTAGGGTATTTGTTAATTATTGTAGTTGAAGGAACAGCCATGTTTATTATGTATTTTATTAAAATAGTTTCAATATATTATCTTGTTGGTTGTGTATAAAATGGCAATTTATTTAATTGTGGTTTATACACAACATATTGTTTCTAGTATCACATTAGTATTATTATTGTCACTTCTGACTGGTAGAATATAGTTTTGAGGTCCAAAAATTAGTTGTGCAGACCATGATCAGAAGATTTCTGTTGCAACACTGGAACACCTGTTAACTGTCTGCTGGGCTTATCAGTAATATTTACAGACTTAAGTTATGTTAAATTATGTAACTCCAGCTGCCAAGATACTTTCTGACCAGATCAAAGATAACTGGGAGTAAGAGTTATGTAATAAGAGATTATGAGAGTGCAATCAAATAGTACCAAGATGATCATAGAAGAGATTTGTCATTTGTGGCCTGGATAGGAATATGAACAGTGGTCTTCAGACTAGCTCAACCCAGCCATCCACCCCAGCACCTCCTTAAAATACTGAAACACCTATAATTTGCTATAAATATAACAAACCTGTTAGATCTATCATTTTTAATTTCAATAAACTTGTTTCAGGTCTTGATATTGATACTTATACTCCTGATTCATGTGATTGTAAAAACTCAAAGTATTGCTATCCTGCTGCTGGTCATGTAATTACTGGCAATTTGAAAATCATTCCTGATTGTAGGATAAGGAATATAATTTCTAAAAGACCGAAATATCGGTTTCCTTTTAAAATTGATTTCAGTAAATGTAGAGATGAAATCGCTGCTTTCTTGAATGAATTCGGTAATCGATGGTGTAAGCGAGAGTATGTTGAGCATAAAGCCCTCAAGGACTGGAAACTTAGCATTTTAAAACTAGTGAATAAACGCATTTCTTTCTATTCTCGAAAAACTAACTTATTACCTCCTAAGCCCAAGACGTCTTTACGTCATCTTAAACTGGGTATTCAAGATTCATAAGAAATTTGTTTTGGGCCCTGCAGACAAGGCTGCTAACAACGTCGTCGTGTGACGGCCCCACTATGTTAACACGCTTAAACAGGAGCTTGGTGGTACTAAGGCCTATGAACTTCAGCCTTTAGCTGAAGAGAGAGCTATAGTAGATAAACATGTTTGTCTTTCAGCCACCAAGTTTGCTGTGTGTGTTAACGAAGGCCAAGACAAGCTTCCAATCCTCAGGGATTGCTTATGCAATTGCTTTTCACTGTTCCATCAATTGACATCCTTTAGATACCTGTTGAAGGTCATTATTAAACCGATGTTCGTTCCTCGTTGTATAACAACTGCTTGTTTGACATCCCTGTACTTTAAGTAGACTGGGATGTTTTGTGGGCTTTTGTTGTACCTTCCTTCTATTCGAAGGAATCTTCTTCAGTAATTTTATTTATTTAATAACCGGTATGAACATCGCTTTAGTTTTGACGGTATCACAACCTTATTATCCAAAATGAGTATTACAAATACATTTAAAATATCAATATCACCCCTTAGGTTACACTCTGCTTCTTCTGTACGGATTCCCCATTCTATTAAGAACTTTAATACTATGTTGCCTTCGGTATTGGTTAGACCCTTAAATTTGTCTGCTGTAACTTCAGTTAATCTCAAAGGAGCAGGCAATACCAATGTTTTTGGGAGTAGTCTTCGTATAAGACTATCTCCTCTCAAATCACCCATCCTTCGAAAATATACTAATCCGTGGAAAAGAAGTGGAATGTATCCTAGTATTTCTAAGTGCAATGCCAAGAGGTGCAGATGTTGTTCGCATTTAAGCACTGCGTCTACCGTTACTTCATCTGTAAACGGTAGACGCTTCTCTGTAGTTAACATGTGTGATTGGACATGACAGTCTACAGATTTAATTTATCTAATTACTTGACGTGCTGCAAACTGTAATATGCAGCCCAGTAAACACAAAACGTTATCGTAACGTTTATTATAGGTTTCAAAATGGTTACGCAGAACGTGACGTTTTGCAAACGTTTTTATAACGTTTTTTTTCTGTGTCGAACTGCGATGACTGTTTTTGGCAATCAGATAAAAAATACTTCCCTTCTACAAAACCTAGAGCGTATTCCTTAACATGTCAAATACTTGTCGAGGAAGTTATAAAAAGGTTACAGAAAAAACAAATTTTTACTAACGTTTTGAAAACGTTCCATAAATGTTGCAGAATTTGTTGATATAAATGTGCACTTTCTTTCCGCCAATATTCTTGGAACAAAGAACAAAGAAAATCGAACGCCTCACGGAATTAGTGTTTTTCCGGCTCATTTTGCTCCAGGTAACTTTGATTTGATGATTTAATTGCATGTGGGTCTTGTTTTATTTGCACCGGATAATAATATAATGTATATGTAATGCGCGATTGTTTGAATTCGGTGGCTGTCATATGTTTTCGCGACCAATGAAGTAAACACACATCTGTTGCATGACAATATTCGTAAAAAGTGACATGTTTTCGGTTTACTGAAGGTGACGACAAGTTTTCTGACTGCATTTGATTAATTTTATGACCAAATATCTGTTATTTATTCAAAAGTAATCAATCAAAATGTTTCGTTTGAACAAAACGTCGTGAAAACGTTCTTGAAACGTTCAATCTACATCGATGCATTTGTTGAACATTTTCGTAAATCAAAAACAGCATTTTAATGATGAAAATTTGTAGAAGTTTTATCAAGACTGCTTAAAACAAAGGATGCGGATGCTCGTTCTAACGAGTGCCCACAACCTATCTTCGAATAAAAATAAGAAAATAATGAATTTTCCAGTAAACCAAGTTTTCTTTTATAAAACAGGGTCTACAGGAACGTTCATTACATGGACTTGGTAAAGTGATTGACAGGGCTTCAGATAAAAAAGTAATATGGACATCATTATATTTACACACTATTAAAGCATATATATTCTATATGGTTTACAGTTGTCAATTTTACAGAACACCCACAGTATTTCTACATGAAAATAACCACTTCTTCTTGCCTGAAACACGCTTATATGAGTTTGACCCCCTTGAACCCCACTTTAATACAGTAAAACTGGGGTTTACAGGGGTTATCATTATATTTTTCTTATTTTTGCTCAAAAACATAGATTGTGGGTACTCGTTAGAATTGCCTCGCCGATGCGATTCTGACGAGTACCCACAATCTATGTTATGAGCCGAAATATGAAAAATATCAGACTTTTTCAATTTTTGGTGGTAAATTGTTCAATATATTTGAATAGGCGTGTTTTAGTAATGTCAGTGTTAGAGGATCTTACATGAGTGTTCATGTATTATTGAATTTATTAAACGAGTTGAGGAAAAGGGATAAAATGCGAGACTTCAAGGGGAAAAAACAACATAATTAAGTCATAAAAAAACATATTAAGACAAAGGCTTTTAAAATAAATCTTCCTGGTTTATTTACCAGGTTGATATAAACCTTCCATATGAACGTTATTCAAATGTTCCCCAAAACGTTCTAAGAACTTCTTTTATAAACGTTTTCAATAGGTATATTTACTGCTGAGAATAACATATTTTAAACGTTTTTTGAACGTTTTATGAACGTTTTTCAAATGTTTATCAAAAACGTCCTTGCGACGTAAAAAAACCTTTCCATATAAACGTTATTTAAACGTTCACAAAAAACGTTTTTTAACGTTTTTCGAAACGTTTTTGAAACGTTCTAAAAACGTTTCTTTGTTAGCTGGGAGTACGTCGGTCAAACTAACCGCATGCTTAAAACTAGATTGAACGAGCATTATCGTAGAATGAGTAAGCCTAAGAAAACTGACACTTTCTTGTACCGTCACTTTCGACGTACAGGTCATTCTGTAAATAACATTATTATACAACCAGTGGAAAAACTTTATTACGATGCAAATTCTACATCTAGATTCAAAATAATCAAAAGACATGAAGCTGAACTGAAATGGATTAAATTTTTACAGACCCCTTTTCCACTGGGATTTAATGACAACATTTATCATGAGGGTAATATTTCCAGAATGCCGGACTTTGATATTTTCTCACTCCTGGAATGTCGAAAACGCAGAACTAGATCTCACGGCACCAGGAAAAATGGTAACTTTAAACGTAAATCACGTGCGTTTAAACGAAACAATACTAGACTGAAGTGACTGTTAATTATATTATTAAATCATGGACGCCACTCTATGCTTTCATTTTTAAGTTCATTACCCGTTTCTGTTTTACGTCTTCTGGACACCGAGGCGAATAAATTCTACGATAGTTCTCATCAGTTATATGATGCGGCTCTCTTAACTAGAGGCTATACTCAGCATACTCTCCGTCCTTACATTGATTCTGAAATAAATCATAAACGTCATTTCTTCAAAATATCCTTCATTAATAAGGGTATGGATTTTATAGATTTGCCCAGTATCTTCCGTGAGAGATCGGTGCTCTCTTCCATTCCTGCTTATTTTCAAAATACTGAAACACCTATAATTTGCTATAAATATAACAAACCTGTTAGATCTATCATTTTTAATTTCAATAAACTTGTTTCAGATCTTGATATTGATACTAATACTCCTGATTCTTGTGAAACTCCAAGTATTGCTATCCTGCTGCTGGTCATGTAATTACTGGCAATTTGAAAATTATTCCTGATTCTAGGATAAGGAATATAAGGAATATAATTTCTAAAGGACCGAAATATCGGTTTCCTTCTAAAATTGATTTCAGTAGATGTAGAGATGAAATCGCTGCTTCCTTGAATGAATTCGGTAAACGATGGTGTAAGCGAGAGTATGTTGAGTATAAAGCCCTAAAGGACTGGAAACTTAGCATTTTAAGACTAGTGAATAAACGCCTTTCTTTCTATTCTCAAAATACTAAATTATTACCTCCTAAGCCCAAGACGTCTTTACGTCATCTTAAACTAGGTATTCAAGAATTTCATAAGAAGTTTGTTTTGGCCCCTGCAGACAAGGCCGCTAACAACGTCGTCGTTGTGTGACGGCTCCACTATGTTAACACGCTTAAGCAGGAGCTTGGTGGTACTAAGGCCTATGAACTTCAGCCTTTGGCTGAAGAGAGAGCTATAGTAGATAAACATGTTTGTCTTTCAGCCACCAAGTTTGCTGTGTGTGTTAACGAAGGCCAAGACAAGCTTCCTACGCTATACTGGTTACCAAAACTTCATAAAAAACCTTACAAAGCACGGTTTATTGCAAATTCTAGTTCTTGCACTACCACTGAACTTTCTAAATTATTAACTTCCTGTCTTACTGCTATTAAAACGTATGTAATTAAATATTGTGATAAAGTCTTTGAAAGATCAGGAAGAAATCTGTTTTGGTCTATAAAAAATTCGAATGAGGTTCGATTTAAGCCCCCCAGTGGAAATCTTCCACTGACCGTTCCAAGGCGGCTCTTCTGTGGCGATTTATTTATGTTGTTGTTTGTTACTTACTGTGTGTATCACTTGTGTCTTTTGGTTTTGGATGGCCATATGGCCATTTTGTGGGAAAGTAACTGTCCTTATGGCCTTCCTTTGTTTAGGTTTTCATTATGGTCTGGTCGCTTAATGTTTGTATTTCTTTCCCTTTGGTGTCTTTTATGGGTGGAGTAAGTTAATTGTATCAATTCCTGATCTTTGTTTTACTTCTACTTTAAATAAATTGAAATCTAGACAGTTTCGTGCTTCTAGTCTGTCTACCTACGATTTTTCCACTCTTTACACTACACTTCCTCATAATCTTATAAAAGAAAAGCTTAATGATTTAATTGAATGGGCTTTTCACAGAGAAGATTCTCTCTATCTTGCATGTAATGTCAGAAATGCATTTTTCACTTCTAAAGAGCATAAGAATTATACACTTTGGTCATGTCAGAAAGTGTGTGATGCCCTCACCTTTCTACTTGACAATATTTATATTAGATTCGGTACTAAGTTATTTAGACAAATTGTGGGTATTCCGATGGGTACTAATTGCGCACCTCTTGTGGCTGATCTGTTCTTGTATTGTTATGAAAGAGACTTCATTTTGTCGCTTTCCATTGATAACCAATCTGAAATTATTGAAGCTTTTAGCTCTACTTCTAGATATTTAGATGATTTATTAAATATTGATAATACCTATTTTGATGGTTTGATCAGTCAGATTTAGCCCCTAGAACTTCAGTTAAATAAAGCAAATTCTTCTGATAGCGAGGCCCCGTTTTTGGATTTACATCTATCTATTGTAGATGGATTTGTTTCGTGCAAAATTTATGATAAACGCGATGACTTTGATTTTGAGATTGTAAATTTTCCTTTTTTGGATGGTGATGTTCCTCGTGCGCCATCCTATGGCGTTTATATTTCGCAATTAATTCGATTTGCTAGAGTGTGTAGTCATGTAACTGACTTCAACACTCGTAATAAATTATTAACGGCTAAACTTCTTAATCAGGGTTATCGGTACCATAAACTACGCAAAGCCTTTTCAATATTTTATAGACGCCATTCTGATTTAATTTCAAAATTCAATATTGGACTTAAATCTCTTCTGCAACAAGGTCTATCGGAACCCGAATTTTATGGTGACTTAGTATATAAATTCAGAAAAATATATAACCGCAATGACTTCAGCACCCAATTTCGTAAAATCATTCTTCGATATAAAAAGATTGGGTACAACATGGAGGTTATACGACAGACTGCATGCATGGTAGTTAACCCAATCACGGTTGGCAACTTTGCTTCCCTCTTTAATTGCACGCCGGTGGGTCAGGCCTCAGATTCTATGACGGCTCCAACGTAAAGGCTTATTGAAAATTAAAGAGATAATGTTGGTTGGTGCCTGATGCTCTGTCTCTGGTCGGGCTCATCGGAGTCTAACTGTTGGTTTTCTTTTGCTCCAGCATTTCAGTGGTTTCTTGCTGTCGAGTCCTCACCGTTGTCTCACCTCTGTGGTTCTTTGATTTTTGTGTTCACGGAGATGTTGCACTGATGAGTTAGGAGGCCTTCATGCGGACTGAACATATTATTTGTCTAAATCGCGACGGAAGTAAGGGCGAGGATTGTGGCCACGTAAAATCGATTTAAGCCCCCCAGTGGAAATCTTACACTGACCGTTCCAAGGCGGCTCTTCTGTGGCGATTTATTTATGTTGTTGTTTGTTACTTACTGTGTGTATCACTTGTGTCTTTTATTTTGGATGGCCATATGGCCATTTTGTGGGAAAGTAACTGTCCATATGGCCTTCCTTTGTTTAGGTTTCCATTATAGTCTGGTCGCTTAATGTTTGTATTTCTTTCCCTTTGGTGTCTTTTATGGATGGAGTAAGTTAATTGTATCAATTCCTGATCTTTGTTTTACTTCTACTTTCCTACGCTATACTGGTTACCAAAACTTCATAAAAGACCTTACAAAGCACGGTTTATTGCAAATTCTAGCTCTTGCACTACCACTGAACTTTCTAAATTATTAACTACCTGTCTTAATTACTGCTATTAAAACGCATGTAATTAAATATTGTGATAAAAAAGTAGAAGTAAAACAAAGATCAGGAATTGATACAATTAACTTACTCCACCCATAAAAGACACCAAAGGGAAAGAAATACAAACATTAAGCGACAAGACCATAATGGAAACCTAAACAAAGGAAGGCCATAAGGATAGTTACTTTCCCACAAAATGGCCATATGACCATCCAAAATAAAAAGACAAAAGAGATACACACAGTAAGTAACAAACAACATAAATAAATCGCCACAGAAGAGCCGCCTTGGAACGGTCAGGGGAAGATTTCCACTAGGGGGCTCGATTTTACGTGGCCACAATCCTCGCCCTTACTTCCGTCGCGATTTAGACAAATAATTTGTTCAGTCCGCATGAAGGCCTCCTAACTCATCAGTGCAACATCTCCGTGAACACAAAAATCAAAGAACCACAGAGGTGAGACAACGGTGAGGACTCGACAGCAAGAAACCACAGAAATGCTGGAGCAAAAGAAAACCAACAGTAAGACTCTTTCAAAGTCTTTGAAAGATCAGGAAGAAATCTGTTTTGGTCTATAAAAAATTCGAATGAGGTTTTAAATAAATTGAAATCCAGACATTTTCGTGCTTCTAGTCTTTCAATAAACTGTGTGTATCACTTGTGTCTTTTAATTTTGGATGGCCATATGGCCATTTTGTGGGAAAGTAACTGTCCTTATGGCCTTCCTTTGTTTAGGTTTCCATTATGGTCTGGTCGCTTAATGTTTGTATTTCTTTCCCTTTGGTGTCTTTGGTGGGTGGAGTAAGTTAATTGTATCGATTCCTGATCTTTGTTTTACTTCTACTTTCTACTTACGATTTTTCCACTCTTTACACTACACTTCCTCATAATCTTATAAAAGAAAAGCTTAATGATTTAATTGAATGGGCTTTTCACAGAGAAGATTCTCTCTATCTTGCATGTAATGTCAGAAATGCATTTTTCACTTCTAAAGAGCATAAGAATTATACACTTTGGTCATGTCAGAAAGTGTGTGATGCCCTCACCTTTCTACTTGACAATATTTATATTAGATTCGGTACTAAGTTATTTAGACAAATTGTGGGTATTCCGATGGGTACTAATTGCGCACCTCTTGTGGCTGATCTGTTCTTGTATTGTTATGAAAGAGACTTCATTTTGTCGCTTTCCATTGATAACCAATTTGAAATTATTGACGCTTTTAGCTCCACTTCTAGATATTTAGATGATTTATTAAATATTGATAAGACCTATTTTGATGGTTTGATCAGTCAGATTTACCCCCCAGAACTTCAGTTAAATAAAGCAAATTCTTCTGATACCGAGGCCCCGTTTTTGGATTTACATCTATCTATTGTAGATGGATTTGTTTCGTGCAAAGTTTATGATAAACGCGATGACTTTGATTTTGATATTGTAAATGTTCCTTTTTTGGATGGTGATGTTCCTCGTGCGCCATCCTATGGCGTTTATATTTCGCAATTAATTCGATTTGCTAGAGTGTGTAGTCATGTAACTGACTTCAACACTCGTAATAAATTATTAACAGCTTAACTCCTTAATCAGGGTTATCGATACCATAAACTACGCAAAGCCTTTTCAAAATTTTATAGACGCCATTCTGATTTAATTTCAAAATTCAATATTGGACTTAAATCTCTTCTGCAACAAGGTCTATCGGAACCCGAATTTTATGGTGACTTAGTATATAAATTCAGAAAAATATATAACCACAATGACTTCAGCACCCAATTTCGTAAGATCATTCTTCGATATAAAAAGATTGGGTACAACATGGATGTTATACGACAGACTGCAAGCATGGTAGTTAACCCAATCACGGTTGGCAACTTTGCTTCCCTCTTTAATTGCACACCGGTGGGTCAGGCCTGAGATTCTATGATGGCTCCAACGTAAAGGCTTATTGAGAATTAGAGAGATCTAATTCAAGGTAATGTTGGTTGGTGCCTGATGCTCTGTCTCTGGTCGGGCCCATCGGAGTCTAACTGTTGCTTTTCTTTTGCTCAAGCCAGCATTTCAGTGGTTTCTTGCTGTCGAGTCCTCACCGTTGTCTCACCTCTGTGGTTCTTTGATTTTTGTGTTCACGGAGATGCTGCACTGATCAGTTAGGAGGCCTTCATGCGGACTGAACAAATTATTTGTCTAAATCGCGACGGAAGTAAGGGCGAGGATTGTGGCCACGTAAAATCGATTTAAGCCCCCTAGTGGAAATCATTCCACTGACCGTTCCAGGGCGGTACTTCTGTGGCGGTTTATTTATGGTGTTGTTTGTTACTTACTGTGTGTATCACTTGTGTCTTTTTATTTTCGATGGCCATATGGCCATTTTGTGGGAAAGTAACTGTCCTTATGGCCTTCCTTTGTTTAGGTTTCCATTATGGTCTGGTCGCTTAATGTTTGTGTTTCTTTCCCTTTGGTGTCTTTGATGGGTGGAGTAAGTTAATTGTATCGATTCCTGATCTTTGTTTTACTTCTATTTTTTATAAGCATGGACGGTCGACACTCGCACCGCTTTGCCTGGGCAGACTTAGATCCTCTAAGCGGTTTTCCAGCACTTGTGTGCGGGTCAGTTTCAGCTCTGCGTGGAAGCATCATGCAGCCCATCTATTTCTTCAAGCCCCGATGGGCGGGGGCCGACAATTTCAAGTAAGTATATCTCTTATACCCACGGCCAATCTTGATAAAATTTAATGAAAAGCATCATCATGTAGGGGGAAAGGCTGCATAAGATTTTTGGGTTTATCAGATTGGAATTCTGGTTGCCAATGCAACATATAGCTCCCATAGACTTACAATGGGAAAACAAATTAAAAAAAAATCTTCTTCTCTGAAACCACAGAGTTTAGATATTTAGCTTGTAGCAACGCCAAGTGGTCACCTATATAAATCCTGCCAATCATGCTTCTGGGGTCCAAATTGGCCACACCTCGGGACCCCTTAACTTCCATTCAGACTTATAATGAAAAAAAAAGCTTCAAAAATCTTCGCTGAAATCATGAAGTGCAGTGCTTAGATATTTAGTATATAGCAACATGAAATAGTCACCTACATAAATCCTGCTATCCATACCCCTGGGGCCAAAATTGGCCACGCCGCGGGGCTCATCAGCCACAGACCTTCAAAAATCTTCTTCTCTGAAACCATAGGGCCCAGAGCTTAGATATTTAGTATGTAGCAACGGCAAGTGGTCACCTACATATATCCTGCCAATCAGGCCCCTGGGGTCCAAATTGTCCACGCCCCAGGACCCCTTAGCTCCCATTGACTCACAATGGAAAAACGCTTCAAAAATCTTCTTCTCTGATACTATGAAGCACACAGCTTAGATATTTAGTTTCTAGCAATATAAAATAGTCACCTATAAAAATCATATCAACCTTGCCCCTGGGGTCAAAATTGGCCACGCTCGAGCTCATCAGCTGCCATTGACTTATAATGGAAAAAAAGTTCAAAAATCTTCTTCTCTGAAACCATAAAGCCCAGAGCTCAGATATTTAGTATGTAGCACAAGTGGCCACCAACACAAATTCTGTCAATTATGCCCCTGGGATCCGAATTGGTCACACACCAGGAAAAAAACTTTAAAAATCGTCTTCTCTGAAACCACAGGGCCCAGAACTTAAATATATAGCAAGTAGCAAACGTCAAGTGGTCACCTACATGAATCCTGTCAACCTTGCCCCTGGAGTAAAAATTGACCACGCATATGAGCCCATTAGCTCCCATAAACTTAATAATGAAAAACAACTTCAAAAATCTTCTCCTCTGAATCCATAAGTCCAAGAGCTTAGATATTTAGTATGTATCATCATGAAACGGTCATCTTAAGAATTCCTGCCAACCATGCCCTTGGGCCAAAATTGGCCATGCCCTTGGGCCCAAATTGGCCAAATCATGTGGCCCCTTAACTCCATTAAACTTTATAATGGATAAAAGCTTAAAAAATCTTCTTCTCTGAAACCATGAAGTATAGGCCTTAGATATTTATTATATAGCAACTTAAAATGGTCGCCTACATACTAAATCCTGCCAAACATGCCCTTTGGGTCAACATTGGCCACGCCCCAGGGCTCATTAGCTCATATAGACTTATACTGAAGAACAAAACCCACTTCAAATATCTTCTTCTCCGAAACCATAAGGCCCAGAGCTTTCTGGTACACGGGTGAGCAATAAAGGGCCATTGGGCCCTCTTGTTCTTATTTCTGTTCCAAATACAGGCTGTCTGTGCTCGTTAGAACTGCCTAATATATGAGAACATCTTTGTTAGTACAAATCAACAAAGATTGCTATGTATCAAGCCAATCTATTGCATATAAGCCTTTTGGTTTGCATTCGGCGGCAGGGCTTGAGGTGTCCTTTCATCTCAGTGTCTGGTAAAAGTCCAACAAAATTGGAAGCAACATCTCCGAAATGACCTAAATAGTGTTGACCAGGACGTTAAACCTCAATTCAAACAAACAGTTATATACACAAAACTGCCACTGCTAAAGTTTACAAAATACCGAAGGGTCCCGCCCATCAGAGCTTGGAGAAATAGACTTGGCTGCGTGGTGCTTCCATGTAGAGCTGAAACTGACCACACATTATTACTGGTAAACCGCTTAGAAAGACTAATAAAAATCAAAAATGAGTTCCTTTAAGAGCAATGAAAACATTCATAAGAAAGAAGATGGGTCATACTACGTAGTTTCGGCTAATAAAGCCTCATCAGTGGCCCTATAATGATCCGGCAACGAAAGCCAGAGGATACATACTGAAAATTTGCGAATTTCGAACAGGCAGTCGATTCAAAGACTGATATAAATCAAAATGGGGTCCAAATAATTAAAAACCTGTCTAGAATATGAGTCTTAACCAATAATAAATTTCTGATTTCTCAGAATATTCACGCTATATAAGCCTGACTCTGCAAAGTGATGCGAGTCATGTATCTTAGAAACCCTTAACCATGTCCATGCATGTATGTAAGCCTATCCAGGCAAAGCGGTGCGAGTCGGACCGTCCATGCTTATAAACCCTATCGGTTTCATTGGGCGACAGGGCTTGAGATGTCATTTCATCTCAATGTCGGGTAAAAGTCCCACTAAATTGGAAGCAATGTCTTCAAAAAGACCTGAATAGTATTGACAAGGATGTTAAACTTCAAATCAAACGAAAATACACAATATACATGTACAGACTATCTGGGATTACAAGAATTTAATAGTAGAGCCATGAAATTCCCATTTTTAAATTAATACACATGATATCATGCTTTGAACATTTGCCAGAGGTCAGACAGGTTGTTCTAGGTAATCTGAACCTTGCTTGACCTTATCAGCAACCGATATTTTAAATGCTTCTCAATGAATTTTACCAGGCCCTGTATTTTAGATAAGGGGCAAATAATAATATAATTTCTATAGGTTCACTGTAGTTGTGTACCTTGTTAATAAGAATGACTTAAATGCAGGGCCTGATTACCAGGCTACAGGTCCTGGTGTATTAATGTCATTTGACGTGTCACCAGTAACAATACTGATTTTACCCGCATATGGGATAGTTCTGCCTGCACGAGGGTGGTTCTATCCGCACAGGGGGCCTCCATGCAGTCAGCGTCCCGATCCGGAGGACGGTGCACTTTGTGGCATTCATCCCTGCAAATCATAATCAGAATTGTTACTGGTGACACGTCAAAAGACATTCATACACCAGGACACTGAATTTTGTGTTAGGAATCAGATATGGTGATGCCAGTGGAGCATGTTCGGACACCGCGATTTTATTACCGCTGCCGGGAATCGGACCGGGGACCTCTAGCATGATAGGCAAGTGCTCTGACCACTGAGCTACCACGCTCCACTAGGGGAGCAACGTCTTAGGGGCGAAACGTCTTGTTACGGGTCAGTAGATCCGGGTTTTAGTAACCACACGGTGATGTCGTAAAATGTAGTAAAACCGGTGTCGTGGTAAATAATGCGAAGAATTGTGGGTGTATACAAACACCGGATCGGACCGGATCGGGCCCAATTACCGGATCGGACCGGATCGGACCCGGTTTTCAGTGCTATGGTCATTTTTTCTTCGATGTTTTATTCCTTATGCACAATTGGAAGAGTTTTACAGCATACAAAACTATTTTTACCTCACACTTTCATTCCAATAAAAAAAACGGACCAAACATAACTCCACCTATATCATTATAGCCAAACGGCCAATGTAGGCTATGCTAGGAGTCTATAGCATTTGCATTTTGTTCGGATGACAAGTCAGCATCAAACAGCGGGACAACGTCGGACCGACAGCGATACGTTATTATGTCGTATCGCCGTCGGCCAACACCAGACGTCGGCCCGACGTCGATATGGCATTGTATGTTGACTTTACCGATTCTAAAGCATGACATGATCTAGCAACAAATCAATGGCCCATGGCTTGGTATATTCTTTGACGAGGCGGTTCTGGGGAGTACCCACAATCAATATTCTGAGCAGACCAAACAAAAAAAAATCTGCCCTTTATGTAGGGGTGGATGTGGGGGCCGTAACTGACTGAAATTGTTCCATATACATTTATGTGCACAGGCGTGTTGTCGTTATGATGGCGACGCTAGGTTCGTATCATTTACAATGAGCACTTGCAATACAGGTTTTTTAAAACATGACAAATAAACGACCATATAAGTTTGAAACAATTTTTTATTATAACATAGTTTATGTGTACTAAAAACATATATACATTTGATGTAACGTGCACACAACAAATATGCAACGCCGTATCAACGTCGACGCAACGTTAATACATTGCATCGAAGTCAGTGCTAGGTTGCATAGAAGTCATGTGTCCATTTGCTGTCCTGGTATTTACAATCAATAAAAACATATATACATTTGATGTAACGTTCACACAACAAATATGCAACGTCGTATCAACGTCGACGCAACGTTAATACATTGCATCGAAGTCAGTGCTACGTTGCATAGAAGTCATGTGTCCATTTGCTCTCCTGGTATTTACAATCAATAAAAAGTACATTTACTGAATGATTTCAGATCCTTACAGACAAATGGAAAGAGAAAGGAACTACAAACAGACATGGGATGCTGAAAATAAAGAAAGAGAAAAAATGACCGCTCCTACCCATGCAGGCTCTTCAACAACGAAGATCGGCATGCGCGCCACCTTTTTACTCCTTTTTTATTTTCGATTTTCTAACCGAAAAACCGTCATATCAACGTCAATGCAACGATGGCACATTGTTTCGACGTTGGTGCGACGTTGCATACAAAAATACAAAAAAAAATTCGGGCTCTCTTTCCAGTGTGCTGAAACGTTGTAACAACGTCGATGTAAAGTTAGCATATTGCGTCGACGTCGATGCGACGCTGCATAGAAGTTGTCATAAAAAAAGAGACCGCTCCTACCCATGCGGGCTCCTCAACAACGAGGATCGGCATGCGCGCCACTTCTTTACCTTTTCTTTTATTTTCGACTTTCTACCCAACGTGCTCAAAACAAAAAGGCAACGTCGTATCGACGTCGAGGCAACGTTAGCACCTTGCCTTGACGTCGATGCGACGTTGCATAGAAGTTGTCATAAAAAAAGAGATAAAAAAATGACCGCTCCTACCCATGCGGGCTCCTCAACAACGAGGATCGGCATGCGCGCCACTTCTTTACCTTTTCTTTTATTTTCGACTTTCTACCCAACGTACTCAAAACAAAAAGGCAACGTCGTATCGATTTGAAAAAGAAAAATATTGGTTTATATACAAAAATAGGTTTCCTTGGATGAACTATCAAAGTCGGCATTAATTATTTTGTTTGTCATGAATTGCGAAAAAAATTTATATACTAAGTATTAATTAAACTTGCAAGTTTCTTTAATTGTATCTGATGACTTTAATTACCTGGAAAACTTATGTGGACTTGAAAGACAGAGCCGGCAGTATAAAGGTTCAAAGAAGACAAAAAGAATACATGATTGGTATAATTATTATTTATTTTGTTAATTTTATTGACAAAAGTATGCATTATTTGCCCTTTCTGTTTTCTGCTGAAATGTAAAAAGAATCAGAATTGGTTATCTGAAACTTCATATTTTTTCCTTTTTTGGGGACAAAGCTTTCATTACCTTTGCATATAAATCTTATCAGAGTCTTCATTGTTTACCATTTAACTAGCATTCACAAGTTATGTCCTGCAGCAGCATTAAGAAAAATAATGTACATATATACCTCCGCTTGTCTCTGTATCAAGTGTGGTTTATGCGGATGCTGATTGCGCGGACTTGTTAACATTTTACAATACATAGGGTAAAAACAGCATTTAGCCCACAGTTCTGTATGATAAAAAAAGTCCCCGGATTCCATAAAAGTGTTTTTTCAGTCCCTTCTTGTCGCCTCCTGGACCAAAATGTACCAAATCGTCATTATAATCGGTAGGGAAACGAATTGTTTTGAATGTCACAAACCGGTCCTTAAAGATTTTTTTCAATTTTCTGTTGACGGAATTTCTCTTATTGTCGAAGGTTTGTTTGTCAAGACCGGGCACCTTCCTGAAGTCACCGCGTGTAGATATTTCAGCTACAAAAACCTTCTTTACACCGCTCTCTTTCATTTGATCTGTTACAACTAGAATTTTCTGAACAATTTCTGAAGGATTACAATCTGGTCTTATGTCATTTCCACCCAAGCACACAAAACACACATCGGGATTAAAGTCTTTAAGTTTCTGTAATTCTACGCCGTTGTAGTTGCCAGCCGTCATTCCGCCAGAAGTGAAGAATCGGGCCTCACCGGGAACCTAAAAAAAGATGAAAATGATAGTAATTTAATCAACTTTATTTAAAATTTCAGAGATGGCACTCGCCGGTAGGGCAAATACATATCAACGTCGGCGCAACACTATTAAGTTCCGTCGACTTAGATGTGAAGTTGCACCGACGTTGATGTGCTGTTGCATTAAGGTCATCACGTTAGGCTACATGCACGGCAATCCGACGTCGCATTAAATTCAAATGCGTGCAGGGTTCATTATGTTCATATAAGGCATGATTTCGCTATGGGATGTAACAACATATTATTGCCTATTTCATCATTGCAATAGAAATGAAATTTCCACATCTTTATTATAATTTTAGGAAACGAGAAAGAGAGAAAAAATGGAAGAAATATAATCTCTTTTTCAAACCCCTACTTTTATAAAGTAAACTGGGGTTTGCCTCAGTATACATTATTATTTTTTTATCACAAACATAGATTGTTGGTACTCGTTAGGCTTGCCTTGCTGAGGCGGTTCTCACAAGTTCAGAATTTTTATATATATATTTTTTAGTTTTAATTTAATTTTGATCGTTCTTATTAAGTTCAAGGCGTCGGTCTTTCCCTTTATCTTCTGAAATATCAATTAGCATTAACGTGATTACATCTTTCACTCGTTAAGTGGATCACCTGTGTTAATCTGGTAATCCATTTACCTAGCAGCGACAATAAACATGATCTGGTAGGTGTTAAAGCTCAATCGTATTAGTCCATTTGGGCCATGCACAGAGAAAATGTACATGCAGTATGCGGTAAAACACCAAAGGTTAAATATGTTCTAGGGTTATCCTTTGGAGCCCATATATTAACGATAACACACCCCTGCATTTTTACATCTCCGAAATGCCCACTATTCTGATATATATGGCTCATTTTTACTGCAAACACATGTCGTAGGTGGTCGTTAGAGCCAGCTCAATGAAACGGTTCTAACGAGTATCTATCTATCTATCTATCTATCTATCTATCTATAACAATATGCCATAGTAAAGTTACCTTAAGATCATAGTGGCAAAATCTCCCAAGATGTTTGATATAGCTATCTCCATATAGCGCGAATGTAGACATTGTGGGTGCTTGATAGTGCAAATGCAATGATAACCAACAGAACCAAGTCTTTATATATCAAGATTGGTATTCGATGTGATGGTTGTCAATTGAGTGACTCTTTTTGATTGAGTAACTGCGTGAGCAAGAATCACATTACCAGTAATTAAACACAGAGTTCAAAAAGCTTATCAATCAATCTGTCAAGTGTCATCCAAAACACATATCACTTCTAATTGAATGATATGATGAGCTATTTTTTTCTTCTTCTAATTAGTATAAATTTAAAATTAGTGATTGACTGGTATATGAAAATCATGTTGCAAGTGATCACTTAATAGACACTAATACCCCCGCCATTGCCCCACGACTACAGCAACGGCTTCACACACGCGGCTGTAACAACAGCTTCTGACCTTGAATTGGTCCAATGGAACATCCGTAGCATGGGCAATATCTCCGAACTGAGGTCACAACTGGAAGATAAAAAACTTAAGCCCCATCTACTTTGCCTACAAGAAACGTGGTTGAAAAATAAAATACCCCACATACCCAATTACAAAGTCGCCTCCTTCAAACATAGAATAGACAGAGGAGGCGGAGTCCTAACATATATTAGAAACGATTTACCCTTCACAAACTTAGACCTTAAAATTGAGCAACCCAACCTTGAATACTGTGCCACCACCATATATTTAGAAAAACACAAAATAACCATTCTTAATTGCTATGACCCTCCTGAAAGCGGGTCCACAGCTGATGAATATCAAAAGGTCCTTGACCTTATCCCTACCAAAAATTTCATCCTTGTAGGCGACCTTAATGCCCATGACTCCTTATTGAGCTCCAAATCAAACACAAGGGGAAAAACTTTACTTGACCTCGTCATAAATAACTGCCTTATTATACTCAATGAGAATGATGAAGCCACGATGGCCGAATATACTACATCGCCTGACCTGTCAATAGCCACTCCAGCCCTGAGCATAGGTACAATCTGGGAAACCCTGGGCAACACTTGTGGAAGCGATCACCTCCCCATCTACCTCCGATTTCTTTCAAAATTCAATGCACTGGGGACGGCCCACAATCCAAAATGGAACTTACAAAGAGCTGATTGGGAAAAGTTCAAAATTCTGTGCGCAGAAACATTAAAAATAAACGAAAACAATCCAACACAGGAAATAGCAACAGACTTTGTAGAATCCCTCCAACAAATCTGTCAAAAAACTATTCCTAAAACAAAACCAAAAGTAAAATCACTCCGACCGCCCTGGTGGGATCAGGAAATTACTATAGCTATCAAAAAACGTGAACAAGCTAGAAAGAAATACCTTAAAAATAAAAATCCAGAACAAAAACGAAACTATAACAGGTTAAAAAATGAAGCAAGAGACATTAAAAGGGACAAACAGATCAATTCATGGCGTGATTTTGTATCTAAACTAGACCATAAGGCAAACTCCAAAACAGTATGGAATATGATTAACCGCTTCCGGGGTAAACCTACAGACCATATTACCTGTCTAGAGGTAAACAAAACAATCATTACCGATGAAAAAGAAAAAGCTAATGCTCTAGCACAACATTATGACAATATGTCGAAATCGTCAAATCATATGCCCAAATTTCAAGCTATTAAAATAATTATGGAAGATAGGGGACTTGGTCACATCCCGGAACCTCAGGCAACAGAAAATAACTCGGACTTAAACCGACCCTTCACATTTTTTGAACTGGGAACTGCACTAACATCCAAAAAAGGAATCAACACCAGGAGCGGGCACAATCCATTATGAAATGCTCAAACAACTACCCGATAACTCCAAAATGGAACTATTAAAACTTATGAATATCTCCTATCAAAGAGGAGAACTCCCACCTGAATGGAAACTTGCCACCATCATACCTATTATGAAACCAAACAAAAATAAACTGGAACCAGGGTCATACAGACCTATATCACTTACATCGTGTATATGTAAAACAATGGAAACCATGATTGCTAAACGATTGACGGCCCATTTGGAAAACAAAGGGCACCTGGCTGACACTCAATCCGGTTTTAGACCCAACAGATCTACCACTGATCAACTAACCAGATTAGACTCTGAGATAAATATGGCCTTTATGGAAAATAAGATAGTAGCTGCCGTCTTTCTAGACCTGGAAAAAGCCTTTGACCTCATGTGGTCAACAGGAACCATCTGTAAACTGAAACAATTTGGCATAAACGGAAACATGCTCAAATGGATACACAATTTCCTCCACAATCGAAAAATTCAAGTAAGGGTGGGACAAGAAACATCAAATCAGCACAGTTTAGAAAATGGCTGTCCCCAGGGCAGTGTTATTAGTCCCATCCTCTTCAATATAATCATGGTTTCACTAAAAGAGAATCTCGACCCTGAAGAAAGACTGCAGCTGTCGCAATTTGCAGACGATAGCGCAATATGGAGAAAACATTATTCACCCAGTTGCGCCGTAGATGCCCTTCAAAAAGCACTCAAAAAGATCGAATTTTGGGCTGAGGCGTGGGGGTTTAAGGTGTCCAACACTAAAACTAAAGCCATACTTTTTAGACGTAAGAAAAATATCGACACCTCCAAATTCGATCTCAAACTTTTTGGCAAAAAACTTGAATTTGTGGACAATGTAAACTTTCTAGGGATGATCCTTGATAAAGCACTTAGATGGGATGAGCACATAAAACAGCTCATCCAGAAATGTAAGAAGGACCTGAACATTCTTCGTTTGGTCACGGGCACAACTTTTGGTGCCGATAAAAATACCCTTATCAACCTGTACAAAGCCCTCATCCTAAGTAAACTAGATTATGGCGCACAAGCCTATAACTCTGCCTCACAAGCCCAACTTAAAAAGCTCGACACAATACAAAACCAAGCCCTTCGCATTGCAACAAGGGCATTTATATCCACCCCGATTAATGCACTCGAAGTAGAATGTGGCATAAAACCACTCCATTTAAGAAGAGAGGAACTAATCCTAAAATATTGGGCACGTTCCTCGCCTTTGGGTAAAAATCTGCCTGTAAATGACCTCATTGGGGAACATGGGTGCCAAACTACTAAAAAGGCACACCAATACCGACCATATTCCGTTACAGTTCAGAAGCTCATAGCTGAGCTGAACATACCTAAGGATATCGAACCACCCCATTATAGAAACAAGTGTGACTTAAAGCACAACCCCCCCCCCCTCCTGTGCAATCAAGGACATCATTGGGAAAAAAGGGGAAAATGACATAACATTTATGAAACAAACTAGTATAAACTATATAGAAAGGGAACATAGGGGTAGATTACAGATATATACTGATGGCAGCAAAGATATTGAAAAACATACAGCAGGAGCAGCAGTTTCGGTCCCTGATGAAAACGTGAATATCGAACTCAAAACCAATCCGAGCCTGTCTATATTTACTATTGAACTGATAGCAATAGAACATGCCATTAAATGGATCATCGATAATAACATCCCGGAGGCAGTCATACTTACAGACTCCCTCAGCTCAATACAAGCCCTACAATCTGGCCAATCAAAAACAAGACCAGATAAAATAAACAAAATACTACTACTCTTAGACTCAGCCAAAGACAAAGGCAACAATATCTACCTAGAATGGATTCCTTCCCATGTAGATATCCCAGGTAATGAAATGGCAGACTCAAGTGCCAAATCAGCAATGACAAACGGTAAAAACGATCAGACCTTACCGACCAAAACAGAAATATACCCGGCAATTAACCAGGCCATTATGACAAAATGGCAAAAATTATGGGACAACCCACAAAGTAAAGGTCGCTTCTATCATAGACTAGAACCTAAGGTTAAAAATACTTCTACCCATTACAGCGGTAGACGAAGGCATGACGCGATTTACACGCGTTTGCGACTGAACCACAGTGGGCTGGGTACCCACTGTGTATTTAATCAAAACCACATCAAATGTAATAGATGTGATAAAGATGAACAAAATAACATCAAACATATCCTTTTTCACTGTGAAGGAAATATAGAACCCAGACAGGAATTAAAAGCTGCACTGTTTATATTGGGATACAACACTTTTGATGAACAAGATCTACTTAACCCCCCACGCAACATTATGCCTCAGATAGTCGAGGCAATCATTACATTTTTGAAAGACACCGAGTTATTCGATAAAATATAGACAGCTGCAGTATAAAAGAGTAACCATGTAATACTAATCCAAGTTTATTTCTCTTCCAGCGCTGGAATCCTTTCATGCAGCGATCATTAATACTGCATGTTTCTTTCTATTACAGACACAGCCTCCAATAACCACCTGGCCCCAAACCAATAACACCATATATCCTTGCCCCCAGGGACTCGAGGGGAGATTAGAACATAAAGCAATATGAATCTCTCAATCTAATTATGCTGGGCGTGGGACTAAGGTTTCTAGGTTTCGATCAGAGAGCCAACCAATGCTGCTAACGTTAGGTTACTGACTGCGGGAGGCAATCTGGTTCCCTGTGCCTTGTTCCATAACCAGTCTTTAATTACATGTAGATGCCCAGAACTGTGTTCAGGACATCCTGAATGCATTGGGTTTGCACATCCGTATATGCCAAAAGTGCTTGTATGTAGTTTGGCATGTGCGGATTTGTGAACCTATATATCCCTGTTCAGGCGCACTGGTCGCTATGGCTGTGTGTGCCGGAAAATGATTCATATTCATTGGTTCTCTCGATTTTGGCAGGCAGTTTCATCTGTGTGTCTGGGTCGGGAGAATCAACTGAAGTAGCATATAAGTTTCTCTCTAAACAAATCATTCAAATCAAAAATTGCGCTTGGTCGTGATCGCGTGCTTGCTGGGGCATGGGCTGGTTGCAACCTAGGTGGGGCACTCTCCCAATCAGACCGTGACCGCGTTATGCTTCTGGCCTGCGCCGCCGCGAACAGGTGAATTGTCTTTACTAAGAATTTAACAGTGCTGCTTATGCTGCCCAACCCATAGATATAGGCCCCATTCTCATACTTCTGCCTCTCCGTGCACCTGGGGGCCTCGGGCTGGTAACCCTGGGCACATGATTCCCCCACTTTGGGCGGACTGGCCGTTCCCGGGGCGGTGGCCCTGGGTCCCCGGTTGCATGGGTGCGGGGGGAACACAAAACCCACACATTCTTATACAGTGGTTACATAAGCACTGCTTCTACCTCTTACAGACCCTACCCTACAGGACTTGGACTAGAGCCAGTTGAACAGAAGCGGGGCGCTGTGCTTGCGGCTCATTTGCTTTGCACTTATGAGTGCTCCGCCGACGCAACACATCGGTGATAGACAAGTCTAAACTTAGGCTTATGTAACCCTAACCCTAACCCTAGCCCTAACCCTAACCCTAACCCTAACTCCAATACATACTAATCATAATTTCTTTTGCAGGTACATGGGGATCCTTGACGGGGAATCCCACCATACCTCGTGTAGGACATCTACCGAGAGAAGTCATCAGCTGGGTGCCCAGAAGGCTGCCTCGTAGAGGCCCCCTTGGGGACACCCTCCTGATGAAACCCGGAAATGTGCGAAGCGAAGACAGCACGCTGTCAGAACGGAGCATACATCTCTGGAGTAGGTCAAATACAGAACAATTTGATAGGCGGGGCAACGGTAATGACCAAATTTGATAGGGATTTGGACACAGGAAGACCCTTAAAAAAGCCTTTCAGACCGACCGTTCAAAATGAAATAAAAGCGAAATTGCACAATGGCTGGTTAGCCACATACTCGCCTTTGCCAAACCACATAACTTTTCACCACTAAAAGACACGCCTATGTGTAAACATTATAATTCTAACCACACTGATCCTGAACAAAAGAGGGTTACAACACTACCACATACAATCAGTACTGATCCATATTGTATTACAATCCATATATCCCCAATATGATATCTTCCTTCACGGAGGATGAGATAATGATATGCAAATATGGCGGTCTGGTCCCAATTGACCCACTTACAAATTTATAAGAACTCGACATCCTACGTCGATGAAAGCATCACCTTTTCAGAAACTGGAAAGCTAAGAAGCAAAATAGGATTGACCTCCTTTCGCATCCTCCGCGATGGAAGTCAACAACTGCACACTGATTGGCTGAATTAACTACAAATTAAGAGAAAAGCAACAACCAAAACATCAACATATGACACTCCAACGCGACGAAAGTAGGGGCCAGTAGTACCTGGTACTACCAAGATTATCTTTGTAGAGACCTGGGGGGTAGCGACACAGCATAGGCGTGTTCTCAAGGTGGTAGAGCACGGGTACTAGGACATTTTGCAATAGCCGAAATTGGCTGGTCTAATAGTAACCCTTCCTGGCTCACTTTTGGCCGCCGTTCAAAATTCAAAATTACATGCATTATCACCCTTTAACAAGCACCGTGTCCAAGGCGTTTTCTCTACCACGGCAGGGGTGGGGGTAGAGACTAATGGAAGCCAAAACCGATAATGCATGATTAGCTTTTTTCCTCGGTCAGACAAGGGCTGTGTACTGACACATTTTGCAGCCGGAATTGGCAACGGGTCACCACATTCTAGAGCCCGACCATTGGTCTGCATCTGCATTCAAAATTCGAACCCCGCCAGTGGACTGCCCATTTTACAGGACAAACGCTTAACATTGGGTGCGTTCTGTGCCTACATGACATCTTGAGCGGGGGATGTGGGAGGTGGGATTGACCTACTTCTCACATCCTCCGCGAAAGAAGTCACCCGACTCCCAATCGGCTAGCTGATAACTGTCAAGCAGACAGGAGTCAGCATATTGGCAGCCTAGGGAAAGAGCAGTACCTACAACTAATCCCAGATGGCGAACTGGGGGTAGCCCCTATGTGCCCATGGCGCCCGGTTACCTTAAAAACATCTGTCAGTCAGTCAGTCAATCACTTAATATAGTGATTGACTGATATATGTAAATGATGCTGCGAGTGAGGCAAAGTGGAAACGGAGTGTTAGTATTGAATCCGCTAATGGAATAGCATCACACACATTATAAAAAAAAAACTAAATAGTATTAAAAATAACAACTAGAAAGAAAAAATAAAGAAAAAATTCAATATAATAGTAAAATCTGGGTCCGATCCGGTCCGATCCGGTAATTGGGCCCGGTCCGATCCGGTGTTTGTATACACCGAAGAATTGAAAGATGTCAGAAAACGAAGAATCGACCGTTAATGCGTCTTCTGTAAGTCTTAGGGCCAGTCCTAGATCAGAATTAGGAGCGACTTTAGAATATGTGAATTCCAATAAATACCTTGGTGTGGAGAAAGTGCAATTTGGGGGTTTGATCTGGTCGCAGGACTTGTAAGACCGTCTCGGGTCGTTTCCGTCCTGAGTCTTTTCGCCTTTCGGTCCCTGGGACGTTTCGGTCCTGAGTCTTTTCCGATGTAGCGTGATAGCTCAGTGGTTAATGCACTTGCCTCTGATGCTAGAGGTCCCGGGTTCGATCCCCGGCAGCGGCGATAAAATTTCGGTGTCCGAACACGCTCCATTGACATCATTTGCAGGGATGAATATCATAAAGTGCACCGTCCTTCGGATCGGGACGTTAACTGGAGGCCCCCTGTGCAGGGAGAACCATCCCCTGTGCAGGTTAAAGATCCCTACCGTAATTACATGATTACTGTGTAGGCTTTCATCCTGAAAAACCTTGAGTGTATGTAATATACACCTGCGATAATGGTCAAATGTGACCGATGCAGTATCAGAAGAAAGATAGATAGATAGATACATGTGTATATTTTTTCTATCGGAGATCAGCCTGGGTCGGGTATAAAAGCAGATTCCAGGATAGATAGATAGATACATGTGTATATTTTTTCTATCGGAGATCAGCCTGGGTCGGGTATAAAAGCAGATTCCAGTACAAAATCCCTCCCCCCCCCCCCCCCCCCCAGCATTCGTTCAGGTGGACAAAATCCCCCTGCTGTTTATAAAGGTGGACAGTATCCCGCACACCTGCACATGCACAATTTCTGGTTTTTGAAAATCAGTGTCGTTTTGAAAACTGCAGATTCCATATCAGATTTGGTGCAGTACTGTCAAAGCTATATTGGTACTCTGATTTATGAATGTCATTTGACGTGTCACCAGTAACAATTCTGATGGAGAAATTATTGCCCGTCAACACTGTATAGGTCTTTTTGGAGATGTTGCTTGGTCCCACCAAAAGTACATGTAGCTCAATTTATTCTACATTCCAAGGGCCATCCAATAACCAAAGTTTCAGAAGTGTAGCTCCAATAGTTTAGAAGATATGGCAAAATAATACTTTTTGACCTTGGGGTCATGTTGAGGTCGAGGTCACAGCAAAAGTAGCCTAATATATTCTATATACCAAGGGCCATCCAATAAGCAAAATTTCATAAAAGTAACTTCAATAGTTTAGAAGATATGGCAAAATCATACTTTTTGAACTTGACCTTGGGGTCATGTTGAGGTCAAGGTCATCCCAAAAGTACCCCAATTTATTCTATATTCCAAGGGCCATCCAATAAGCAAAGTTGAAAAAAAAAGTTGCAAAGAACATTCTAACTGATAAGCAAAGTTTCAGAAGTGTAACTCCTATAGTTTAGAAGATATGGCAAAGTCATACTTTTTGACCTTTGACCTTGGGGTCAGGTTGAGGTCAAGGTCACACCAAAAGTAGCTCCATTTATTCCACATTCCAACGTCCATCCAATAACCAAATTTCAGAAGTGTAGCTCCAATAGTTTAGAAGATATGGCAAAATAACACTTTTTGACCTTGGGGTCATATTGAGGTGTAGGTCACACCAAAAGCAGCAATATATATTCTATATTCCAAGGGCAATCCAATAAGCAAAGTTTCATAAGTGTAACTCCAATAGTTTAGAAGATATGGCAAAATCATACTTTTTGAACTTGACCTTGGGGTCATGTTGAGGTCAAGGTCATCCCAAAAGTAGCCCAATTTATTCTATATTCCAAGGGCCACCCAATAAGCAAAGTTTCAGAAGTGTAACTCAAATAGTTTAGGAGATATGGCAAAATCATACTTTTTGACCTTTGACCTTGGGGCCTTGTTGGGGTCAGGGTCACAAAAAAGTAGCCCACTGCCATCTACATGTACCATGTACTATCCACATGCAAAATTTCAAAAGTGTAACTTCAGTGGTTGCAGAGGAGATCCATTTACAAGAAACGTCCGTCCACTCAACTCAGATACAAAAACAATATACCCGATTTTTCTTCAAAAAAGCGGGTATGATAACATGTTGGATAACTGAATAAGATTCATCTCTCTACATTGTTTTATTTTCTTGTTATAACCATTTTTTTCCGAAATAGAGAGTTATAAAAGCCATGGCAAAAAAAAAATTGGAAATATTTCTTGATTTCTTATGATTTTGTAGGTAAAAGAAATTCTGTTTGGCCTGATGATATTTAAATTTGATTATTTTCTTCATGTGCACATAGAAAATAAAATAAACATATCAGAATCACCTTAAATGATCAAATTTCTTATAGGCCCCCGCCCATCGGGCTTAAAGAAATAGATGGGCTGCATGATACTTCCTTGCAGAGCTGAAACCGACCCGCACACAAGCACCGGTAAACCACTTAGAGGATCTAAGCCTGCCCAGGCAAAGCGGTGCAAGGGTCGGACCGTCCCTCCTTATAAACCCTATTGGTTTCATTGGGCGGCAGGGCAAAATTCGGGTAAAAGTCCCACAAAATTGGAAGCAGCGTCTCCAAAATGACCCTTACAGTGTTGACAGGGATGTTAAACCTCAAATCAAACAAAACAAATTTCTTATTTTCTAACAACTTCTATTTTTAGATTAACTTTACTAGAAGAAACGACCGAAATGTACCGAATAGGAATAAAAGATATTCAACTGCTACCTGGAATGAAAGAAATATAAAAGTTGATTGCTCTATTTGTTAACATGTATGGGTATATTAAAATGATAAAGAGAAAAAAGTTATTTTGTATTTTTCTTTAATTCCAGCTAGCAGTAAACAAAACTTTCTTCCCTTTCGGTTCTTTACGGTCGTTATCTTTAATTAAGTCAATCTAAAATTAGAAACAATTAGAAAATAAGAAAATTTATAATTTAAGGTAGTCTTATATGTTTGTTATATTTTTTATGGACAAAGGATGGCAGTAATCAAATTCAAATATTTTCAGGACAGAAAGAAGTACTTTAACCTGTAAGTTTGCAATGTAGAGAGATAAACCTTCGTGCAGAAAACCTTTGTGCAGTTATCAAATATGTTACTTATAATAATTTTATACCCAACGGACTACAATATGTATCTTAATTATAACAAGAGACGAAATATAAAATCTTCGGATCTGCATTTTTGGCTCTGCGGCCCGGCCTTGGCATTTATACCCGACCATCAGCCTGTGCTTTTGCTATCTTCGATCGTTAACCTTTTAATAGCTCAGAAAACAGAGTGCTTTTTCGAACTGCGTACACTCGAAGATCAGCCTGTGTTTTTGCTATCTTCGCATTTTTACCTTTTCAGAAAACCTGTGTAGACTCTGATCACAATTAACAGATTTAAAGGTTATTAAGTCTTTGAAGGTATCACAACGACAGATGCAGGCTGATCATATAAAAAATGATTACATTTCACAAATATTGCGCATGCTATTCTCAAAATGTGCATGCCCTTGATACTTGTAAATACTGATCATCCTGCATGTCAATTCCGTATGATCGGTATCTGCTAACTGCTGAAGCCTTTTGCAGCCACAGGGCTATTAAGAAAAAATCTCAGAATGGATGCGCACCGTGCATGTCTGTATGTGGAATGTGAAGTAGACTTAGGTTTGTGAACTCTTCAAGAGCAGTTGAGCAGATATCAGTGTTTAGTGATTGATAGGGACCATTTAGGTCGACAATTTCGGCTAATAGCATCAGAATCGGAGTCAGAATTGTTACTGATGACATTTATTCACTAGGACATGATGGGGGAAGTTAGTCCATACCTCTCACCAAAGAGGTAAACTTAGCTACACTATCTGCAGCACCTTCAGATGAGGAAATGACCGAATCGGGAAGAGCTTTCCAATCTCTACCAAGCAGACACATGACGTAATTGTGACGTCAGTACAATGTCATGATGTTTATGCAACATCAAATCTACGTCGACACATCGTCATGAGGCCAAAAAAAAAAATAGGTGTGTTTCAGGTTTCAGCTTGAAAAAAATTAGGTGGGGAAGGTCGATTTAATTTTTTTTTTATCTTAATTTTTTATTTTGTTTATACACTGTATAGAGCATTTTTGCGGAAATAGTAGAAGTAAACACCGAAACGCTCGGAAACTGACCAAATTAGAACAAATAAACCTCCCGCAACCGCTCGCGTAGTTCCGAGTCGTTTCGCCCCGCGATTTTTTTTACGAGTCGTTTCGCCCCGCGATTTTTTTTTTTTTTTGCAATAAAAAATTTAGGGTCGGGTCTAAAACTTAGGTAGGGTCGGGAAACCGGAAACACACCTATTTTTTTTTTTGGCCTGATATAGCACCAACGTTGATTTGACGTTGTTCCAGCGACATGTGCCTGCTGGGTAATTGTCCGAGGAAAGCAGGATTCTTTGTAAATGTCTGTTTTAGTAGTAGGTGTCTGAAATGCCAATCAGTGATGATTTCTACAGCGCCTAGCTGGAGGGTTGGAATGCTGGCAGCACCCTTTAGACCTTTGTACGATAAAATAAGCCTACTGTCTCTTGTACTTTTCTTGAGAGACTCCCATCTTAACTTTTCCAGTCATACTCTAAGTTTTAACCCTTCTCTTGCTGAATATTCAGTAAAGCCACACCCATTTTTGACTTTGAACCAATCAGATTACTTGATGTAATTTATTCCTACAAATTCATAAACTGAATGTCAAACAGTGTAGATCCTGATCAGATGGCTTCTTCAGAAGCCATCTGATCTGGATCTACACTGTTTCCAAAGATAGGGGTTGTCGCGAACAGCATGATAAGAGTTAAGCAGTAATTGCTAGTTATAAAACTAGCAGCCCTATTCTGAACTTTTCCAATTTCTTCTTGAAGAGCCACTCCCATTTTTTTATAATTTATTTTAATGACATAATGCATACAAACAATAGAAATAGCTATTTAAGTGCAAAGTAACATCAAGAATGTAACCTTTTGTCATATGATGTCGAGCCTGAGAATATAGTAACGTCATGTTTAAACTCAGTATTGTACTATTGGGCAAGTATGCAAACAAGCCATATACAACAATAAAACTTACACACAATAGGCCCTCACGGACTTTTCGTTATATCTATAGCGGGATATTGGCAGTTTTGTATAAAAAATCAACTAAATATCATGCTTTCCAAACGTCAGGTGATAAATAGAATCCTGCATTTGTGCCCATGCATTATACCACTTATTAACCCTTATCATGCTGTTCACGACAACCCGTATCTTTGGAAACAGTGTAGATCCAGATCAGATGGCTTCTGATGAACTCTTATCTTTCTGTTCACGACAACCCCTATCTTTGGAAACAGTGTAGATCCAGATCAGATGGCTTCTGAAGAAGTCTTATCTTGCTGTTCATGACAACCCCTATCTTTGGAAACAGTGTAGATCCAGATCAGATGGCTTCTGAAGAAGTCTTATCATGCTGTTCACAACAACCCCTATCTTTGGAAACAGTGTAGATCCAGATCAGATGGCTTCTGAAGAAGTCTTATCATGCTGTTCACAACAACCCCTATCTTTGGAAACAGTGTAGATCCAGATCAGATGGCTTCTGAGGAAGTCCTATCTTGCTGTTCATGACAACCCTACACTGTTTGACATTCAGTTTATGAATTTGTATGAATAAATTACATCAAGTAATCTGATTGGTTCAAAGTCAGAAATGGGTGTGGCTAAACTGAATATTCAGCAAGATAAGGGTTAGCTGTATTGAGGAAAAGCAAGAGCACATTGTGATGAGCTACTTGGGAAAAGGTATAAAATATCGACAAAGATTCGAATTCAGGACCTTTACTGTTTGCCCAAATTTACGCCATAATGGGAAGCAGCCGAGTGTTCCAAAGACTGTTACGTCAGATGTATGATAAAGGGTATGTGATATGGGCTTTCGGGCTGATATGGGTATGTAATATGGCATCACGTGCAAACGCCTCAGTAACAGATTTGCGCATGGATTCCACACTCATGTCGCATATTCAAAAACAGTATTTTGTAGTATATATATGGCAAGGTATCTTTATCTATTTATGGCCCAAGATAAATGTAGCTATCCACATATTGTTCTCCACACCTCCCACAGAAAAACGCACGCCGTGAGCAACCAGTGGAAGCGCCTCAGTGAGGCACCTCCGATGATTACCCACAACACACGCCACCGCCCGGAAACATGGGAAATACCATAACTTTTGAGATGAAAAAGGGCCTGAAAATTGTCTGCATGCATATATTTTTGGAACAAGAAAAACATTTAATCCACTCTCAGGGGGTCTCGGTACAACTACCATATTCCAAGATATGGCGAACAAGTACTTTATATAAACATTGGTTGTGGGTTTTGTTTGTTTGTTTATTTGTATTGGGTTTCGGCCCCCGCCCATAGGGCTTGAAGAAATATATGGGCTGTATGATGCTTCCACGCAGAGCTGACTCCGGCCCGCACACTAGTACTGGTAAACCACTTAGAGGATCTAAGCCTAACCAGGAACCGCGGTGCGAGGCGGACCGTCCATGTTAATAAGCCCTATTGGTTTCATTGGGCGACAGGGCTTGATGTCATTTCATCTCAATGTCGGGTAAAAGTCCCACAAAATTGGAAGCAACATCTCCAAAATGACCTGCACAGTGTTGACGGGGAAGTTAAACCTCAAATCAAACAAACAAAAAAATTATTTGTATTGGGGTTCAATGGCCCAGTCAATGAGTAGTATTCCAAATTTAAATAATATTCAATGTTTAATGCGGAAAAAATGCTATCTTATAAAATCGGCTGAAACGACCCACCGAAATAGGCTGAAATGACCCAGATCCAAATTTAGGCCGAAACAACCCGGCCGAAACAACTCAGGGCCGAAACGGCCGGGATTCTATTAGACAGTGACTATGTACTGTAGCATATGTGGTCCAAAAATAAACCTCCAGAACTCTTCTCTAAGTCTAACATGAGTTAGAAAAATTAAAGCCTTGACTGATTTATTCTTTGTTGTGGTTCATTGATTAAGGGTAGGGTATGGTCCCCCCGCCCATCGGGGCTTGAAGAAATAGATGGGCTGCATGATGCTTCCATGCAGAGCTGAAACCGACCGCACACAGGTACTTGTAAACCGGCTTAGAGGATATAAGCCTGCCCAGACAAAGGTGTGCAAGTTGGATCGTCCATGCTGATAGACCATTTTGGTTTCATTGGGCGACAGGGCTTGAGATGTCATTTCATCTCAGTGTTGAGTAAAAATCCCACAAAATTGGAAGCAACGTCTGCAAAATGACCTATTCAGTGTTGACGGGGATGCTAAACCTCGAATCAAACAAACAAAGGATAAGGTATGTTTTTTTTCTTACATGAAATACTTTGTTTTACTGTCTGCATGTCTTGGCAATTGCATTTCCTTGAGAAATATGGCTTATTTTACGCATTGTACTGTGTTCAATCTAGTGTTTGTGGGCCCTTACACATTATACAGTATACTCATCAGTAATAGATAATCTGTTTCAGATGTCCTGTCACTCTTAACCCTTATCTTGCTGAATATTCATTTAAGCCACACCCATTTCTGTCTATCAACCAATCAAATTACTTGATGTAATTAATTGATACAGATTCATAAATTGAATGCCAAACAGTGTAGATCCTGATCAGATGGCTTCTGAAGAAGCCATCTGATCTGGATCTACACTGTTTGCAAAGATAGGGGTTGTCGTGAACAGCAAGATAAGGGTTAAATCTTTGGAATTTTAGTAATTGAATCCAAAATTTCGTAATCCAGCTTCTTCGTTAATGCAAGCAGTTAGCTATGCTGATGACAACTCGCGCACTGTGACGTCACTTATCATTCATAATTATTTTAAAACGTTATAAATATTCTAAAGCCAATTGAAGCCAGTCTGATTTTTAATTAGCTTTATTCCATATCTTTTCACTTTGTGACTGTGACCACATTTTTCATAAGGCGGGTGGTGGGGGGGTGGGGTTAAAACGGTAAAATCATGTGAAATTTGGTTTCATGAGGCTTGATTTTTTTATAGCCTAGGTCTTTTATTAGAAATATAGAGGTGGGGTACTTTGTGTTTGTCTCTATAAAGGATATTTTTCTCTTTTTTTTTTTTTTTTCTCCTATTACTGCTACTCGCTCACATCTGAGCATTACGAGCAGGATTTCCTGGGTGGTGACCAGTACTTTTTATAAGCAATGTGGATGAAGTGCCTTGATCAAGGGCACAACACTTTGGTCAGGGGGAGGCTCGAACCCGCAACCTCTTGATCTCAAATCCGATGCGCTACCACTGCACCAAAGCGCTCCACGATATGGTTATTTCTTAGACAAATGGTAAAATCATTGGGAAAAAGTGGTCTCATCGTGCCACATTTTTACATCCTAGGCCTTAAGATTGAAATAAAGAGGTGGGACCACATTTTCGTCTCTATATAGCGCATATAGGACTGGCACTACATTTTTCAGAAAAATGATAAAATCATTGAAAACCTAAAAAAAGTTTTTTTTTTTAGAAAAACAATAAAATCATTGGGAAAGGTGTTCTTATGGTACAACATTTTTGTCTCTATATAGGACTGGCTCCACGTTTTTTTAGAAAAATGATAAAATCATTAAAAACTTAAAGAATGTGGTCACACCTGTGACTAAAATGTGGTCCAAGTGCTATTTTAAGAACTTGAAACAAAACTATGGTCGCATGCAAAAGGTGCTACTTTTTTCAAAGGATCTGATTTATCCATGTGATATAAGGCCTAGGCAAATAAATTGAACAGATACGGAATAAAGCTAATTAAAGATAATATTTCTACGTTGTGTCCCCAGTATGCAAATCAGCTGCAAATGCAAAAGCTGCTCTAATTTTTTCAGCAAAAATAACACTATATTACCTATTGTACTTGCTAGAACAGTTAACAATTTGACCACTAATGGACTTGTTAAGCTAACAGTGCTTTCAACAACTGGGCCCAGGGCCCAGTTGTTCAAAGTATCGTTAGCTTAACAAGCTCATTAGTGGTCATATTGTTAACTGTTCTAGCAAGTAAAATATCGAAAATTTTGGTATTTTTGCTGAAAAATGTGAGCAGCTTCTGCAAATGCAAAAGCTGCTCACATTTTTCAGCAAAAATATTAGCATATTTGCCATAATAAATGGTCAAAGTTTTAACGATACGTTAACTAACGGCATCGTTAGTTTTGAACAACTGGGCCCTGATCTATAACATTCTTTCATGGTGATTGATCATGAAATCCTGTCTTCGGTCATTCTTTTCCTTCCGTTGATTCAAGAAGGTCATTTGCCAGGTTTCTGGTTGAAGAATTTGCACTGTACTGGTTAACCCCTTATGTATAAGCCTTCCCAGGAAAAGTGTGATTAGATAAACAGACCAGCTCAGTATGACTTAAACAGTGTTGAGTGGGCAGTTTAAACTCCAAACAAACAAATACACAGAGTTAGTAGCATGATATAGTGCAGCTTATTCTTAAGAGGTAACAAAATATGAAAATCTTGATCAGACCCAAAATTGATATTTAACTCTTACCCTACCTTTACAAGCAGTGTAGACCGGCCCCGATAGCTCAGTTGGTAGGGTGTCCGCTCCGGGGAACGGGAGGTCACGGGTTCGATCCCGGGCCGCGACATACCAAAGTCGTTAAAAATGGTACTAGCTGCTCCTTGCTTGGCACTCAGATTTACGGGGTAGAGCTAGGACTGGTCGACCCAGTGTCAGGATAATGTGACTGGGTGTGGTATCATGCAATGTGTCTAGGGCATGATACTTCAGTGAGGCAGCACTATAAAAGTGAACATTGAGCTCCCTGTCGCAACCAGACACCGTCGTGATATGACTGAAAAATTGTTGAAAGCGACGTTAAACCCGAATTCACACACACACACACAAACAGTGTAGATCCAGATCAGATGGCTTCTTAAGCCATCTGATCAGGATGTACACTTTCATTCAGTTTGCAAATTTGAATAAATGCACAATATAAAAATTTGATTGGTTGATAGGCAGATATGGGTGTGGCTAAATAAATTTATGCAGCAGGATAAGGGTTGACCCTTGTCCTGCCGAGCCCGAATATGCATTATTTTCAAAACAATGAAGATCCAGATCAGATGGCTTCTGACGAAGCCATCTGATCAGGATCTACATTGTTTGCCTGTCAGATTGTGAATTTGTTGCAATAATTTGCATCAAATAATCTGATTGGTTGATAATCGGTAGTGGGAGTGGCAACTATGAATAATCAGCAGGAAAAGGGTTAATAGGGAACAAAATTTCTTTGTTTGATTTGAGGTTTAACGTCCCCATCAACACTGTATAGCTCATTTTGCAAACGTTGCTTCCAATTTTGTGGGGCTTTTACTCGACATTGAGATGAAATGACATCTTAAGCCCTGCCGCCCAATGAAACCATTAGGTTTACCACTACTCGTGTGCAGGTGGTTTCAGCCCTGCATGGAAGCATCGTGCAGCCCATCTATTTCTTCAAGCCCCGATGGGCTAGGAACAAAATTGAAAAATCTTGGTCAGACTAAAAATTTATATTAACAAGTTTCTTTCTGTGTCATCTTACAGTTAATAGATTTGAAAGCAGAGTTGTTCAGGAAACAAGAGGAATTCAAGCGACAGAAACTTCAAAGCCAGAATTCGGCATTTATAAAAGGAAAGGCAACAACATCGGAGAAGAAGGTAAGAAAAGTAGACTGTTTCAATGATTTAGAAGATAACTCCTTTATATCACAAACTCATCATTACATTGTTGTTTGGGTCAACAGCTTTCTCATTTGTAGGAAGCAAACTCACTCCTTCTACCATAAAAATCCTGAAAATTCAGACACCTTGAGGACTTCCTGTAATTTTCTAAAAAAATTAATAAATTATCTTTTTTTTTGGTTTTACAGAGCTCTTAAGATTATTTCACTTATATCGAGCCAATCATTAATTAGGGGTGGGCGAAAACCGGAGTACCTAGAGAAAAACCACTTGACCTTTAACAAATTTGTTTCATGATTCAGCAAGGAGACCAAAAAGTGGAGACAGAATGGCAAACAGTGTAGACCCTGATCAGACTGCTCCTTCAGGAGCAGTCTGATCTGGGTCTGCACTGTTTGCTTAGGCCTGTCTGTCCCAATACTTAGGATCACTGCAGTCCTTTTGTGTCCTTTAAGAGTAGGGCTGGCTAATGGGAGCTGAACATATAATCGATTATCAGTCCTGTCATTGCGAACGATAATTGATTTGTAATCGCTGAGGTTTTTGTCATAATTTTACCTGTCTGGCTTTCTGTCTGAGCAAGACTCTTACCATATGTGGCACTTTACCACATGTATAATTGAACAGACAGGCCTGAGCAAACAGTGTAGACCCAGATGAGATGCCGCATGATGTGGCGTCTCATCAGGGTCTGCACAGTTTGCCACTCATCCAGCTATTTTAGGCATAAGTTTGGGTAGTAACTTATACCTATCAAGTAATCAATTAAAAGCAAATCAGAAATGATAATCATTTTTGTGAAATTAATAGATCGATTAATCGATTATACGAATAATCGTGTCAGCCTTATTTAAGAGAGCTGTAGTCCTGTGCAATCTTATGAGTTATAGATACAGATGCAAGGGAGACGCTTGTTTAATTCTTACCCTGCTGAACAAATTCATTTAGCCACACCCATTCTGATTATCCTTGATATATTGTATTTATTCAATTCAAAAACTGCACGACAAACACTGTAGATCCTGATCAGATGGCTTCTTCAGAAACCATCTGATCTGGATCTACACTGTTTGCAAAGACAGGGGTTGTCTTGTTGTGTATTTGTCTTCCGTCTCATTTGGAAGGACTTCTATCTCATAAAGTGCTAGGCAGAATTGAGGACCACAACTTCAAGGGAGATTAGTTGTTGTACTAATTGTGCTACCCTCGTAAAACAAAGTCTGTTATTATTAGCTCACCTTGGCCGAAGGCTCCAGGGCAGCTTATAGTATAGTGGGTCGTCTGTCGTCCCTCCGTCATCCGTCCGTCCACCCACACTTTTGAGCAGCCATATGTCTGTATCCTGCAGGCTGATCTCAATCATTTCTCATCTGTAGCATGCCTCTGGTGGGGCATTGATGACATAAACTTTTTTTTGAAATCGCTCTAAAACTTTGGTTCCTATGGCAACCATAGACTTACTATGGGAAAATGCTTGTCATCACTGTAGCGCCTTCAGTTTTGATCGGATCTTTCTGAAACTTATATGTAAGGTGACTGGGGATAAAAACTCAGATGAGTTTGAAAACCGGCCAAGTCGGCCCATTTATCATAGAGTTACATCCCTTTGATTGCTGAAAATGCCCATTTTCGACCTTGTCATCACTCTAGCCCCTTCAGTTTTGATCAGATCTTTCTGAAACTTATTTGTAAGGTGGCTGGGGATAAAACCTTGGATGAGTTCGAAAACCGGCCAAGTCCGCCCATTTTCATAGAGTTACGTCCCTTTGATTGCTGAAAATGTCGATTTTTGACCTTGTTATCACGGTAGCCCCTTTAGTTTTGATCGGATCTTTCTGAAACTTATATGTAAGGTGGCTGTGGATAAAACCTTGGATGAGTTCGAAAACCAGCCAAGTCGGTCCATTTATCATAGAGTTACGTCCCTTTGATTACTGAAAATGCCGATTTTTGACCTTGTCATCACTGTAGCCCCTTCAGTTTTGATCGGATCTATCTGAAACTTATATGTAAGGTGGCTGGGGATAAAATCTCGGATGAGCTGGTATACCAGCCAAGTCGGCCCATTAATCATAGAGTTACGTCGTTTTGATTGCTGAAAATGCCGATTTTTGACCTTGTCATCAAGGTAGCCCCTTCAGTTTTGATCGTATCTTTCTGAAACTTATATGTAAGGTGGCTGGGGATAAAACCCTGGATGAGTTCGAAAACCAGCCAAGTCCGCCCATTTAACATAGTGTTACTTCCCTTTGATTGCTGAAAATGCCTATTTTCGACCTTGTCATCACCGTAGCCCCTTCAGTCTTGATCGGATCTTTCTGAAACTTAAATGTAAGCTGGCTGGGGATAAAACCTCGGATGAGTTTGCAAACCGGCCAAGTCAACCCATTTATCATAGCGTTACATCTCTTTGATTGCTGAAAATGCCGATTTTTGACCTTTTCATCACGGTAGCCCCTTCTGTTTTTATTGAATCTTTCTGAAACTTATATGTAAGGTGGCTAGGGATAAAAACTCGGATGAGTTCGAAAGTCAGCCCATTTATCATAGAGTTACGTCCCTTTGGTTGCTGAAAATTCCAATTTTTCACCTTGTCATCACGGTAGCTGCTTCAGTTTTGATCCGATCTTTCTGAAACTTGTCATAGAGCTACGTCCCTTTGATTGCTGAAAATGCCAATTTTTTACCTTCAGTTTTGATCGGATCTTTCTGAAACTTAAATGTAAGCTGGCTGGGGATAAAACCTCGGATGAGTTTGAAAACCGGCCAAGTCAACCCTTATTATAGAGTTACATGTCTTTGATTGCTGAAAATGCTGATTTTTTACCTTTTCATCACGGTAACCCCTTCTGTTTTTTTTTCAAATCTTTCTGAAACTTATATGTAAGGTGGCTAGGGATACAAACTCGGATGAGTTCGAAAGTCAGCCCATTTATCATAGAGTTACGTCCCTTTGGTTGCTGAAAATGCCAATTTTTGACCTTGTCATCACGGTAGCCGCTTCAATTTTGATCCGAGGTGGCTGGGGATTAAACCTTGGATGAGTTCGAAAACCGGCCAAGTTGGTCCATTTTTAGCTCACCTGAGCACGAAGTGCTCAAGGTGAGCTTTTGTGATCAGTCTTTGTCCGTCGTCCGTCGTCCGTGCGTGCATGCGTGCGTCCGTCCGTCGTCAACTTTTGCTTTAAACAACTTCTTCTCCAAAACTGCTAGACAGATTTTGAAATAACTTCACAGGAATATTCCTTGGGTGACCCTCTACCAAAATTGCTCAAATCGTTCCGCTCGTGTGAACAAGATGGCCGCCAGAGCTAAAAATAGATAAACCTATAAACGACTTCTCCTCCTTAACCAGTGCAAGGATTTTGATATAATTTCACAGGAAGGTTCCTTGGGTGACCCTCTACCAAAATTGCTCAAATTGTTCCACTCAGGTGAACAAGATGGCCGCCAGAGCTAAAAATAGAAAACCCTTTAAATGACTTCTTCTCCTTAACCAGTGGATGGATTTTGAAATTATTGCACAGGAATGTTCCTTGGGTACCCCTCTACTAAAATTGCTCAAACCGTTCCACTCGGGTGAACAAAATGGCCACCAGAGCTAAAAATAGAAAAACCTTTAAACGACTTCTTCTCCTTAACCAGTGGATGGATTTCGAAATTACTTCACAGGAAAGTTCCTTGGATGACCCTCTACCAAAATTGCTCAAAATGTTCCGATCGGGTGAACAAGATGGCCGCCAGAGCTAAAAATAGAAAAACCTTTAAACAACTTCTTCTCCTTAACTAGTGGATGGATTTTTAAATTACTTCACAGGAATGTTCCTTGGGTGACCCTCTACCAAAATTGCTCAAACCGTTCCGGTCGGGTGAACAAGATGGCCGACAGAGCTAAAAATAGAATAACCTTTAAACGACTTTTACTCCTTAACCAGTGGATGGATTTTGAAATTATTTCACTGGAATGTTCCTTGGGTGACCCTTTACCAAAATTGCTCAAAATGTTCTGCTCTGGTGAACAAGATGGCTGCCAGAGCTAAAAAACAGAAAAACCTTTAAACGACTTCTTCTCCTTAACTAGTGGATGGATTTTGAAATTACTTCACAGGAATGTTCCTTGGGTGACCCTCTACCAAAATTGCTCAAACCGTTCCGGTCGGGTGAACAAGATGGCCGCCAGAGCTAAAAATAGAATAACCTTTAAACGACTTTTTCTCCTTAACCAGTGGATGGATTTTGAAATTACTTCACAGGAATGTTCCTTGGGTGACCCTCTACCAAAATTGCTCAAACCGTTCCGCTCTGGTGAACAAGATAGGCTGCCAGAGCTAAAAATAGAAAAACCTTTAAACGACTTCTTCTCCTTAACCAGTGGATGGATTATGAAATTATTTGACAGGACTGAGGTTTGAGGTTTTTAGCTGTGGTGGCCATCATGCTCAGTTAAGCAAAATATTTTGAGCAATTTTGTTAGAGGGTCACTCATGGAACATTCCTATAAAATTGCTTCCTTTTAGAGACAGATGGCTTTTGAAACTTTTGGCCCCCACCCACCTTGGCTGCAAGGTGCTTCTACAGGAGTATTGGTAAACCACTTTGAAGGTCTTAGCCTGTCCAGGCAAAGTGGTGCGAGTGGAACCATCTGTGCATTTAAACCCCATTGGTTTCATTGGGCGGCAGGGATTGAGATGTCATTTCATCAAAAAATGACTTCTACATGTACTTCTCAAAATGACTTCTGCTCCTAAACAGACAGACTGATTTTGAATTAATTTCACAGAAATGGTCTTTGGGTCCAACCAAAATTGCTCAAACCCTCCACACCACCATATATTACCCACAATTTTGTTTGTACAATATGGATCAGGTGAGCGATCCAGGGCCATCATGGCCCTCTTGTTCATAGAGTTACGACCCTTTGATTGCTGAAAATGCTGCTTTTTAGCTCACCGTCACGTAGTGACGAGGTGAGCTTTTGGGATCACTTTTTGTCCGTCGTCCGTGCGTGCGTCCGTGCATCCGTCCGTAAACTTTTTCTTCAAACGACATCTCCTCCTAAACCACTGAGCGGATTTTGACCAAACTTCACAGGAATGATCCTTAGGTGGTCCCCTTTCAAAGTTGTTCAAATGGTTCCGGTCCGTTGCACATATGGGTCACAGGAGCCAAAAATAGATTTTTTTCACCGAAAAATTAAAAAATCTTCTTCTCTGAAACTGCAAGGCCCAGGTCTTTGATATTTGGTATGAAGCTTCATCTAGTGGACCCCTACCAAGATTGTTCAAATTATAGTGCTGGGGCCAAAAATGCCCCCGCCCCGGGGCCCTTTGGTTTTACATGGGCTTATATAGGGAAAATCTTTAAAAATCTTCTTCTCTGAAACTGCAAGGCCCAGGTCTTTGATATTTGGTATGAATCTTTATCTGGTGGACCCCTACCAAGATTGTTCAAATTATAGTGCTGGGGCCAAAGATGCCCCCGCCCCGGGGCCCTTTGGTTTTACATAGGCTTATATAGGGAAAATCTTTAAAAATATTCTTCTCTGAAACCGCAAGGCCCAGGTCTTTGATATTTGGTATGAAGTTTCATCTAGTGGACCCCTACCAAGATTGTTCAAATTATAGTGCTGGGGCCAAAAATGCCCCCGCCCCCGGGCCCTTTGGTTTTACATGGGCTTATATAGGGAAAATCTTTAAAAATCTTTTTCTCTGAAACTGCAAGGCCCAGGTCTTTGATATTTGGTATGAATCTTCATCTTATGGACCCCTACCAAGATTGTTCAAATTATAGTGCTGGGGCCAAAAATGCCCCCGCCCCTGGGCCCTTTGGTTTTACATAGGCTTATATAGGGAAAACCTTTAAAAATCTTCTTCTATGAAACTGCAAGGCCCAGGTCTTTGATATTTGGTATGAAGCTTCATCTAGTGGACCCCTACCAAGATTGTTCAAATTATAGTGCTGGGGCCAAAAATGCCCCCGCCCCAGGGCCCTTTGGTTTTACATGGGCTTATATTGGGAAAATCTTTAAAAAATCTTCTTCTCTGAAACTGCAGGGCCCAGGTCTTTGCTATTTGGTATGAAGCTTCATCTAGTGGACCCCTACCAAGACTGTTCAAATTATAGTGCTGGGGCCAAAAATGCCCCCGCCCCGGGGCCCTTTGGTTTTACATAGGCTTATATAGGGAAAATCTTTAAAAATCTTCTTCTCTGAAACTGCAAGGCCCAGGTCTTTGATATTTGGTATGAAGTTTCATCTAGTGGACCCCTACCAAGATTGTTCAAATTATAGTGCTGGGGCCAAAAATGCCCCCGCCCCCGGGCCCTTTGGTTTTACATGGGCTTATATAGGGAAAATCTTTAAAAATCTTTTTCTCTGAAACTGCAAGGCCCAGGTCTTTGATATTTGGTATGAAGTTTCATCTTGTGGACCTCTATCAAGATTGTTCAAATTATAGCCCTGAGGCCAAAATTGCCCCCGCTCCGTGGCCCTTTGGTTTTTCATAGACTTATATAGGGAAAATCTTGAACAATCTTCTACTCTGAAACCACAAGGCCTAGGTCTTTGACATTTGGTATGAAGCTTCAGCTAGTGGACCTCTACCAAGATTGTTCAAATTATAGCCCTGGGGCCACAATGCCCCCGCCCCAGGGCCCTTTGGTTTTACATAGACTTATAATAGAGATAATCTTTGAAAATCTTCTTCTCTGAAACAACAAGGCCCAGGTCTTTGATATTTGTTGTGTAGCTTCATCTAGTGGACCTTTGCCAACATTGTTCAAATTATAGTCTTTTGTTGATAGTTGGTATGAAGCTTCACCTTTTTAGACCTCCCTCAACATTATGCACATTTTAACCCTGGGGTCAATAATGGCCCTCCCCGGGGCCCACTTGTTACTCTATGGATCAGGTGAGCGATCCAGGGCCATCGTGGTCCTCTTGTTAGCTCACCGTCACGTAGTGACGAGGTGAGCTTTTGGGATCACTTTTTGTCCGTCGTCCGTCATGCGTCCGTGCGTGCATGCGTGCGTAAACAATTTCTTTAAACGACATCTCCTCCTAAACCACTGATCGGATTTTGACCAAACTTCACAGGAATGATCCTTAGGTGGTCCCCTTTCAAAGTTGTTCAAATGGTTCCGGTCCGTTGCACATCTAGGTCAAAGGAGCCAAAAATAGATTTTTTTCACCAAAAACTTAAAAAATCTTCTTCTCTGAAACCACAAGGCCCAGGTCTTTGATATTTGGTATGAAGCTTCATCTAGTGGACCCCTACCAAGATTGTTCAAATTATAGTGCTGGGGCCAAAAATGCCCCCGCCCCAGGGCCCTTTGGTTTTACATAGGCTTATATAGGGAAAATCTTTAAAAATATTCTTCTCTGAAACCACAAGGCCCAGGTCTTTGATATTTGGTATGAAGCTTCATCTAGTGGACCCCTACCAAGATTGTTCAAATTATAGTGTTGGGGCCAAAAATGCCCCCGCCCCAGGGCCCTTTGGTTTTACATAGGCTTATATAGGGAAAATCTTTAAAAATCTTCTTCTCTGAAACCACAAGGCCCAGGTCTTTGATATTTGGTATGAAGCTTCATCTAGTGGACCCCTACCAAGATTGTTCAAATTATAGTGCTGGGGCCAAAAATGCCCCCGCCCCGGGGCCCTTTGGTTTTACATAGGCTTATATAGGGAAAATCTTTAAAAATCTTCTTCTCTGAAACCACAAGGTCCAGGACTTTGATATTTGGTATGAAGCTCCATCTAGTGGACCCCTACCAAGATTGTTCAAATTTTAGTGCTGGGACAAAAAATACCCCCGCCACGGGGCCCTTTGGTTTTACATTGGCTTATATAGGGAAAATCTTTAAAAATCTTCTTCTCTGAAACCACAAGGCCCAGGTCTTTGATATTTGGTATGAAGCTTCATCTAGTGGACCCCTACCAAGATTGTTCAAATTATAGTGCTGGGGCCAAAAATGCCCCCGCCCGGGGCCCTTTGGTTTTACATAGGCTTATATAGGGAAAATCTTTAAAAATCTTCTTCTCTGAAACCACAAGACCCAGGACTTTGATATTTGGTATGAAGCTTCATCTAGTGGACCCCTACCAAGATTGTTCAAATTATAGTGCTGGGACAAAAAATGCCCCCGCCACGGGGGCCCTTTGGTTTTACATTGGCTTATATAGGGAAAATCTTTAAAAATCTTCTTCTCTGAAACCACAAGGCCCAGGTCTTTGATATTTGGTATGAAGCTTCATCTAGTGGATCCCTACCAAGATTGTTCAAATTATAGTGCTGGGGCCAAAAATGTCCCCGCCCTGGGGCCCTTTGGTTTTACATAGGCTTATATACTTTTTATATATAGGGAAAATCTTTAAAAATCTTCTTCTCTGAAACCACAAGGCCCAGGACTTTGATATTTGGTATGGAGCTTCATCTAGTGGACCCCTACCAAGATTGTTCAAATTATAGTGCTGGGACAAAAAATGCCCCCGCCATGGGGCCCTTTGGTTTTACATTGGCTTATATAGGGAAAATCTTTAAAAATCTTCTTCTCTGAAACCACAAGGCCCAGGTCTTTGATATTTGGTATGAAGCTTCATCTAGTGGACCCCTACCAAGATTGTTCAAATTATAGTGCTGGGGCCAAAAATGCCCCCGCCCGGGGGGCCCTTTGGTTTTAAATAGGCTAATTTAGGGAAAATCTTTAAAAATCTTCTTCTCTGAAACCACAAGGCCCAGGACTTTGATATTTGGTATGAAGCTTCATCTAGTGGACCCCTACCAAGATTGTTCAAATTATAGTGCTTGGGCAAAAAATGCCCCTGTCCCGGGGCCCTTTGGTTTTACATAGGCTTATATAGGCAAAATCTTTCAAAATCTTCTTCTCTGAAACCGCTAGGCCCAGGTCTTTGATATTTGATGTGTAGCTTCATCTAGTGGACCTTTGCCAAGATTGTTCAAATTATAGCCTTTGTTGATGTTTGGTATGAAGCTTCACCTTTAAGACCTCCCTCAACATTATGCACATTAAAGCCCTGGGGCTAATAATGGCCCTCTCTGGGGCCCACTTGTTACACTATGGATCAGGTGAGCGATCCAGGGCCATGATCATCGCTTATATAGGGAAAATCTTTAAAAATCTTCTTCTCTGAATCCGCAAGGCCCAGGTCTTTGATATTTGATATGAAGCTTCATCTAGTTGACCCCTACCAAGATTGTTCAAATTAAAGTGCTGGGGCCAAAAATGCCCCCGCTCCAGGGCCCTTTGGTTTTACATGAGCTATATAGGAAAAATCTTTAAAAATCTTCTTCTCTGAAACTGCAAGGCCCAGGACTTTGATATTTGGTATGAAGCTTCATCTTGTGGACCTCTCCCAAGATTGTTCAAATTATAGTCCTCGGGCCACAAATGCAACCGCCCAGGGCCCTTTGGTTTTACATAGACTTATATAGGGAAAATCTTGAAAAATCTTCTTCTTCTGAAACCACAAGGCCTAGGTCTTTGCTATTTGGTATGAAGCTTCAGCTAGTGGACCTCTACCAAGATTGTTCAAATTATAGCCCTGGGGCCTAAAATGTCCCCGCCCCGAGACCCTTTGGTTTTACATAGACTTATATAGGGAAATCTTTAAAAATCTTCTTCTCTGAAACTGCAAGGCCCATGTTATTGATATTTGGTATGGAGCTTCATCTAGTGGACAGTTATAGCCTTTGTTGATATTTGGTATGAAGCTCCACCTTTTTAGACCTCCCTCAACATTATGCAAATTATAACCTTGGGGTCAATAATGACTCTCCCTGGGGCCCACTTGTTACTCTATGGATCAGGTGAGCGATCCAGGGCCATCATGGCCCTCTTGTGTTTTATATTAGGATCACTTTTAATATGTCATCCGTGCGTAAACAATTTCTTCAAACGACATCTCCTCCTAAACCACTGATTGGATTTTGACCAAACTTCACAGGAATGATCCTTAGGAAGTCCCCTTTCAAAGTTGTTCAAATGGTTCTGGTCCGTTGCACATATAGGTCACAGGAGCCAAAAATGATTTTTTTCACCGAAAACTTAAAAAATCTTCGTCTCTGAAACCGCAAGGCCCAGGCCTTTGATACTTGGTATGAAGCTTCATCTAGTGGACCCCTACCAAGATTGTTCAAATTATAGTGCTGGGGCCAAAAATGCCCCCACCCCGGGGCCCTTTGGTTTTACATGGGCTTATATAGGAAAATCTTCAAAAATCTTCTTCTCTGAAATCAAATATCTATGACCTGAGAGTGAGGAAGCATGATTAATGTGGCAGAAGAAAATTCAAAGTTAAAAGAGTGAAATAAAGGATTAATGTGTTAAATTTTATATGTAAAGAAAGATCTAGACACAAGGATTATTTTGATAACATCTTTGATGTGAAAAAGTGTATAAATCAGAAAATATTGGATATATTTTAAATCATCACTTTGTTCCATACTGGACCCCCTGTAGTTACACTACACAAAGTATCTTATCTTCTGAAAATGGAGTAATGGCTGACTGTTGAAAAGGTACCTTATAGCCAACAATATGTTAACAAGAATGGAAGATTCTGTGAGCTCAACTGCTTCTACTGTTAGAAATAGCATGGTAATTTCTGACAGCCTAACTACTATGGAGGACTTTTCTGGGTTTACTGCTGGTGACCTTTCATCTAACGACCATGCCTATGACCCTTTCCAAGGCATTTTCTACCACATGATGCCTCTACAGGACACTACAACTATCCTGTTTTATCACAAAGTGCTATATAACAATATTCTAGCTGTGTTAAGAAAAGAGTTTAGTTTTCCCTCTGATGAAACAAGAAAATTCCAGTTGAGAACTTATGTGGGCAAGAACAGATGCTTTCTTAGTATAGATAGGAGTGTCATGTCAATATGTGCCAGTGGACCAGGACATACAATCTGGAAAGAAACAACTTTTAAAAAGCTGGCAGAAAATTTATTCAGGGCCTATGTACATGACACTAATACAATGTTGGACACAGCTATGGTCAATGAAACCATATCCACCAGCCAGAACACAACACAGAATCCTGAAGATAATGACTTATTAATTAATGAGACAACAGAGGAATCTGAAACTCAGCCCCCTGCTGGGCCTGCAGCACAGCAACCAGGACAGCTGATGGACTTTGCTCACCTACGCGACTCACCAGTAATGAGACACATCCTCACTATGATGAACATGATCTCAGCCCTGCAGAGACAAATAACAGACCTTTCCAAGCAAGTTAATGACCTGCATCAGCAAAGTGTCAACCAGTCCTTATACAGAACTGTTGACCAAACAAATGCGAGCTCACTGCTTCTGCCCCAGTCCACAGGGGAAGAAATAGTAAATGCAGAAGTGTTTCAAGAAAAGCTTCAGGAACAGATCTCGAATGCTAATCAAGATGACGGCATGGCTAGAACTCCAAATAGACTAGCCAGTATATCCTCAAGTCCAGCATCAGCACTGCCACATCCACAATCAAGACAATATAGCGATGTTGTCAGGACATCAACACCAAGGAGTCCTACAAATGAAACAGGACAACGACCACATTCTGCCCAGAGACAGTCAGAACAACCTCCCGGTAATACCAGACCAGCGCCGAGGACAAAACACACTCACCCTCAACAAATTCTATTAATTGGTGATTCTCTGATTTCGAAGGTCAACCCCAAAGGGCTAACGCCTAATGTAATCAAAAATGGGATTCCGGGTGGAAATATTGAGAAAATTACCACACAAATTAAAGTTTATGATATAAAAAAATTTTCTCACATTATCATTTACGTAGGTGGAAATGATGCCTCAGCAGGATTAGATATTGAATATTTTGAAGAACTATATGATCAGTTGATTGTATACATGAAAGAAGCAAACAATAAGTGTGAAATTGTTCTCTGCAACTCCTGTCCCAGGGGTGACACAAGTACAACAGAGATGAACAACATTATACGGGCCTTGGCTCAACACCATGGTGTGTGTTTAATTGATGTGGACAAAGCCTTCCACGACAGGCATGGTAACATAATTACAGGGTATTTTGGGACAGACTGCATACACCTTTCCCGGTCAGGTGTCAGGCGCTTACTAGGGACCATAAATAAAGAAGTTGTCATAGCAACAAACTTTTCCAAGTGTACTTTTGGTATGCACCAGGGCAACAGATCTCAGCAGCAGCACCCACAACACCATCAACATCAGCAACCTCACCCCAGTGGAAGGCAAAATATACAAGTCGGGCACCAGGGCAACAGATCTCAGCAGCAGCAACCAAAACACCATCAACATCAGCAACCTCGCCCCAGTGGAAGGCAAAATATACAAGTCAGGCACAGACGTTATCAAGACTCGCATCCTGAATCCATAAACTTGTGCTATAAATGTGGTGAAAGCAACCATGAAACCAGAGATTGCAAACATAAACAGCAGTTAAGGTGTTTTCACTGCAATTTCCTAGGACATAAATCGGGACGCTGTCTTCAGAAAGCATAGGAACTCGGCAAAGATGCCTCAAATTTTTCCCCCGATATATTCAAGGAACAATCTTTACAGTTATTGAATAGGTTTTCAGTTCTTAGTTATGTCTGTGATGAATGCGAATTTACTATGTGTGTATGTGACAATATCACTTTTGATTCATCCATGACTGGATATAATGATTATAATCAAATTACAGATACTCAAAATATCCCCTTACCAGAGACAGTAAATATGGTACCATTAACCTATACCAATGATGATAATTTAATTATTGATAGATCCATGAGGCCCAACTTTGTAGAATATGATAACACAGAATTATCTGTGTCAAGCAATGATACTTGTACAAATAGTGCTTCATTTTCAGGTGCTGATATTTCATTGACTAATCAGACCCCTAGTGAGAAAAACTCTCATTTCCATTGCTCTGATAGCTCTTTATCTCCAGGTAGTGATCAGGGTTCTTGTGGTTTTCCTACTCAGGTGTCTGATAACAGGTCAATTTCAATACACAGTATATCAGATATATCTAATGAGTCCCGTTCAAATAACCTCCTGGACTTAGGTTTAAAAAGTAAAGGCTTCCGAATGGGCCATATCAATATTCAAGGTATAAGCAACAAAATTGACCAGGTACGTCTATTACTAGAGTCTGAAAGCAACCAAATTCATGTCTTAGGCTTGAGTGAGACAAAACTCAATGGCATTCATCCAGACTCAGCCTTTGAAATTAATGGCTTCCAAAAGCCCTTTAGGAATGACAGAGTAATTACATCAGGTGGAGGTATTGTAGTTTATGTTAAAGGTAACATCTGCACTAAGAGAAGGAATGATCTAGAACATGAGAGTCTTGAATGTATTTGGCTTGAAATTAAACCAGTTAAGAGCAAGTCATTTTTAATAGGTAATATTTACAGACCCCCAAATGCTACTGTTGAATGGAATGCTATTTTTGAAGAATGCATTGAAAAAGTTTTAAAGGAAAACATGGAAATATACCTAATGGGCGATATCAATAGAGATCTTTTAAATAACCAAATTAAAAATGCCTGGACTGATTATATGGAACCTTTTGGCTTAACACAGTTAGTTTCTGAGGCAACCAGAATAACAAATGATTCAAGAACTCTGATCGACCATTTTTATTCAAACTGTCCAGAAAATGTAAATTCCTTAATTATACCCAAGATAGGCCTCAGTGATCATTTCCCAATATTTATGACTCGAAAAAATGCATGTCCAGCCTAAAAAAGCAAATCATTTTACAATATCTTATCGAAGTTTTAAAAACTTTAATGAAGCTAAGTTTGTTGAAGATCTGCAATCTGTTCCATGGGATACAATTAAATTGTTTGATGACACAGATGATGTAATTGAGGCATGGTTGGACCTCTTCTTGCAGGTAGTCGACAAACATGTACCATTGAAACAACACAGAGTTAAACACAAAAATCAACCACAATGGTTGTCTCCAGAGATTATTGATGCTATGAAATGCAGAGATCGTCACAAATCCATAGGAAATGAAGATGAATATAAATTCTGGAGAAATAAGGTTACCAAACTTATTAATTCTGCTAAAAAAGTTCAGTACCAAACCTTCATTGATGAAAATAAAGGAAGGCCAGGTAGCATTTATAAAATATTTAAAGAAGTAGGGGCTGGCAAAGGGCTACAACAACAATCCACTATAGGTTCGGTTAAAGTTGGTGATGACCTCATAGAAGATTCAACAAGTATGGCAAATGAGTTTAATGACTTTTTCGTAAATATTGCAGCCAAATTAAAAGAACCTGTGACAGATACAGGCCATGATAAACTAAAGCAGTTTTGTCATAGCAAGCTTCCCAAAGATACAAAATTTGCGATCCCATTAATTCCAAAAGAAAAGGTTCTGAAATTTCTCACCAACATCGACATCAGTAAAGCTACAGGTATAGATATGATAGGACCACGCCTTTTAAAATTTTCTGCCCCATATATTGCCGAAGAAGTAACTTTTATTTGCAACCACAGTATAACTAGTTCAGTTTTCCCAAGTAAATGGAAAGAAGCTAAAGTAACTCCCCTATATAAAAATGGTCCCCTTGATGAAATAAATAACTATCGTCCCATATCAATTCTTCCTGTCCTATCAAAAGTTCTTGAAAAGCATGTGCATGACAGTCTCTCTGATTTCCTACATGAGCATAATTTATTGCATAAAACACAATCAGGCTTTCGAACACAGCACTCATGCGAAACTGCTCTTACTAATATGATTGACTCATGGCTGAATGCTATCGACATTGGTAAACTAGTTGGGGTAGTATTAGTTGATTTTAAAAAAGCTTTTGATCTTGTAGATCATCAAATTTTAATGAACAAACTCAAACTGTATGGCATAAATGATGCAGCTCTCCTTTGGTTCAATACTTACCTTAATAACAGAAAACAGCAAGTGTTAATCAATAACAGTAGATCAGATTTTAAGCCAATCTCATGTGGGGTTCCCCAGGGCTCTATATTAGGGCCTCTTTTATTTTTGCTTTTTATTAATGATTTACCTTTATACACCAGTGATATTTATACCGATCTTTACGCCGATGACACAACTCTATATGACGTACAGGATGCCATGGAACAGATTGAATACAACCTTCAGTATGCACTGAATTATCTACACATATGGTGCAGAAGTAATGGTATGATTCTTAATTCATCAAAAACGAAAGTTATGGTTGTCACATCAAACAGGAAACGACAAAGACTCAATAGAGATAACCTTGATCTAAACTATAATAATGAATCTCTTAATATGATTTCCAATGAAAAAATTTTAGGTGTATTTGTAGATAACAATCTGTCTTGGACTGATCACGTAAAACATTTAACTAAAAAAAATCACTTCAAGCATTTGGCTTCTCTCAAAAATTAAAAAATTCTTATCCCAAGATCACAGAGTTCAATTTTACAAGTCATACATACAACCACATATTGATTTTTGTAATATTGTTTGGGGAAATACTTCTGAATCCAACAAACTTAAAATATATAGGTTACAAAAACGTGCATGTAAGGTAATTCTTGATTATAATGTTGATGACTCTGATGAAGCTATGAACTCCTTGAAGATTCTGTCCATATATGATAGACTGTATTTAAGAAAAGCCAAGTTTATGTTTAAAGTATTTAACAATACAGCCCCAGCATATATTTCTGAAAATTACACTCTAAGAAGTAATATCAATACCAGTGTACACCTGCGTTCATCTTCTGCTGGATGTTTTGTCCCACCCAAGCCTAGAACTGAATATTTCAAGCATAGTATGAGATACTCTGGATGTCTAGTGTGGAACAGTCTGCCTGAGGAAATCAAAAAAGCACCGTCCCTAGATTCATTTCACAACAGATGTTTGAAATGGCTTCTTAATTAAAAAGATTTTTTTTTTTTTTTTTTTCTCTAGGGTTTTATTATTGTCTTTTTTTTTTTTTTTTTTTTTTTTTTTAATATGTTTTTGTCACTGTTTATAAAGTGCTTGTTTGATGCTGAATCTAAACTGCATATGCATGACTATATATTCATATGCCATTCCTACACATTACTGTAATTGTGCTTACTTTTGTGTGTATGGGTTTTCACATTTTCCTAGTTTTGAGCATATTCACCCATTTACACATTTCCCCTCTTGCTGATCACAAAATCAGTGAACATTAGTGGATGGATTTGTACAGTTACAGTAAATCATCAGAGAAAATCTTGCTTTTCGTTTCGGTAAGGTAACACATTGTTGTGAAAGGTATTTAAAGTGTTCCAACATCAAACAATCACATCATATTTTGTATGTTTTCTTTTTTTCTTTTTTTTTTCTCTATGAACTTGTTTATATTTATGTTACTGTGTAAATAATTGTATATACTGAGGGCCTCATGGAAGATTAGCTATTACATGTATTTTTGTATGTGCTAAATGTTGTTACCCTCACTAAATAAAGTCTTTACTTACTTACTTACTTACAAGGCCCAGGTCTTTGATTTTTGGTATGAAGCTTCATCTAGTGGACCCCTAACAAGATTGTTCAAATAATAGTGCTGGGACCAAAAATGCCCCCGCCCGGGCCCTTTGGTTTTACATAGGCTTTTATAGGGAAAATCTGTAAAGTCTTCTTCTCTGAAACCGCAAGGCCCAGGTCTTTGATATTTTATATGAAGCTTCATCTAGTGGACCCCTACCAAGATTGCTCAAATTATAGTGCTGGGGCCAAAAATGCCCCCGCCCGGGGCCCTTTGGTTTTACATGGGCTTATATAGGGAAAATCTTTAAAAATCTTCTTCTCTGAAACTGCAAGGCCCAGGTCTTTGCTATTTGGTATGAAGATTCATCTAGTGGACCACTACCATGATTGTTCAAATTAAAGTGCTGGGGCCAAAAATGCCCTCGCCCGGGGCCCTTTGGTTTTACATAGGCTCATGTAGGGAAAATCTTTAAAAATCTTCTTCTCTGAAACTGCAAGGCCAAGCAAGGTCTTTAATATTTGGTATGAAGCTTCATCTTGTGGACCTCTACCAAGATTGTTCAAATTATAGCCCTTGGGCCAAAAATACCCCCCCCCCCCCTCCGCGGCCCTTTGGTTTTACATAGACTTATATAGGGAAAATCTTGAAAAATCTTTTTCTCTGAAACCACAATGCCTAGGTCTTCGATATTTGGTATGAAGCTTCAGCTAGTGGACCGCTACCAAGATTGTTCAAATTATAGCCCTGAGGCCAAAAATGCCACTGCCTCGGGGCCCTTTGGTTTTACATAGACTTATATAGGGAAAATCTTTAAACATTTTCTTCTGTGAAACCACAAGGCCTAGGGTTGATATTTGGTGTGAAATTTCATCTAGTGGACTTCTATCAAGATTGTTCAAATTAAAGCCTTGAGGTCAAAAATGCCCCCACCCCGAGACCCTTTGGTTTTACATAGACTTATATAGGGAAATCTTTAAAAATCTTCTTCTCTGAAACTGCAAGGCCCATGTCTTTGATATTTGGTATGGAGCTTCATCTAGTGGACAATTATATCCTTTGTTGATATTTGGTATGAAGCTTCACCTTTATAGACCTCCCTCAACATTATGCACATTATAACCTTGGAGTCAATAATGGCCCACCCCAGGGCCCACTTGTTACTCTATGGATCAGGTGAGCAACCCAGGGCCATCATGGCCCTCTTGTGTTTTATATTAGGATCACTTTTTGTCTGTCATCCGTGCGTAAACAATTTCTTCAAAGGACATCTCCTCCTAAACCGCTGATCGGATTTTGACCAAACTTCACAGGAATGATCCTTACGTGGACCCCTTTCAAAGTTGTTCAAATGGTTCTGGTCCATTGCACATATAGGTCACAGGAGCCAAAAATAGATATTTTTTCACCGAAAACTTTAAAAATCTTCTTCTCTGAAACCACAAAGCCCAGGTCTTTGATATTTGGTATGAAGCCTCATCTAGTGGACCCCTACCAAGATTGTTCAAATTATAGTGCTCTGGCCAAAAATGCCCCCGCTCTGGGGCCCTTTGGTTTTACATGGGCTTATATTGGGAAAATCTTTAAAAATCTTCTTCTCTGTACCCGCAAGGCCCAGGTCTTTGATATTTGGTATGAAGCTTCATCTATAGGTCCCCTACCAAGATTGTTCAAATTATAGTGCTGGGGCCAAAAATGCCTCCGCCCCGGGGCCCTTTGGTTTTACATGGGCTTATATAGGAAAAATCTTTAAAAATCTTCTTCTCTGAAACCGCAAGGCCCAGGTCTTTGATATTTGGTATGAAGCTTCATCTAGTGGACCCCTACCAAGATTGTTCAAATTATAGTACTAGGGCCAAAAATGCCCCCGCCCAGGGCCCTTTGGTTTTACACGGGCTTATATTGGGAAAATCTTTAAAAAATCTTCTTCTCTAAAACCGCAAGGCCCAGGTCTTTGATATTTGGTATGAAGCTTCATCTAGTGGACCCCTACCAAGATTGTTCAAATTATAGTACTAGGGCCATAAATGTTCCCGCCCAGGGCCCTTTGGTTTTACACGGGCTTATATTGGGAAAATCTTTAAAAAATCTTCTTCTCTAAAACCGCAAGGCCCAGGTCTTTGATATTTGGTATGAAGCTTCATCTAGTGGACCCCTACCAAGATTGTTCAAATTATAGTACTAGGGCCAAAAATGCCCCCGACCAGGGGCCCTTTGGTTTTACATGGGCTTATATTGGGAAAATCTTTAAAAATCTTCTCTGAAACTGTAAGGCCCAGGTCTTTGCTATTTGGTATGAAGCTTCATCTAGTGGACCCCTACCAAGAATGTTCAAATTATAGTGCTGGGTCCAAAAATTCCCCCGCCCCGGGGCCCTTTGGTTTTACATGGGCTTATATTGGGAAAATCTTTAAAAATCTTCTTCTCTGAAACCGCAAGGCCCAGGTCTTCGATATTTGGTATGAAGCTTCATCTAGTGGACCCCTACCAAGAATGTTCAAATTAAAGTGCTGGGGCCAAAAATCCCCCCGCCCCGGGGCCCTTTGGTTTTACATAGACTTATATAGGGAATATCTTTAAAAATCTTCTTCTATGAAACCACAAGGCCTAGGTCTTTGATATTTGGTGTGAAATTTCATCTAGTGGACCTCTATCAAGATTGTTAAAATTATAGCCCTGGGGTCAAAAATGCCCCCGCCCCGAGACCCTTTGGTTTTACATGGACTTATATAATATAGGGAAATCTTTAAAAATCTTCTTCTCTGAAACTGCAAGGCCATGTCTTTGATATTTGGTATGGAGCTTCATCTAGTGGACCTCTACCAAGATTGAACAATTTATAGCCCTCGGGCCACAAATGCCCCCTCCTTGGGCCCTTTGGTTTTATATAGACTTATATAGAGATTATTTTTGAAAATCTTCTTCTCTGAAACAGCAAGGCCCAGGTCTTTGATATTTGGTGTGAAGCTTCATCTAGTGGACCTTTATCAAGATTGTTTAAATTATAGCCCTGAGGCCAAAAATGCCCCGCCCCGGGGCCATTTTGTTGTACATAGGCTTATGTAGGGAATATCTTTAAAAAAATCTTCTTCTCTGAAACCGCAAGGCTCAGGTCTTTGATATTTGGTGTTTACCTTCATCTAGTGGACCTTTGCCAAGATTGTTCAAATTATTGCCTTTGTTGATATTTGGTATGAAGCTTCACCTTTTTAGACCTCCCTTAACATCATGCACATTATAACCCTATGGTCAATAATGGCCCTCCCCGGGGCCCACTTGTTACTCTATGGATCAGGTGAGCGATCCAGGGCCATCATGGCCCTCTTGTGTTTTATATTAGGATCACTTTTTGTCTGTCATCCGTGCGTAAACAATTTCTTCAAACAACATCTCCTCCTAAACCACTGATCGGATTTTGACCAAACTTCACAGAAATGATCCTTAGGTGGTCCCCTTTCAAAGTTGTTCAAATGGTTCTGGTCCATTGCACATATGGGTCACAGGAGCTAAAAATAGATTTTTTCACCGAAAACTTAAAAAATCTTCTTCTCTGAAACTGCAAGGCCCAGGTCTTTGATATTTGGTTTGAAGCTTCATCTAGTGGACCCCTACAAAGATTGTTCAAATCAAAGTGCTGGGGCCAAAAATGCCCCCGCCCCGGACCCCTTTGGTTTTACATTGGCTTATATAGGGAAAATCTTCAAAAGTCTTCATCTCTGAAACCGCAAGGGCCAGGTCTTTGATTTTTGGTATGAAGCTTCATCTAGTGGACCCCTACCAAGATTGTTCAAATTATAGTGCTCGGGCCAAAAATGCCCCTGCCATGGGCCCTTTGGTTTTACATGGGCTTATATACGGAAAATCTTTAAAACTCTTCTTTTCTGAAACCGCAAGGCCCAGGTCTTTAATATTTGGTATGAACCCCTACCAAGATTGTTCAAATTATAGTGCTGGGACCAAAATTGCCCCCGCCCTGGGGCCCTTTAGTTTCACATGGGCTTATATACGGAAAATCTTTAAAAATCTTCTTCTCTGAAACTGCAAGGCCCAGGTCTTTGCTGTTTGGTATGAAGCTTCATCTAGTGGACCCCTACTAAGATTATTCAAATTATAGTGCTGGGGCCAAAAATGCCCCCGCCCCAGGGCTCTTTGGTTTAACATTGGCTTATATAGGGAAAATCTTTAAAAATCTCCTCTGAAACTACAAGGCCCAGGTCTTTGATATTTGGTATGAAGCTTCATCTTGTGGACCTCTACCAAGATTGTTCAAATTATAGCCCTGGGGCAAAAAATGCCCCCGCTCCAGGGCTCTTTGGTTTTACATACATGTAGACTTATATAGGGAAAATCTTGAAAAATCTTCTTCTCTGAAACAAAAAGGCTTAGGTCTTTGATATTTGTTATGAACCTTCAGCTAGTGGACCTCTACCAAGATTGTTCAAATTATAGCCCTGAGACCAAAAATGCCCCCACCATGTGGCCCTTTGGTTTTACATAGACTTATATAGGGAAACTCTTACAAAAATTTGTTTTCAGAAACCACAAGGCTTAGGTCTTTGATATTTATTATGAAGCTTCAGCTAGTGGACCTCTACCAAGATTGTTCAAATTATAGCCCTTGGGCCAAAAATGCCCCCACCCCGAGACCCTTTGGTTTTACACAGACATATATAGGGAAATCTTTAAAAATCTTCTCTGAAACTGCAAGGCCCATGTCTTTGATATTTGGTATGGAGCTTCATCTAATGGACAATTATAGCCTTTAGTGATATTTGGTATGAAGCTTCACCTTTTTAGACCTCCCTCAACATTCTGGACATTATAACCTTGGGGTCAATAATGGCCCTCCCCGGGGCCCACTTGTCTGTGGATCAGGTGAGCGATCCAGGGCCATGATGGCCCTCTTGTTTACCTTGTCATCACCGTAGCCCTTTCAGTTTTGATCGGATCTTTCTGAAACTTACATGTAAGGTAGCTAGGGATAAAACCTTGGATGAGTTCGAAAACCAGCCAAGTCGGCCCATTTATCGTAGAGTAAAGTCTCTGATTGCTGAAAATGCCGATATTTGACCTTGTCATCACCGTAGCCACTTAAGTTTTGATCGGATCTTTCTGAAACGTATGTGTAAGGTTGCTGGGGATTAAACCTCGGATAAGTTCGAAGACCTGCCAAGTTGGCCCATTTATCATAGAGTAACATCCCTTTGATTGCTGAAAATGCCAAATTATGACCTTGTAATCATCGTAGCCCCTTCAGTTTTGATGGGATCTTTCTGAAACCTATATGTAAGGTGGCTGGGAATAAAACTTCGGACTAGTTTGAATACTGGCCAAGTCGGCACATTTATCATAGAGTTATGTGCCTTTGATTGCTGAAAATGCCTATTTTTGACCTTGTCATCACTGCTGCCCCTTCAGTTTTGAACGGGTCTTCATGAAACTTACAAACAAGGAAGTCAGGCAGAAAAGCTTGGAGGAGTTTGAAAACTCTTGAGGTTTGCCTATTTATCATAGGGTAGCATCCCTTTGATTGCAGCAGTTAATTGCTTATTTTTGACCTTGTCATCACCATAGCCCCTTCAGTTTATATCGAATCTTCCTGAAAGTTACATATAAGCAAGTCAGGAATAAAAGCTTGAATGAGGTTGAAAACCGATGAGGTCAGCTGATTTATCACAGGTTACATTCTTCTTGATTGCTGAAAATGCTTACCATGTCATCACCTTGTCCTCCAATAAATCCTTCAGTGAAGGTTGGCACTTCATGAAACTTTGAATCTGTTAGCTCAGGTGAGCGATACAGGACAAGCTTGGTCCTCCTGTTTTTATTATTATTATAGCAGACAACATTGTAAATATTTTCCTTTATTTTATTCTTCCTTTCTGAGAAAAATCAGGCTTGACATTTCATGTGAATCATCTTGTAGCAGATGACTTACACATGAAATGTCCGCTTTCTTTTCATTTTCCCCTCTGAAATTGGTTAATCCTTCAAACCCCATAATCACTACTAACAGACAGCATTTTCAGAGTTGTCTGCCCTTGTATATGAAGAATGTATTTTGGCATGTAGTTTTGATTTATCTTAACACTAGTAATGTAGTTTCTGTACTAACTAATTTACTCTAGTTTGAATGCCAGAAAATTTGGATGGCTACAAAAATTTATATCAGTGCTTTTGAATAATGCCTGTCCTATTTCAAGCATAATCTGCTGTAGAAATACAGTACAATTCCTATATTAAGACCACCTTTGGGACTGTTCAAAAGTGGTCTTTAAGACCACTTTTGAACAGTTCCAAAGGTGGTCTCTGAGCAGAGGACACTGTATGCAGAAAACACAAAGAAAGAATAACTTTAACCTACTAAATAAGCTTTTTATTGCAGAATTAGTCTTAATTTTAGCTGGTCTTAATATTGGAAAGTTACTGTACCTAAAAAAATCATCTTGCTTGCCTGCAGTAGTGGGGTTGCGGGGTATCATCAACATATTATGCAGTGTCAGTGGGGCTTTTGTTTGCAAGGGACATAACCTTGCAATATTCTATTTACTTTATGTTACACCTAATCCTTCCAAAAAGAGGTTCTGCTATATTTAACATATGTAATCGGACAGACATTCCTGTCCGAACAAGCATCTCATTTTTGTCTACATTGTTTGCAGAATCTGTCACCTCAAATGGGTCTACACTGTTTGCTGTTCAGTCAGCAATTTATCGGCCCCCGCCCAACGGGGCTTGAAGAAATAGATGGGCTGCATGATGCTTCCATGCAGAACTGAAACCGACCCGCACACGAGTACTGGTAAACCACTTAGAGAGGATCTAAGCCTGCCCAGGCAAAGCGGTGCGAGTTGGCCTGTCCATGCTTATAAACCCTATTGGTTTCATTGGGCGACAGGGCTTGAGATGTCATTTCATCTCAATGTCGGGTAAAAGTCCCACAAAGTTGGAAGCAACGTCTCCAAAATGACCTTTACACTGTTTACGGGGACCTTAAACCTCAAATCAAACAAAAAACAATCAGGGTCCCGTCGTTCAAAGCATCGTTAGCTTAACGAGCTCGTTAGTGGTCAAATTGTTAACTGTTCTAGCAAGAACAATATGGAAAATTTTGGTATTTTTGCTGAAAAAATGTGAGCAGCTTTTGCATCTGCAAAAGCTGCTCACATTTTTTCAGCAAAAAATTCAGCATATTTGCCATATTTAATGATCAGTTTTAACGATACGTTAACTAATGACATCGTTAGTTTTGAACAACTGGGCCCAGCAATTTTAGACACAACATTGAGTAGTAAATGGTTACATTAATTTTATTTATTCAAATTTTAGAGCAAGTATACTTAACAACAGATAAGGTGTGTATTTTGTGATAATTAAAGGATTGTTTTCCTTATTTCAGCAGATAAACATATGCTGTGGGTACTCATTAGAACCACCTTGTCAAGGTGGTTCTAATGAGTACCCATAACATAGATTTATCTGGTGAATTGACAAAAACTATCCTTCAATTATCAAAAATACCAACCTAGTAACTGTTGCTATGAGTATGTTAGAGTAAGGTGTCCAGATTACTCAGAATTATGACACTCTATAGTGTACATTTCAGAAGCCAAATATTTGGAGTAAAAAGAATGCTGGAGTTAGCCAGAGAGCAGCAAAGGATTATGAAGAAAAACTAGAAGAAGAGGATATTTTTGAAAAGTCAAAGTAACTCCAGCTAGTTCTAATTGTAAAATTAGGCAATTGTTGATTAGGCAATCAATGTGATATTATTCTTTATTTATACTTAAAAAATTAGGTTGTAGGTACTCATTAGAACCGCCTCATTGAGGCGGTTCTAACGAGTACCCACAACCTACATCTTGGAGCAAAAGTATGAAAAATAATGAATACCCCCATAAACCTGAGTTGGCTTTATAGGGGTGTTCATTAAGTTCATACTAATTTATTTTAGTTTGATTGCAAAGAAAGCTCCAAGCTTATTGAATCGCTCTCGGACACTCATTCTGGCTGTTATCGCTTGTGATGTTTGTTTGTCCTGATTAGAAAGCACTCGAAGCTTTTGGTGTACCAACTTTTTGGATAATCATTACTGGTATGCTGATAACTGACTATTTGTTTCTGATAGCTAAATATTGGTACTCCTCAGAAAGAAGTTGTAAGGATGCTAAATTTGAATGAGTTCATCCATCTATGCACTTTTTGGGTTGTTCGTTTATCCATCAACCCAAAGTTATAAAGGGCAGTAGCTTTTCAATGCAGAAGTCCACATGGTCAGAAATCCAGGTATGGGTTATTTATAGAAAATAACCACCTTATTCTTAATGCTGTGAGGTCAGATTGTTGTGTAAGAGAGTTATCTATAGAATCTGGATTAGTTTCCCAAACAGTATAGACCCAGATCAGACACAGCAGGATGCAGTGTCTGATCAGTGTCTTTACTGTTTACTTACAGTACAGGAATTTAAGGGTTAAATGAAACAGTGTTATTCCCTTGGTCAGGAATTTTTTTCCAGATACACTCAAAGACAATTAACCCGCCAGTCCTATCAATGCTTTGATTCTCTGCATCTATTTGCCCCAGAATGATACCATAATGATCCTAAGTATTGGGACAGACAGGCTTAAGCAAATAGTGCAGACCAAGATCAGGTGCAGTCTAATTTGGTTCTACACTGTCTGGCATTCCATCTGCACCTTTTGGGCTCCTTGCTGGATCTTGAAAAAAAAAATTGTTAAATTTAAGGAGAATTACAGCAAGTCCTCAAGGTGTCCGAATTTTTAGGATTTTTACGGTACATGGGCCCCATTATAAGAAAATCTGTCTGAGGTTTGTTACCAAGTAAGACACACACTGTATAGACTAAGAAAATTAAAATTTTAGATAGAGAAACTAGAGGCAGTGTACTTATTTTCTTGCACACCAGATAAGGAAAACCATGGTTTTAGCCTGAGATAGAAATTCTGTTCTTACCCAGGTGTTCTGACCCAGGCAAAGTACATATGTAAAGTGGGTGAAAAATAAAACATTAAATGAAGTAAAATGAACAAAATTGGTGGTGTTGTACAAGAAAAAGAATCTAATATGGTAGGGGTGTGCTTTAAAATCTGTGCACCAGTAAACCGCGGTATTTTCTTCCAGCGGTACATTCCAGCGGTATGTACCGCAGTACTTTTTGGCTATACCGGTACTTTCGGCATGTTCCAGATTTTATCAGAAATGTTATATAATGTAATACAAATATTTGCGTAAGAACAAAAATATGTTTGCGAAACAATTTCAATAGCGTCAGCCACGAAAAATACCTCGCAGAGATGCAAAGTATCTTTTATTATGCAACGCTAGTCATGCTGAGCACCGGCCCCCCGCCCATAGGGGCTTGAAGAAATATATGGGCTGCAGAATGCTTCCACGCAGAGCTGAATCCGTCCTGCACACTATTACTGGTAAACTGCTTAGAGGATCTAAGCCTGTCCAGGAACCGCGGTGGGAGGTGGACCGTCCATGCTAATAAACCCTATTGGTTTCATTGGGCGACAGGGCTTGAGATGTCATTTCATCTCAATGTCTGGTAAAAGTCCCACAAAATTGGAAGCAGTGTTAACAGGGACGTTAAACCTCAAATCAAACAAATCATGCTGAGCACTGTTAAGTTCAAAGACGCCGACTTGACCGATAGGGCGCTACTATTATCGGGTACTTGAATGAATAGCGGTAATTACTAATAGAGCATGCTATGCATGCTCCTTCGGATTAAGATAGATAAATAGGTAATAAATTTATAACCAAAGCATAATAGTTTAATCCTGTTAATTGGGGCTCAGAGTAACCTTGCGTGAAAACTTTGTAACATATATATGCACTGCTTATCAGAACACGACTGGCAAAGATGCCATCGCAAGACAGCATGTTGTGCATTGATCAGTCTGTGCAGCAATGGAGAGGAAGAAACAGTTCCATTTGCAATAATATAACTAGAGCGCGCAGTCGATGGCAAGCCATCGCAAATCCCCACATTTTCTCCACAGTAGCCAAGTACCAGATAACATATTTCTCATGTATATATATTTCCTGCCATCAAACACAAACAAAAAATAAAAAAATTTGACCTTTTGACCCCTCCCCAGGGCCCCTGGGGGAGGGGACAAAAAAAATGTGCTCTTGCGCAAGCCATTCATGTAAGCAACTCGCATACCAAATTTGGTTGAATTCCGGCTAACGGTTTAGGAGGAGATAGCCGGACAGACAGACTTACAGACAGACAGACAGACGGACGGACGGACAGACGGACGGAGGCGATAACAATATCCCCACTTCCACTTTTTCGTTGAAAAACGTGGGGATAATAATAATGACATTATGTAGTTTTTGCTTTAGCTTTGTATTGACTTAAATGTCTGGAGTAAAAATATGTTGGGCTGATAAAGTCATCCACACAATATCAAAAGAACCGCTATATCGCAGGGTTAAACATCTGGCGTGGCCGTGTCCTGGACCAGCAGGTATCGATATTAAGTGACACATGAAAAGAATGACTTGCAATATCTTGGCTTACTTTACGCTCATTATCACATGGCAATTTGGAAAACAAACATTGTGTCTTATTTGTTAATAATAATGGATAAACTAATTTACTGGCATAAGATTAGTGATAGGCCATGGACAGATTAATAGCAATCAGTAAAGATCACACCCAGACTTACTACAAAGACAATATTATTGACCAATGTCACATTTTTCGCGACCGTAAACTCTTATGATTCTCTGTTTTTGTCTGTTTCATTTTACGAAGTACAAACACTTGGTGTTTGAAACCTGTGGTATACCATGGTACGTACCGCGGTACATGGGTGTATACCGCAGTATACCGCAGTATACCACAGTACAATTTCCAAAGGCGGTACCCAGCCTTATAATATGGTGTTCTGTTATAAATGGGCGTTTCCAATCCTAGAGATGACTGAGCTGAGCAGAACCTTGACTACATGGGAGTTTCCAACCCGAGGGTTTACTGTGCCGAGCCGAACCTCGGCATAGCCTCAGTTCCACTCAGCATGGTCATCCCTCAAGCAGAAAACTCTGAGATGCTGATCAGACAGATCGGCCTTTGTTTTTCACAAATGGCAATAACATGGGTTCACATGACATGGTTCACTTATTTTATTTTTTTTTTATTCCAGGAAAAGTTTAGAAAACAAAGCCAAGTTGTATGAGAAGATATCTGGTGGAGCAGAAGTTCCAGGTACCTGCTTTTGAGACTACCTCAAATTGAGAATATATCTGATTTAAAAAAGTTATTAAGAAGGTTTCAGTTATTCTTTCATTGTGTTCTACACCTTGTGTCTCCTTATTGGAGACCACCTTTGGGACTGTTCAAAAATGGTCTTAAAGACCACTTTTGAACAGTCCCAAAGGTGGTCTTAATATAGGAATTCTACTGTATATGCTGTGCTATGCCCAATAGTCATTACCTCAGACTGAGTAGAAGTTGAAATTTTTATGTTTTTACTTGTTTCTTCAAACAAACATCTGCATACTTTGTTGTTAATTATTAGAATTGTCTCTTTGAGTACAGGTTTACCATTGGCACAAGAACAATTTTTTTTTTCAAATATTGCACTTTGTCTATAGGTCCCTCAGGTATATTGGTCAAGTCATGTTAACCATTTTTCTGCTGAATAGATTAATTTTGCCACACCTATTTCTGGTTATCAGCAAATCAAATTAGTTGATATAGTGTATTCAAATTTGCAAACTTAATGTCAAACTGTGTAGATCCTGATCAGATGATTAGCAAGTGTATAACATTACCAGATGTAAAACAGTTGTAAAAGAAATTATTTATGCATATTAAAAAGGCAAAACTGCTTTAATAATTTCAGCTTAATAATATCAGTATGTGCTAAGAATATGAGTTTAATTGGTTGACAGTCAGAAATGGGTGTGGCAACATTAATTTATTCAGCAAGAGAAGGGTTAATTGTATGTTGCAGAGGAGGATGGTAGTGGTCTATACCTGGTAGACTTCCAAAAGAAGGTGATAGATGGAGTGTTTGAGCAGAGAGACAGAGCGAGGCAGGAGGAAGAGGAGAGAGAGAGGAGAGAAATTGAAGAGGAGAAACAGCAGCTACGGGAACCAGTACCAGAGCCAGACAATGAGGAGGAAGAATGGTAGGTTTTTTCCCACAAATAAGCTGAAGAAGCCAGCTTCAATCAATAGCTCATTCAGATGCACTCAGGAGCTTGTGGTTTTGATCCCTGTCATGTCGGCAGCATTTTTCATGGTGATTGATCATGAAATCTTTATGCCCCACCATCGCATGATGCCAGGGGCAAGTAGTTTTTCAGTTTACCATACATGCATATGTGTGTATATCCTTCCGTACATGTGTGTGTCACGAGTACTGGTAAACCGCTTAGAGGATCTAAGCCTGCCCAGGCGAGTCGGCCCTCCATGCTTATAAACCCTATCGGTTTCATTGGGTGACAGGGCTTGAGATGTCATTTCATCTCAATGTCGGGTAAAAGTCCCACAAAATTGGAAGCAATGTCTCCAAAATGACCTTTACAGTGTTGACAGGAACGTTAGACCTCAAATCAAACCAAAATGTGTGTGTATGTACATGTGTACATGATCCTCTTAACTCTGGTTAAGGCATTTCTTCCAGGAAGAGCTGGAACTTTTAAGAGCTCATATTTTCCAAACCATATGACGGATTTTGTTCATATTTGGTATGTAGGTAGATCCAAAGTTTTATTCAGCAATACCCACACCCTAGAGGAGCAGTCTGATCTGTATCTACACTGCTTGCTATAAAAAAATGACTTTTAAAGATACCAACAGATTTGTTTGATTTGAGGTTTAACGTCCCGGTCAACACTGTAAAGGTCATTTTGGAGACATTGCTTCCAATTTTGTGGGACTTTTACCCGACATTGAGATGAAATGACCTCTCAAGCCCTGTCGCGCAATGAAACCAATAGGTTTATTAGCATGGACGGTCCGTCTCGCACCGCGGTTCCTGGAAGGCTTAGATCCTCTAAGCGGTTTACCAGTACTAGTGTGCGGGCCGGATTCAGCTCTGCCTGGAAGCATCATGCAGCCCATATATTTCTTCAAGCCCCTTTGGGCGGGGGCGAGTGATACCAACAGAGGACAAAGCAGATGTCAATTATTGTGATTGGCATCTTATTAGTTAATCTGTGTTGAATTTGTCACATCTGATTAACAAGTCTGGATGATTAACACCGCTGTTATCGAGTAAAGTGGGGTTTACATGATTTTGCTCATTTTTGCTCAAAAGCATAGGTTGTGGGTGGTCATTTGAACGGCCTCAATAATGGGGTTCTAATGAGCACCAACAACCTACGTTTGGAAAGAAATAAGAATAATAAAAAATCTTCACCAGAACAAGGCTAGTTGTAGGATATTTAGAATGCTGTTTTAGCCTGTTCAAAGCCTTGTCACCTTAACGAGCTTGTTAGTGGTCAAATTGTTAGCTGTTCTAGCAAGTACAATATCTAATATAGTGTTATTTTGCTGAAAAAATGAGAGTAGCTTTTGCATTTTTTTTTCTGCAAAAATATTAGCATGAAATGTTCTGGGGCCAGTTGTTCAAAACTAACGACTTCGTTAGTTAAAGTATCGTTAAATCTTTGATCATTAAATATGGCAAATATGCTGAAATTTTTGCTGAAAAAATGTGAGCAGCCTGCTCACATTTTTTCAGCAAAAATACCAAAATTTACGATATTGTATTTGCTAGAAGAGTTAACAATATGACCACTAACGAGCTCGTTAAGCTAATGATGCTTTGAACAACTGGCCCCAGAGTTTTAACGATTCGTTTACTAACAACAACATTAATTTTGAACAACTGCTGCCCCCAGGTGTGTTATCTAGATGAACTTAGATTGACTAATATGATCATTTCAGGGTAGACTTTGTGGATTCATTTGGCAGATCCCGGCGATGTCTGAAGAAAGACCTACCAGATCTTCAGAGGCAAGATGAAGCTTTGAAAGAAAGAAAAGAAAAGAAAAAGTAGGTCAATCTGTAAGCTGCCAGTGAAAATAGTTATTAGGCAGATTCTCAAAGAAAATCTAGCTTGTGCCCATTTCAAATGCAGTTTCAGGGTATTCCTTAATTTCATATGACATGGCCAGGAACTGTATGCCAGTTTTACGTTGCACTCAGAACAAACAATATCTTCAAGAAATTGCAAAAGACATTACATAGTCACCAACAGTTACATACCAGTTAGTGATGTAACTAAGAAATGATATGTAACAGGATGTTTTTATGTGTTGTTACACAGTCTGATGATAAATTGTAGTAAACCACAACTTTGTTATAACAGGATGATTTTATGTGTTGTAACGCAGTCTGATGATAAATTGTTGTAAACCCGGGCTTCGTTATAACACTGTTCCATATACAGGGTTCGCACAGCTTGAAAAGTTCTTGAATATGGCGGGCTGTCTTGAAAAGTCCTTGAAAATAAAATTTGTTTTGAAAAGTGCTTGAAAACTGTCCATTGACCTTAAAAAGTACATGAATTTGACATTTTCTTTTATTCTTATCAACCAAAATCTCCCTGATAATGAAACGTGAAGATTCTAGAAGAAAATCAGCAAGTTTTGAGCCATCGCAGGTATGCCAGACAAATGCCAGAACAAAAGGTTCAATGTGCTTGGTGCGAAGAGACTGAATGCAAATGTTTCGTACTTCGATTTTTGTATTTTCTCCCTTGCAGACTGGTACCGATTGATTTTAACAATTTTATTGGCAAAAAAATCAGTTTCAATAACCAGACTAAGCAATACAAAAATGGTGCCTCATGTTATATTAAGGTGCCTGAAATCTTTTTTATCGCAATTGGTAAAAGAGTTTTCAGCAGCATTCAGCAATATCCTTGGGTAAAGGAACCAAATAGTAGATTATAAGTCACACTGTCTAGCATGTAAGAAGGACATTGATGTGGCACAGGTGGGTGAAACATGTAAACGGAGAGGGTCATTAAAACAAGAAACAAGAATAGCAAGGAGAAATAAGGTCAACGTCCTTAAAAACTATAAGATTGGTCCTTGGAAAGTCCTTGAAAAGTACTTGAATTTGACTTGACCTTGCCTGTATGAACCCTGATATAACATGGTTTTGGTTATATCAGTTTTAAGTTAACTAGCACATTTTCAGCTTTGGACTTCAGCAAGGGTTAGGGTTCTGGTTTAGGGTTAGGCCTAACTCTAACCCTAACACAGTTTTGTTTATAATACGGTTATGTGAGGGGGGACATACTGTTTTTGGTGTGGATCCCGTCGGCATATGCGTCTGCGTATGCGTTGGGGTGTGCAGGGTATCTCATGAATTACTGGGTGGATTTTAATCAGATATGCATTGGGACAGGATGAAGATCTGATTAGGTTTTGGTGACCTTGACCTTATTTTCAAAGTCACAGCCTTGCTAATTATGTCAAATTTAGGCCAAATTTAGGTTGTGTGCACTATATCTCATGAGCTACTAGGTGGATTTTAATACATCTAGCACAGTCAGTTAGCTACACATTTTAAGCCTTATCCTGAACATGACAACCCCTACGCTAAATAGGTCATATTTAGGCCAAATTTTGGTTGTGTGCACTATGTCTCATGAATTACTGGGTGAATTTTAATCAAATTTGCATGTATATAACATTGGTACAGGCTGAAGAACTGATTAGGTTTTGTTGACCTTGACCTTATTTTCAAGGTCACAACCATGCTAAATAGGTCAAATTATCAGTGGCGATCTGATCAGGATCCACACTCTTTGTCATGCCGTTTGTGAACTGGTCAGATAATTTGATTGGTTGAAAGTCATAAATGGATATGACTAAATATATATTCAGAAGGATAAAGGTTAACCCATTTTGTACAGGAAACCTTAAAACCGGTACCCTGGCAAACAGTGTAGACCCAGATCAGATGCCGCGTTCTGTGGCACCTGATCAGGGCCTACACTGTTTGCAAAACATTCAGCCAGTTTCAAAATAGATTTTGAAGAAAACACAACCTGACACCCCTTAATTTTGGAATGGACTCCTGGTCTACATATGGAGGAAGATTCCATTTGGTACAAAAAAGGGTTAAGAGGGTAACTCAGGGAGTGCTAAGTGCCCTTCTCTCAAATGTCAGCTTATTAATCCCCTGCCGCGAAGCGGACCGGGGATTATAGGAAGGGCCTTCGTCTGTCTGTCTGTCCATCCGTCCATCTGTCTGTCTGTGCGCACCAACGAAACGACATTTAGGGGACAAAAAATTTGGACAGTTTGACACTTAAGTATATATTCGTGAGTCCAAATGGGGTTTATTCCGTAATTTTGGTACTTAAGTGGCAAAAATTCGCTCTTAGGTGGCTTGCAGCTTAAGTAGTCAATATGCCGACGCCTAGCCACTTAAGTATCCGTTCGTGAGAATGTGCGTCTGTCTGTCCGTAACACTTTCTTGTCCGCTCCATATCTCCTGAACCCTTTGACAGATTTTCATTAAACTTTGGTCAATTATTCGTCTCAGTGAGCTGGTGTGCAGAACCCATAAATGAACCATGCCGACTCAAGGTCAAGGTCAATGTTGAAGGTCACGAGTTTGAAACTTGGAATTTTTGGTCTGTTCCATATCTCCTTTACCCTTTGAAGGATTTTTATTAAAACTTTGGTCAAATATTATTCACATTGAGCTGATGTGCAGAACCCATGTCCGTTTGTTCGTGTGTCAGTTCGTGCATCCGTCCGTAACTTTTTCTTGTCTGCTCCATATCTCTTGAACCCTTTAATAGATTTTCATTAAACTTTGGTCAATTATACCTCTCAGTGAGCTGGTGTGCAGAACCAATAAATGAACCATGCTGACTCAAGGTCAAGGTCATGGTTGAAGATCACGAGTTTGAAACTTGGAATTTTTGGTCTGTTCCATATCTATTTTACCCTGGGAAGGATTTTCATTAAACTTTGGTCAAATAGTCTTCACAGTGAGCTGATGTGCAGAACCCATGTCCATCCATCCATCTGTCTGTCAGTCCGTGCATCAGTCTGTCCGTAACTTTTTCTTGTCCGTTCCATATCTCCTGAACCCTTTAATAGATTTTCATTAAACTTTGGTCAATTATCCCCCACAGTGAGCTGATGTGCAGAACCTATAAATGAACCATGCTGACTGAAGTTCAAGGTCATATTTGAAGGTCACGAGTTTAAAACTTTGAATTTTTTGTCCCTTCCATATCTCCTTTACCCCTAAAAGGATTTTCATTAAACTTTGGGTCAATTTGCCCCCTCAGTGAGCTAACCATGCCAACTCAAGGTCAAGGTCACAGGCAATGGTCACAAGGTTGAGCCTTGATACAAAATGTGGCGGGGGATTTGGCTGTCCTCCAGACTGCTTTCTTGTCAATATTCAAATACATATAACACTATTTCTAAGTCCAACGCTGAAACTCTGCTCGTTAAACAACTTAAAACTAGACTTGTTTTCTGAGAAAATAGATGTCCCACCACCATAGCCCCTTTCAAAACAAGCTTAATTTAACAGCACTGCTGTGATCTTGAAAATGGGGTCAAGGTTACCAAAACCTAATTGGTTCTGCATCATGACCAAATGTTATATCAATGCAAATTTGATTTAAATTCACCCAGTAGTTCACGAGATATTGCATGCAACCTAACTTTGGTCTAAATTTACCTATTTAGCATGGCTGTGACCTTGATGATAAGGTCAAGGTCACCAAAACCTAATCAGTTCTTCATCCTGTCCAAATGTTATATCCATGAAAATTTGATTGAATCCACCCAGTAATTCATGAGACATAGTGCACACAACCTAAATTTGACCTATTTAGCAAAGGGGTTGTCATGTTCAGGATAAGGCTTAGAATGTGCAGCTAACTGACTGTGCTAGATGTATGACTTTTCCCGTTCAGCTGCCTTTGCGTCTCCTCTACATGAGTGTGAACAGCAAAGGCTCGGGTGACACTGTTCTGTTTGTTTGATTGAGGTTTAACGTCCCTGTCAACACTGTTGAGATTATTTTGCAGATGTTGCTTTCAGTTTTGTTGGACTTTTACCGGACATTGAGATATGAAATCTCAGATCCTGCTGTCCAGTGAAACCATGGACTGTCCGACTAGCACCACTTTGCCTGGGCAGCCATAGACCTCCTAAGCAGTTTACCTGTTGGTTTCAGCTCTTTGTGGAAGCATCATGCAGCCCAATCTGTTTCTCCAAGCCCCGATGAGCTTAGGCCAGCTGGCGACTCTGTGCAAAGGCTCTGGTGACACTGTGCTTATGTGCAGGCTCGCCTGGCAGGGTAGTCACATAATTGTGATCTGTAAAAAGGTTATCTATTGGAAAAATATTTATGTGTGCTACACTTGCTAGTTTCAAAGTGTAAGTGGAGGCAATGATCAGGAATAGATACAATCAACCCACAGCTCCCATCAGAGACACCAAAGGGAAAGAAACACAAACATGAAACAACAGACCCTAATGAAAATATCAATAGCAGAAAGCCAAAAGGATAGTTACTTTCCCACAAAATGGCCAATAGGCTATCCAAAATAAAATAATATAAGCAACACAAACCCCAAACATCAACCCATAACAAAAATAAACCACGACAGAAGAACCGCCTTGGAACGGTCAGCGAAAACGAATTCCACTGGGGGGGCCTTAAATCGATTTTACGTGGCCACAATCCTCGCCCTTGCTTTTGTCGCGATTAAGACAAATAATTTGTCCAGTTCACATCAAGCCTTATTTCCCTGAAAAATAATAAAAAAAAATATATTGAAAATAATCATTAGTACCGTATTCGGGCGTGTATTACCCGCAGTTTTTTCCCTCAAATTACAGGCCCAAATTCAGGGTGCGGGTAATCTGCCCGAATTATTTTTGGACCATTTTATTTTTACTTTTGTCAGCTGAAAATACGATGCATCTCATGTTATGCTCTATCCTTTTACGATTCCCGACATAAATAACGTTTAATTGTCCACTCAATTTTACTTACACATGAGTAACATAGCAATCTTCATTACTAGCAAGCCCGGTTTTGTGAGTATTATTCCTAAAACTCTGATTTTAAATGAAATAAACAAGCAAGTTCGATGCGAACATCAAAGTTTTCCGGCATCCAAACCGCTGCCCACAAACCACCGCTACAGTTTTTTTCTACCCTCAATCGGTAAACGACGTCATCAGACCCCAGCAACCCCACATGTGACTATTGTTTTATCTTAATGGGGCGTATCTCTTTCATAAAAATTGTTTGGAAACGGTAAAAAAATCCTCGATTGCAAAACGGTTGTGGAAAACAGCGCTTTCCATAAGCTCCGTGTCAATAACCAACAACAGCATACAGATGTGTTAACACAAATTAAAGCGATCAACTTTTCTCGCCAAGCGTCTGCTATTTGGCACCAAAACATAACCATTCATGACATAGTAGAATAGTCGTAGCAGCTCGTCTTAGGAGCAATTAAATAATTTTCACATTGATTGTGAATTAAATTTTATGATTGGGGGAATAAACGCAAATTAGAGACATAACTTGACCATATTTTCACACCTTATCGACACGCACCACAGGGTGGCAATTATATGATAGGGATTAACAACAGTGTCATAATTGAACCGTTATAAATCACCAAACAGTGTAAATTCAAATCAGACGTCTGCGGCGTCTTTCTGAGGTGTCTGATCTGGGACTGCACTGTTAGCCGATGTCCCAATAAGGGCATATGTGGGTTAATAAATCAGACGTCTGCGGCGTCTTTCTGAGGTGTCTGATCTGGGACTGCACTGTTTGCCGATGTCCCAAAAAGGGCATATGTGGGTTAATACATAAATAACAATGGTGAACAGGTAAGTTTTTTCAACATTTTAATGTAAAACACATGCTTTCTGGTGATACTCACACGCACGTGCATTTTCCTGCCTTTTGAAGACGATCGCGTGTTCCGTTTTGTGTTACAAAAACTGGCCAAATTCTTACTTTTTCTCACGCATCCACCAAAATTTCAGCAAATGTTCCATGCGGGTAATACAACAGAATAACAGTTTTCCCCCAGAATTTGGCCAAAAAAGGGGGTGCGGGTAGTACGCAAATGCGGGTAATACACACCCGAATACAGTAGATGCCATCTGTTATTTACGGGTTAAATAGTATGCAACCAGTCCTGTTCCAGGAGAGTTTCTTAAAGCTCTCTTGATATAACATAGCCTTGACCTTATAGCATCATAAACTTGTATTGTCCTTTTTGTTGATAAAAGTAAACCATCTAGTTTTAAATACCCACTACTCGTATGTATACATTTTCTTTTATACTCAGCAGGGAAACACTGAAATTGCTATGTGAACTACAAATCCTATGTTCTTTGATTCAGACAGTGAAAATACAGTTTTTATTTTCACTGTGTTTGTAAATTTGATTTATTATCAAAAAATATCATGTATCCTCTGCAATTATTAATCAAGGTTGATTCAGCCAAATATACTATTAAAATATGTATAAGAATTTACATCAGGCACATTCACTTATCATTAAAGCCTTGATGCCTTCACTTTTAGCACTGACATTGCTTAATTATTACATACAATGCCACTTGTGAAAATGCTTCTTTGAGTGTTCATTCGGTGAAATGAAAATGGATCTTTCGCTTATAAAATCAAATATCGTCTATTTATTTTCAGGGCAGCCATGGCAGCACTGTCTAAAGATTTTGACAGCTTGAGGTTTGTTTTGTTCTACTTTCTGACAATGGGTTTGTTTTGTGATCTAACAAGGGGTCAAAAAAAGTGGAGAGGAAAATGACAAATTGTGTAGACCCTGATCAGACTGCTCCTTCAGGAGCAGTCTGATCTGGGTCTACACTGTTTGCTTAGGCCTATCTGTCACAATACTAAGAATCATTACGGTTATACAACTGCATTTTATCCAAACAAAAATGTTATGATATAAACATATTTGGGATCAACCTTTAAAATGTGTAATATCTAAAACCATGTAATAATGAACATTGTTATAAAGTATTTTAAGGGGAATGGGAACACCTTCAGGGCAGGCAACTCCTGTCAAAATTTTTTTTGTCTCCCATGTCAAAAGGGGTCAACTCTTAAAGGAAAGAATTTGCACCTGTGTAGACCCCTTTTTCCTTGGGACAGAGTTTATAAGAAAGTGAACAAGAAGTCCCAAAAGTTGTCTCCCTTTAAAAAATGGCGGAAAAATCTTAAGTGTAAAAGTGAATTTTCTGAAGCATCTAGCATTTGATGAACAGATATTAAAAGAATTTAAGAAAGGAGTCCTTGTGAGATATGACAGAAAATATATTTGGGGTGATTCCATTCACTTAAGGATAATTTATCCTCATTCTGCTGAACACAACAACCCCAATCTTTGCAAACAGTGTAGATCTAAGGCCCAGTTGTTCATACCACTATAAACTTAATGAGCTTGTTAGTTGTCAACTTGTTAGCTCGGCTGTTTTCAAACATAGCTCTGGCGTCGTCTGCATCATCGTGCAAAAACTTGGACATTTTGTAATATCTCTGTCATTACAGAACATATTTACTTGAAACTCAGACTAGTTGTTCATTATGAAAAAGGGAGCTCATACTAATAGGTGAGGTAACTCTCAAAATAATTTTGGCACGGTTAAGCCCCTTTTTCGACAGAATTTTTGCAGCAGATCTTGTTAACTATCATAGCAAGTACAGTATCTGATGTAGTGTTATTTTTTGGTGAAATTGCAAAAGCTGCTCGCATTTTTTCAGCAAAAATGCTACTATACTTAACCACAGTTTTAACGATTCATCAACTATCAAAGTCATTAGGTTTGAACAACTGGTCCAAGATGAGATGGCCCATATTGGGTTAGGGTTTAGGGTAATGCCCAGGAAAATGAGTGTGGCTTAATTAATTTATTCAGGAGTGAGTGAGTGTTTGAGTTTTATGTCTCACCAACAGCTAAGGTCATATGGAGTCAGGACCTCGGTTTAAAGACTCATCTGAAAGTCTGGAGAAGAACCCTAACCCCTAACCTATAATGTCTCCTCTGTGTCTTCACTGTTTGCATAGGGTTGAATGAGTTAAAGTTAGAAAAGAAACATTCAGGGCCCAGTTGTTCAAAGAATTGTTAGCTTAACAAGCTCATTAGTAGTCATTTTGTTAACTGATCTAGCAAGTACAATATCTAAAATTTTGATATTTTTGCTGAAAAAAATTGTGAGCAGCTTTTGCATTTGCAATTTAATGATCAAAGTTTTAAGGATATGTTAACTAATGACATTGTTAGTTTTGAACAACTGGCCCCTGATATTTTACATTTGGTTGGTGTGTATGCCTATACCAAAACATTTGTCTGATTAATAATTGGTGACCTTATTTATTTGTAAGAAAATAAAAGAACAAAAGTTTTCATGTCTGTGAAATTAAGACTTGATTCAAAAGTTCGTCAGTTGTGTACGAGTTTTCACAAATAAAGGCTTTTAAGATAGTTGGAAATATTAAGTTTCTCTGACCAGGAGTCTTGGTCTCTGGATTCCATTTCATTATGAAAACACACCTATTCAATTACATTCTAAATTTTACTGCCAAATTTAAAAAGGAAAAATTTTAAGATGAAAAATTGTGATGTTTTCCTCATGACTGCTCAAAATATAGATTGCGGGTACACGTTAGAACTAACGAGTACCTACAATCTATATTTTAGAGCATAAATAAGAAAAATAAGGTTTACCCCTGTAAAAGGGGTAAACCTGAGTTTTACTTTATGAAAGTTGGGTTGAAGGCGGTCATAAGTATATAGGCGTATTCTCATGATGTCTATTCCCAGGGATAAGTCTGACAGTTCTGGTAAGACCTTGATGTCAGAGGATATGAGGCGGGAACTAGCCAGACAGGAGTGGGAGAAGAAAGAGTTGGAAACTATGGAAGAGGAGAAATCAGGACCAGTCCATTACTCTGATGTCAGGCATAATGGTAGAGTACAGTCCCTTTACAATGCTTTTGTTGGGAGTCATACAAAATTTTGTGTAATATTCTACCACAGCGCGCCTATATAGGCAATGCAAAATAACTGTGTTTTATTCTGCAACAAATCACAGCTCGGACGTGTGAAGTCATTAAAAACCGCAAATTTATGACGTCACTAGTCGATTTCCTTGACGTTAAACGGTGTAACGTCATTTTCTCGCATCGAAAACGTAAGAAAAGGATATAAATGCATGTGTTTCAGTCGATAATTTTAGCGGGATTTCTTCTAACAATGGCGAAAGGTTGTGAGATTTTGAAGGAAACAACAACATTATTGCCGATTTTGCAGCTTGTTAGAATCGAAATAGATCAGCTCTTGTCTGTGATTTGTTGAGTAATAAATCACAGTTTGTCGGTCAGTTGTAAATAGACAAATCACGCGCGCTACGCACTTGTGATTTGTCTACTTTACAACTGACCTCCAAACTGTGATTTATTACTCAACAAATCACAGCTAGAGCTGATCTATTTCTTAAATGAAATAGTGTTATATTCATTATAGAATATGTCGTAATGACAAGATGGCGCACCATAGTTTACGTGATAAAGTCACCATTCTCCAATCATATTGGAGAGGAACATGGTTTATTTTGATGTCACTTAATGATCTTGAATGACCAAAACGAATCGGTGAAGCTGAGCAGAAACGCGCACAGTACAATGCCAGAGCTATGGCATCTCCAACAGAGCTGTCTTCCTCTAGCCTATGTTGCTGTATCTGCAACAGACAGTTCAGAGCTAGAATCGGTCTCATCAGCCATCTCAGAACTTACAACGGCCCCCGCCCATAGGGGCTTGAAGAAATATATGGGCTGCATGATGCTTCCACGCAGAGCTGAATCCGGTCCGCACACTAGTACTGGTAAACCCCTTAGAGGATCTAAGCCTTACCAGGAACCGTGGTGCGAGGCGGACCGTCCATGCTATTAAACCCTATTGGTTTCATTGGGCCACAGGGCTTGAGATGTCATTTTATCTCAATGTCGGGTAAAAGTCCCACAAAATTGGAAGCAACGTCTCCAAAATGACCTTTACAGTGTTGACGGGGACGTTAAACCTCAAATCAAACAAACAAACAGAACTTACAAACAGTAACATTTCTCAAATATTGATTTGGAAGTGTTTGACGGTGACCTTAATTTTCTTATTTCCCCATGATTTCTAAAAGGATTGTGGCCACGTAAAATTGATTTAAGCCCCTCAGTGGAATTTGTCCGCTGACCATTCCAAGGCGGTTCTTTTGTCGTGGTTTATTTTTGTTATGGTTTGTCTTTGAGTGTTTTTGTCGCATATGTTATTTTATTTTGGATAGCCTATTGGCCATTTTGTAGGAAATAACTGTCCTTCTGGCTTTCCGCTGTTGGTGTTTCCATTAGGGTCTGTTGTTTCATGTTTGTGTGTCTTTCCCTTTGGTGCCTCTGATGGGAGCTGTGGGTTAATTGTATTGATTCCTGATCATTGCCTCCACTTCTAGTTAGTACATGTTAGCAGGTCCATGAGCAGATTCAAAACAGTACATGAACATATTTATTGAAAACAAAACATCTAAAAAGGAAAATAACACCAAACAGTGTAGATGGTCCTCAGAAACTAGTGTCCAAACACTTTAATCATTACTATGTTAGTAATCAAGTAATTTTGTATTGGCCCAGCTACAGGTCCAAGGTCTGCTGTATTGGCCTGAGGGCAGAGGCCAAGGGCCAATACAGCAGACCTCAGACCTGTAACTGAGCCAATACAAAATTACTGCCAAGGGCCAATACAGCCGACCTCGGACCTGTAAGTGGACCAATATGAAATCACTTCATTAATGACAATTTTATTAATTGATACAATAAAAAAAACATGATTATTGATGTTTGACCTCGGCCTAATATCACTTGACCTGGTGTTGATATGGATGACCTCTGATCAATACAGGATATTAATAAAAGACTCTATTTATTATACAATAGAGTGCTTAGAATCTGAGCTGTATACAATAAAATTCCCATATTAAGACCACCTTTGGGAATGTTCAAAAGTGGTTTTAAAGACTACTTTTGAACAATCCCAAAGGTGGATATTCAGACCACCATTGGGACTGTTCAAAAGTGGTCTTAAAGACCACTTTTGAACAGTCCCAAAGGTGGTCTATTATAAGAAGACACTGGGTGTAGAAAACACAAAGAAAGAATAACTGAAACCTTCTCAATAAGATTTTAAAAGCAGATTTAGTCTTAATTTTAGGTTGTCTTAATTCAGGAATTTTACTGTATTTCTTTCAGAAATTCGTACCCATGGTGTTGGATTCTATCAGTTTGATAAGGATGAGACTGTGAGACAAGAACAGATGCAGGAATTACATACACTGAGAGATGAGGTGAGACTTTACTGATTATCTACCCTGTTTATTAAGGGAAATAGATACACCTTCAGGGGAAGCAACTCGAAAATATTTTGTCAATAGTGGTCTTCTCTTAAAGGCAAGAATTTGCTCCATAGGAGCAAATTATTGCCTTCAAGATTAGACCACATTTTTCAAAGGCTGTCATTTTTTTTTCAAGTTCCTAAGTTGTCTCCCTGAAAATATGGGTGTCTCTATGTCTGTCTGTCTGTTTGTCTGTCTGTCTGCATACAAAAGGACAGAAAAGAAGCTTTTTTCTGTGTCTGTCTGTATGCAATATCTGTTCAGCCAACCTCTTGAAAAGTAAATGGCAGATTTTGTAAGATTTTCCATTCATATTAGCATCAGGAATGAGTGTTGGGAATGTTAATTGGCCAAACCCTTAAAATCTGACAAAAATCTGACAGTCAGTAAACCTGGAGGCAATTCTAACAAGTGCTCATGTTTCTTGCTAGAAATATGCATAATTGTCCCCAAATTAGCCTTTGTACTCCCCATTTGAGCGATGTAGCGAGTAGTCCAAAAAGTGGAGAGGGAATTGCAAACAGTGTAGACCCTGATCAGGCTGCTCCTTCAGGATCATTACCGTTATACAGTTGAATTCTATACCAGCAAATGTTTCGATCTATACATTTGGGGGATCAATATTTAAGATGTGCAATATCTAAAACCATGGTTATAAAGTAGTTTATGGGGAATGGGAACACCTTCAGGGGAGGCAACTCCTGCAAAAGTATTTTGTCTCCGTTGTCAATAGTGGTCAACTCTTAAAGGAAAGAATTTGCTCCTGAGGAGCAAATTCTTTCCTTTAAGAGTAGACCCGTTTTTCCTTGGGACAGAGTTTATAAAAAAGTGAACGGGAAGTCCCGAAAGTTGTCCCCCTTTGAAAAAAATCATCCTTTGTACTCCTCATTTGAGCTATGTTTTTCTTCAAGTAGATCGTAAATGACCATTGGTTGAGCACTATTCTTTTGGTGGAATATAAGTTTTATGAAAATATATGTGTGGCTCGGTAGCTCAGACGGTAGGCGAGAGACCCTGGGTCCGAGTCCTGGTCGAGTCATGTTCTTTTTCCACCCCTGTGACATATAACCCGTTCACCCGTTTCTTATGACACCCTTCCAATAGTAATTAAACAGGTGACCAGTATAAGAAAAGACATTAGGTTAGCATAAAGATGCATTATACTTGGTGTTGACATTATCTCTATTTTGCCTTTAATATTGCTCTTGAATACCACAACCTCTTTATACCACTTTAGTTGGGGTCCAAACCAAAAACAGTGTTAATTAACCAAACAAAAATGCCTTGATAGCTCAGTGGTTAGCGCTTTCAACTTAAGATTGAGAGGTTGTGGGTTCAAATCTGGCCAGCGGAGGCGAGGTGTGTCCTTGAGCAAAACGCATAATGCCACTACTGTACCCAGGTGTAAATGGGTATCAGTGATATAAAAGTCACTGCTTCTATCTTGTGCGTGTGATAACATCCAGAATGAGTGTTCGAGAGCGATTCAGATAAGTTGGAAGCTTTCATCGCAATCGAATTAAGATAAATTAGTGTAAACTAAACTAAAAATGTATACATGTTGGGTCATTTCTTGAAAGTTGATATTTGTATCAAGTTTATATGTCATTGCATTTCTACTTCCGGTACTGGACCGCGTTACTACACTTCCGCTGTTCGTTCGCTGCATAAAATAGTCCAAATTAAGCACTTGCCTCATTTCCTTTTCCAGCGCATTGATTTCTTATCATTTGCGCTGAAGGCGGACTTGATTCCACAGGTGTTCCTTCCCTTTCACCCCTCAGTTGCTGAACTGGACTATTCCAGCTTTGATACTCGGTGTATTCTTTTATATTAAGGCGGACTTGATTCCACAGGTGTTCCTTCCCTTTCACCCCTCGGTTTCCGAACTGGACATTAGCCCATATATAACTAGCGTCACTTTTTATGGCATGTGAGTATTGTAGGTCCAGATCAGACGCAGCACAACTTGGCGTTTGATCTGAGTCTGCATTGATTGCTAAAAAAAACATATATTCTTGCAAAACCTATCTTTAAGAAAACAAATCTGACAATCCTGTTCCGAACTTATTTGTTGGAAGATTCCATTGTCATATATTGGTTAAGCAAATTCGGAAGCCACTGATCAGACACCTCATTCTGTGACCTCAAATCAGACCCTAAGCTTTGCATTTTGGGTGCATATGCACTCGTTTTATAGACACTTGGGAAGACGAATCTAAGTCGAAGCGTCTCCACTGTTTAAAATGTAGAAATTAAAGGGCTCTGCTGTAACGTCTCCGAAAGCAATGTACACTTCATTGTTGGAGACCCATGACTCGCCGAAGGAAAGCAATAGGTTTTAAAGTTCACTCCCGTCCAGTGCTCCAGATAAACAGCGTATTTGCGTAAATACTCAATTAATCAAAGTGCTGAGAGAACTGGTGGATAGATCGTCTCTCAATGTAAGTTTGGAGAATAGTCATGAACTGAGAATCGGACTGTTCGTTTAAGCAGGTACATTAGATCTGATCGGACACCGCATTATGTGGCATCTGATTATGAAGGTTCTGTTTGCCAATGGCCAAATGCACGAGCACAGTCCTACCGCCCCCGCCCAGGGCTTGAAGAAATTGACAGACTGCAAGATACTTCCACGCCGAGCTGAAATCGACCGCACATGAGTACTGGTAAACCGCTTAGAGGATCTAAGCCTGCCCAGGCAAAGTGGTGCGAATCGGACCGTCCATGCCACAAGCCTATTTGGTTTCATTGCGCGACAGGCTTGATAATTATGTCATTTCATTTTAGTGTTGGGTAAAAGTCTCACAAAATTGGAAGCAACGTCTCTAAATGACCTAGTCAGTGTTGACGGGGATGTTAAACCTCAAAACAAGCAAACAAACATACAAACAAACAAATAACCACAGTCCAGAATTTTCTTCTGACGTTCCGCTCTGACATCTTAGGGGTGCTATCAATAACCAATACCAGGATTTTGTTCAGGGTCGGCGCCAGTCAGATGGTCAGTGATTGTCACGAGGACAATAACAAGCAACAGGAATTTTTTTCTTAGTCGAACCTGGTTAAACTCCTTTTTCAACCTTGTCAAAAAGATATTTAGAGAACTGTTTAATCTACCACTACCATTTTTATCATGGCGAATATACCTCATAAATCAACTTTCCTCAGTACTTTCAGTACTTTGATGTATATAATCTATATATATCCATCTTCAAACCATGTTATATCCAAAACCATGTTTTAAGGAACTGTGTTTTAAAGAGCTTGTGTTTTATTATAGACAGTAAGTGAGAGATCAAAGAAGGACAGAATTAAAGAGAAACGTAAAGCTGCCCTGGAGGCAAGACTAGCTAAAGTGAAACAGAGAAAAAAGCTGAAGACTGGAGATCAGGATGAAGGTAGGATTGAGTAAACTTGGTTTTATGTATAATGTCTGTGACATGTTTTTAAGATATAAATGTGTGCTTACTGATACTTTTTGTACTTTCATGTTTTCCAAACAAAGATTTATAATGCTTGTTAGAATCACACTCAGGGCAAATTCAGCAGATGACAAATTATTGGTATTTTTTAGCTCACCTGTCACGTAGTGACAAGGTGAGCTTTTTGTGATCACATTTTGTCCGTCGTCAGTGTGTCCGTGCGTGCGTGCGTAAACAATTTCTTGTCCGCATGATAGCATCTTCATTTATGATTTGATTTTAACCAGACTTGCACATAACTTGTACCAGCATGAGATCTAGGTTCCTTTCTTGAACCAGCCATATCCCATCATGTGTTACGGAGTTACGGCCCCTGAAATAGGCAAAAATTGCCTATTTTGGTCTTGTCCGCACAATAGCATCTTCATTTATGATTTGATTTTAACCAGACTTGCACACAACTTGTACCACCATGAGATCTAGGTTCCTTTCTTGAACCAGCCATATCCCATCATGTGTTACTGAGTTACGGCCCCTGAAATGGCAAAAATTGCCCATTTTGGTCTTGTCCGCACGATAGCATCTTCATTTACGATTTGATTTTAACCAGACTTGCACACAACTTGTACCACCATGATATCTGGGTTCCTTTCTTGAACCAGCCATATCCCATCGTGTGTTACGGAGTTACGGCCCCTGAAAGGGCAAAAATTGCCTATTTCGGTCTTGTCTGCATGATAGATGTTTCATTTATGATTTGATTTTAACTAAACTTGCACACAATTTGTACTACCACAAAATCTCGGTCAAGTTCGAATATGGGTAATGTCGGGTCAAAAAGTAGGTCAGTAGGTCAAATAAAAAAAAAAACCTTATGAAGACACGAGAGGCCACAGTTTTGGTCCGATCATCATCAAACTTGCCCAGAATGATTATCTTGACAATATCTCAGTCAAGTTCGAATATTGGTGTTGTCAGGTCAAAAAGTAGGTCAGTAGGTCAAATCATAGAAAAACCTTCTGAACACACTAGAGGCCACAATTTATGTCCAATCATCATCAAACTTGCTTAGAATGATCATCTAGATAATATCTTGGTCACATTCGAATATGAGTCATGCCGGGTCAAAAAGTAGGTCAGTAGGTCAAATCATAGAAAAACCTTGTGAATACACTAGAGGCCGCAGTTTTGGTCCAATCATTATCAAACTTGCCCAGAATGATCATCTTGACAATATCTCAGTCAAGTTTGAATACGGGTCATGTCGGGTCAAAAAGTAGGTCAGTAGGTCAAATCATAGATAAACCATGTGAACACACTAGAGGCCACAGTTTTGGTCCTATCATCATCAGACTTGCCCAGAATGATCATTTTGACAATATCTCGGCAGGTTCATATATGGGTTATGTCTGATCACAAAGTAGGTCAGTAGGTCAAATCATAGAAAAACCTTGTGAATACACTAGAGGCCACAGTTTTGGGCTGATCATCATGAAACTTGCTCAGAATGATTATCTTGACAATTTCTCGGTCAAATTCGAATATGGGTCACGTAGGGTCAAAAAGAAGGTCAGTAGGTCAAATCAGAGAAAAACCTTGTGAACACACTAGAGGCCACAATTTAGGTCCAATCATCATCAAACTTGCCCAGAATGATCATCTTGACAATATCTCAGTCAAGTTCAAATATGGGTCATGCTGGATCAAAAAGTAGGTCAGCAGGTCAACTCATAGAAAAAACCTCTTGTCACACTTGCGGCCACAGTTTTGGTCCGATCATCATCAAACTTGCTCAAAATGATCATTTGACAAAATCTCGGTTAATTTTGAATATTGTTCATGTCTGGTCAATATGTAGGTCAGTAGGTCAGATTGTTGAAAAACCTTGTGAACACACTAGAGGCCCAAGTTTTGGTCCGATCATCATCAAACTTGCTCAGAATGATCATCTTGACAATATCTGTGTCAAGTTTGAATATGGGTCATGTCGGGTTAAAAAGTAGGTCAGGAGGTCAAATCATAGAAAAACATTTTGAACATTCTAAGAGGCCACAGTTTCAGTCAAATCATCATAAAACTTGCTCAGAATAATCATCTGGACAATATCTCAGATAAGTTCGAATATGGGTCATGTCAAATAAAAAAGTAGATCAGTAGGTTATTTTGTCATAACTTTTGAACCGTTTGAGATAGAGCCTTCATACTTGGCATGTAGGTTCCTTCTGACAAGGGCTTCCAACTCATAAAGATTAGACCTGTGACCTACTTGATCATACCTTTTGAACAATATGAGATAGAGCCTTCATATTTGGCATGCATGTTCCTTGTGACAAGGTTTTCTCAGCCTTTCAAAACTTTTGACCCATGACCTTGACCTTTGACCTACTTTGTCATAACTTTTAAAGCTTTTGAGATACAGCCTTCATATTTAGCATGTAGGTTCCTTGTGACAATGTTGCTTAGATGATCCTCTACCAAAAAGGCTAAAACAATCCCACTCGGATTAACAAAATGGCCACCGGAGGTAAAAATAGAAAAATATTGTAAATTTGATTCAAACGGAAACTCCCCCTAAACCCTAAGGCCAATTTGATTCAAAGTTCCCAGGAATGTTGCCCAGGTTACTCCTTACCAAATAAGCTAAAATCACTCTGCTGATGAACAAGATGGCCACAAGAGCTAAAAATAGAATGTAAAGACAGTGACACACAGGTGAGCGAACCAGGGCCCTCTGGGCCCTCTTGTTTCATTTAACTGTACCCAGATTCTATATTCTACAGACATACAACTTGGCAATTACATTCATTTTAACCCATAAGATGCCAGTCACAATGATTGTTGTCTGCTGGTAATTTTTAAAAGTCATTTTTTGCCAACGGTTTGGACCCAGATTGGACTGCTTCTCTAAGAGCAGTCGGACCTCATATGCGCCCTTATTAAGGTTGACGTCACAGCACTTAACCTGATATAACTTTAGTGTCATCACAATATGGCGGAAGTAGGTTACCAAAGTGACTGCAGCATTAAAAATCCACATAAAGAAATGGAAGGTATTCAAGAAAAAGAATCCTACATAGGTATGAGGGGTGGATGGAAAAATCCATCCCTCGGGATCACTGTCCGGCATCACAGTGACCCTTGGGATGGATTTTTACATCAACCCCTCACACCCATATAGGATTCTTATATTCTGATATATCCCTTTACCAATAGCTCCAGACAAGTAAGATAATAAAGGTTGTTCTCTTTCTTACAGAACCTGACAATAAATCTGATGAAGAAATAGGACCAAAGATTGGAGAGAAGTCTAACACAGTGGTTGATGCAGCACTAGAACAGACAGAGAAGCCTGCAGCAGCTGAGACTGAGCCGAAACCTGTACCTAGAATCAGAGAGTGGGACATCGGAAAAGAAAGTAAGTGTAGAAAATACTTTGCTGTTAATCCTTGTCCTGCTGAAAACAACAACCCATACCTTTGCAAACAGTGTAGATCCTGATAGATGGCTTCTGAAGAAGCCCCCTACCTTTGCAAACAGTGTAGGGCTCAGCAGGACAAAGGTTAATAAAATTTGTCCATTTTCATCAAGTTTTGTGCCTATTTTCCCATTTTGTACTGAATGGAATCTTCCCCCTTTGATACAGGAAGAGTCCATCTCGAAATTTAGGGGTGTTAGGTAAGGTATTTTTAGAAATTTATTTAGAAAATGGTTGAACTTTCTGCAAACAGTGGAGGCCCTGATAAGATACTGTGTTCTGCGGCATCTGATCTGGGCCTGGACTGACTGCCAATGACTCATTTTGGGTTTTGCGATAAAAAATGGGTTAACCCATAAAATGCCAGTCACGACAATTGTTGTCTGCTTTGTCATCTGCATGTTACTATAAAAGTCATTTTTGCAAACAGTGTGGACCCAGATAAGATCTTGGTCCACAATGTTTGCCTGTATGCAAAAATATTTTTGAAATGTTTGCAAGAAGATTAAGGAGACAACATTTTCAGATGAAGTTTTTCTTGGCATCTTAAGGGTTAATAGGTCTTATAAATTGCCAGTTCACTGGCTGATAGTAGAGGTTGTCTCCAAACAATCAATCTTGTCAAATTTGAGACTGTTGAGTTCCTCATTCCAGGCCCAGTGGCTGAGATGTATTTATGACAGCTGTTCAAGTGTTCGATCCCCGCACTGTGCCTTGTCTGGAGGCTGGCTGCGGCAGCTCAGCCGGATGGGCGTCTGACTGGTGATCAGGACACGGGTTTGATCCCTGCCGGGGTCAGCAACATTCTTTCATGGAGATTGAGCATGAAATCTTTTCTACGGTCATTCTCTCTGATACATGAAGGGTAGTTGTCAGTTTCTGGTGAAAGAATGTGCACTGCACTGTACCGTACAGTTTCAGTTATATTTCCATGTGTTTGCTATCTTCGTTTGTTTGTTTGTTAGTATTGGAGTTTAACAGCCCAGTCAACACTATTTAGGTCATTTTAAGCCGGTCAGTTTACCTATCCACACTTTCCTGGGCAGGCTTATACCTAAGTGGTTAACCAGTACAGTGCACATTCTTTAGCCAGAAAATGACAACTGCCCTTCTTAAACCAGCGGAAGGGAGAGAATTACCGTAGAAAAGATTTCATGATCAATTTCCACAAAAGAATGAAAGGATCATCTTAAAGACCAGTTTTGTACAGTCCAAAAGGTGATATATGGGAATTGTCCTGTATTACCGGGTACGTTAATATTACTTGTCATTCATTTCAGGATTGTTGGAGAGATCATGTATTAGGTTAATATTACATGTTCTTGTCATTCATTTCAGGATTGTTGGAGAGATCAGAAGCTAGGTGGTTGGAGAAACAGCGAGCAGAGAGGTTTGAGGAGTTTGCTCCACCGAAGGCATATTATGACAGCCCAGCTGGACAAGTGCAACAGAAATCCAAACCCCTCCAGAAGAACTGGGGCCAAGGCAGTAAATCTGTCTTCTCAAAAATCAATAAGATTAAGCTTGGCACAATTTCTACTGGAAAAGCTATTGAGGATGAACAGTCTATATCAAATGGTGGCAGTTTATCTTCATATCACAGGAATAATGTATGTGATGAAAATAGAACACTGGAAAATTCACAGAAGGAAACTTCGACATCTGTACAAACAAGTACCACTAATGAAAATAATCAGTCAGACAAACTGGAAGAAGAAACTGGCCTCCAGTCAGTGATGCAGGGACAAAGTGCAGAATTTCGACCTGATTTTGATCCTAGTGTACCTCCACCCAGTTTTATGCAGCAGCCATCTTGGTTTCCACAGCAACAGACCAGCACCAGTTTCCCTGTTGCTGCACCACAGGAATTTAACCAAGCAAACCAGCCAACAGAAGCCTCTTATCCTCAACTTTCACATGTTCCCTATCAAAATGTGATCAGCATGAATTCAAATCTGTATGCAACAGGATCTGGAAATGTATTAGGAGCACAGGGTCTCATGGGAATGCAGACTGGTTCTGATAGTGTTGACTATTCATATTTGACTGGTTTACCAGCTACTTCTCAAGGCAGTGTACCTTTAACAAATGCTCAGTTTAATAACCCTGTGGCTAATAGTTTTACACAGTACACAAATATATTACCTGCAAGTTATACCCAAGGTAATTTGGGAGAAAGATCCTGGGAAACTCCGGTGGGATATAGTCAAACACCTGTTCAACCTGTTGCAGAAACAAAACCTAAAACTGTGATACCAAAGATGAAAATAATAGACACGAGACTGATGCAAAATGAGGATGATTGATGAAAAATAAATATGTATGATTATTATTGAAGCCTTCTTGTACACTTAACATAGGTAATGACTCCCATTGTCTGAACCCTTGTATTCATGTTTACATGCTGGGTATTTTTTCAGCAAATGCAAATTGTTTCCACAGTTATTTTTCCCAGAAAATAGGATTTTGACATTTCAGACAATTTGCATGTTTTCTGGAAAAAATAAGGAGACAAGTTGCATGAAGTTCTGGGGAAACTAGAGCTGCCGCCTAACGGGCGCCAATTATACCCCCGCATGCGTTGTCAGACAAATTTTTACAAGTATTTGACCTTGAGGAAGGTCAACGTAAAGGTCAAGGTCAGGTTTGTGTATATCAATCTTAAGTACTAGTGGCAAGGTGTGTGGTGTGTGAATATTAAAGAAATCGGTCAAAGAATAAGGAAGTTATGAGCAATGTTAAAGTTTTTTGTAATGGACGACGACAGACTTTTTACAAGTATTTGACATTGAGGAAGGTCAACATAAAGGTCAAGGTCAGGTTTGTGTATATCAATCTTAAGTTCTAGTGGCAAGGTGTGTGGTGTGTGAATATTAAAGAAATCGGTCAAAGAATAAGGAAGTTATGAGCAATGTTAAAGTTTTTTGTAACGGACCGACGACGACAGACGACAAGCTGACTCCTATATACCCCCTTCAAACTTCATTTGCGGGGGTATAAATATCAACAATTTGTTGTCTTCTGAATTAGCCCAAGGTGGTAAAGGTGAAAGTACAGGAGCACCTATTGCACAGCATGAATTACCCTCTCTTGCCACCCCTCTGTCCTCCTTTATCTTACGGGTTGGCCAAGGCAGCAGAGTCACATCTGACTGGTGATGAGGTGATCCAAGGTGGAGTGCCTGCTTGGTAGGCAACATTACTTTGTGGAGACTGATCAGTCTCCACAAAGTAATGTTGCCTAGATCTACAGCCATTCTCATTTGCTGATACAAGAATGGCAGCTGTTAGTTTCTGGGGAAAGAATGTTCTTGCACACCAGACAAGGAAATCCGTGATTTTACCCTGGGATAGAAATTTATGTTCTGACCCTGGTGTTCCGACCCCAAATCGAATATAATCGCGTGTTTGATAAATGCACTGGTTGATTACAACCTCATGTGAGGCGTCGTCATGCGTGACGTCATTAAACAGTCCTGTTGTGTCATCACAAAATGGCGGACGTCGGTAACCGAAGTGACAGCAGCATTAAAAATTCGCGATAGAAATGGAAGGTATGCAAGAAAAAGAATCCAATATGGGTGTGAGGGGTGGATAGAAAAATCCGTCCCTTGGGATCACTGTCCGGCATCACTCGGCAAGCCTCGTGATGCCGGAAAGTGTCCCTCGGGACGGATTTTTCAATCCACCCCTCACACCCATATAAGATTCTTATATTTACTGCTGTGTTAGCCTGTCCAGAAAACATTCGGGTAAGTAACACCGGCTTGATACGACCAAGTATTGACTGGGCATTTAAAGTCCAGAAACTGACAGTTATAGGAGCAGACGGATCTGCATCCACACTGTTTGCAAAAATGACTTTTAAAGTAATCGGCAGACGACATTTGTCGGGGTTTGCATTTAATGGGTAAAAACAAGAAACAAAACATAGAATCATCATAAAAATAGTTTAATGGTCTGCAATGATACAAGTACAACCATACAACTTTGACAAAATAAGAATAATCTGAAAAAATAAAATCAACTGTATATAATACTGAGACAATGGTAAAAATTCTTAACGCTCTGCATGCTGGGTATTTTTTTTTTCGCAGCAGACAACATTTTGAAATATTTTTCTAATTTTCCTAGAAAACAGGATTTGACATCTCATGCAAATTGTCTCCATAGGAGACAATTTGCACGAGATGTCAAGACCTGTTTCCTGAGAAAAATAAGAAAAGTATCAACAATTTGTCATCTGCTGAATTAGCCTAGACAGTGCAAAAGGTTAAATACCTATCCCAGAATACCTCATTTTTATCAATTTTACACCTGGGAGAAATTTATTTCTTAATGTACACATCTTCTGTCAAGCCATTAAGAAAATTATGCAACTGGGTTCTACACTTATCACTAAGATGAAGAGAAAAACTACATCTGAAAATGTCGTCTGCTGAATGTTTTTGCAAACTTTTTAAAAATATTTTGGCATATAGGCAAACAGTGTGGGCCCAGATCAGACTGCTCCTACAGTCAGATGGCAAAGCAGGTGACATTTGTCATGACTCGCATTTTATGTGTCAATGAAAGAATCTGCCCTCGAAGAGTCGATTGTTTTCTTTAAGAGTAGAATCCATTTTTTACAAAGGCACAGTTTACAGAAAGGCAAACAAGTCCCAAACTTTGGTCTCCCTTGTGAAATTACGGGAAACTACATCAGGGCCCAATTGTTCAAAGCTAACAATATTGTGAGTTAACCTATTCAAACCGGCCCCGATAGCTCAGTTGGTTGAGTGTCCGCTCCGGGGAACAGGAGGTCACCGGTTCGATCCCAAGCGGCGACATTACAAAGTCGTTAAAAATGGTACTAGCTGCTCCTCCCTTGGCACTCAGATTTATGGGGTAGAGCTAAGACTGGTCGACCCAGTGTCAGGATAATGTGACTTGGTGTGGTATCATGTAATGTGTCTGAGACATGATACTTCAGTGAGGCAGCACTATAAAAGTGAGCATTGAGCTCCCTGTCGCAACCAGACACCGTCGTGATATGACTGAAAAAATGTTGGAGGCGACGTTAATTCACACACACACATAACCTTTTCAAACTGTTTATCATTAACAATAAAGGCAAATATGTTAATATTTTTACTGAAAAAATACTTGTACTTTTTCAGCAAAAAATCTGTGTGTGTATCATATATTTTTGCCACTTTGGCCATTAATGACTTTGTTAATCCTTATCACTCTTTAACAAAGTTCTCTTATTTTTCCCCAGAAAAAACAAAACAAACAGATTTTAACATCTCATGCAAAGTAGAGACAATTTCCATCAAATATCAAATCCTTCCCACAAAATAAATATTCTGTCAATTTCATGCAAATTCAGTGGAGACAAATTTCACGAAATATCAAAACATTTTCTAGGAAAAAAAATCAGTTTATGGTCTGCTAACATCATGAAAACACGCCTATATAATTTTGACCCCCTTGAACCCCAATTTTATATAGTAAAACTGGGGTTTCCGGGGGTATACCTTATTTTTCTTATTTCTGGTCTCAAATATAGATTGTGGGTACTCGTTAGAACCCCCTCGATGAGGCGGTTCTAACAAGTGCCCAACAATCTATATTTTGAGCAAAAATAAGAAAAATATCACAATTTTTCTTCTTAAACTTTTCATCTTTACGGCAATAAAAGTGGCAATGTATTTGTATAGGCGTGTTTGCGTAATGATTAGCCCAGATTGTGGTTAGGGCTAAGCTAAATGTGCTTTGAGCAACTGAGCCCTGGTGTATCCATTGCCTTGTAGATGAAGTCCTGGCCCCGAGGTTATATATTTTTTTTTTTTTCATGCTCAACTGAGGATGAAATTTGTCCTGCTCATAATTATTAAAATGCCAACAATTGTTGGCATTTTAATAATTTTGAGCAGGATAAATATTGGCTTCTATCCATCTAACTAGTAAAATAAGCTATTATATCTGTATTTTAATATCTATAAGTATTTAAATTTCATGCAAACGTGAGCTGAGGATGAAAAAAGTTCTATAACCTTGGACCCTAATTTCATTACAGTAAAAACTACAACAGTGCATTAACAACAGAGGCACAACAACGACTTGATATGTTACAGTAGGGACGGACCTGCTTTAAGGGCCACTTATGTTGAAAGCTAGTGGATAACTGTACCAAATGTATAGACTTCGGAATTTCATCTTTCCAAAGGATTTCTGTTATCCTGAACAGTCCAGCTGACCACATTTCTGTCAATGTCCTTACATGGGAACAAGTTCAGTTTATAAAATGCTTTGAGATAAGTAATTTGCAGGGGCACTTATGAAATAACACCTAAAGAGGTACCGTAAGAATCCTACATGCCTAATCAAACTGCAGACCCAGATCAGACTAGGGTCTACACCGTTTGCCATTCCATCTCCACTTTTTGGACTCCTTGCTGGATCTTGAAAGAGAGCAGTTTTTGCATATGCAAAAGTTCCACACTTTTTTCATGGCTCCCGCCCATCGGGGCTTGAAGAAATACATGGGCTGCATGATGCTTCCACACAGAGCTGAAACCAACTGCACATGAGTACTGGTAAACCGCTTAGAGGATCTAAGCCTGCCCAGGCAAAGCGGTGCGAGTGTCGGACCGTCCATGCTTATAAACCCTACTGGTTTCATTGGGCAGCAGGGCTTGAAATGTCATTTCATCTCAGTCGGTCAAAAGTCCCACAAAATTGGAAGCAACATCTCCAAAATGACCTTGACAGTGTTGATGGGGACGTTAAACCTAAATTCAAACAAACAAACACACTTTTTTTTCAGCAAAAATACTGTATTAGATATTGTGCTTACTAGAACAGTTAACAATCTGACCACTAACAAGCTTATTAAGCTAACGGGGGCTTTGAACAACTAGGACCAGATCAATGTCTTCATAACTGCCCTTAGCACTTCTTTCTCAGTGTTTAAGGGGAATGGGAACACCTGGTAGATTTTTCTGCCACTTTTCAAAGGGAGACAACTTTTGGGACTTCCTGTTCACTTTTTTATGAACTTTATCCCACGGAAAAAGAGGTCTACTTTTAAAGGAAAGAATTTGCTTCTCAGGAGCAAATTATTTCCTTTAAGAGTAGACCCGTATTCAGATCGGAGACAAAAATACTTTTGCAGGAGTTGCCTCCCCTTAAAATGTATCCATTCCCCTTAAGACATTAACTGATTTTATGTATTTTTACTGATTTTATGTATTTTGAACCTAAAATTTCCATCAGTTTTCCAAATTGATATAAAACACTCCAATTATAATTATTACTGTCTACACATAACATCACAGCTGCAATAAAACATTGCTAAATTGGAAGAAGACTTGTTCGTAATTCCCTGCCCATACATTTAGCACAGTCTATTCCTGAACTGGACGGAGGTACTGAATGTTCTATAAATATGTTGGACGGAATGTGTCAAGGCAATCAGTTGGTGAGACAGAAAGAAATCAACACAATGTGAAATATATCTCTGTATACAACATGTCACTGTGACCTAGTGATCTTTATCCATTTTGTACCAGAAACCCCAAAATGGGTACCTGGCAAACAGTAAAGGCCCAGATCAGACGCCGCAGAATGCGGCGTCTGATCAGGGCCTGCTCTGTTTGCAAAAAGTTCAGTCACTTTCCAAATAAATTTTGATCAAAACACAACCTGACATCCCTAAATTTTGAAATGGACTCCTGCTATATATAAGGTGGAAGATTCCATTTGGTACAAAAAGGGTTAATAATGGCTTGGAGCCTCACTTTAACCACAGTTCTCTAACAAAAGGTCAGGAGCTTTTTCTCTTGGTACACACTGGTTTTCGCCCATCTCTGATAAGGATCAGCTTGATACAAGTGAAACATATTGAAAGGGACATAAAATCAAAATCAAAAGATCTCTGTTTTGCTGCTACTTGAGCTATTTTTGTCATTGGTAAACTATATAATTTTGACATCATATACAAGCACAAATTAAACAATAAAGCTAAGCTTGAAAATACTTTAGGTTGCCCACTTTTCACAAGGCTGCCCTATTCTCACAATACTACTGAATAAGGTGAATGGATAAACCTTAGTTTTTATAACAAGGGAGATAAGTTTCTTGGCTACCTGTTTGCTTTCCCTTAATCCGAGTCCCCTGAAAAAAGGGGTCTACTCTTAAAGGAAAGAATATGTTCCATTGGAGCAAATTCTTTCCATTAAGAATAGACCCATATTGAGAAGGCAGATAAAGATAAAAACATTTTCACATTTTGCAAGAATTGCCTCCCCTGAAGATGTATCCATTCGCCTTAAATTTGTCACACGGTAATGAAAAAACTGATCCAAGTTTTGTATGATCTGCAATCCTTCAAATTTGAACTCATGAACAACCACTTATGGTGTTTCTGCCAAATCCCTGACACTGAGACAAATACTAAATCACTTGATATTTTTATTATATAATATTATATTTAACATTATGGTACACTCTTACAGACAACAGCCTTTATAAAATATTCACAGATATATCACAGACTTTGTCATCACAGATAGCAATACAGGTGGTATAGTAAATCAATGACCTTTGAGAGTACAAAATCCAAGCGTGACAAGACTATTCCATTTCTTTTCCTCATACACCACAACCTCATTATAACATGGTTCCTTATAACACGGCTATGAATGTAGCAGGGTTTCAAGATGGATCCCAAAAATGTATAGAATATATAGAAAAATGACCATAAATGGTCATTTTTCTATATAATCTATACATTTTTGTTTGGATATAACACGGTTGTTAACTAACATGGTTTCTGCTTTGGACCCCATTAATAGTGTTATAAAGAGGTTTTGGTGTATTTTAATCTCTTATTAAACCAATTCTTTCCTTAAGGGTAAAGTATTTATTGTATGTATTCTGACAGACAGGCCTGAGTAAAGTGTAGACCCAGATGTGATGCTGCATGGTCCTACACTGCAGTATCTCATCAGTGTCTCAGTTTTCCAAAAAATATCTTCCTTTGAAAACTGGAGGATAATTTATTCTACAGTAACTTACCTTAACCCATTTAGTACCAGAAACCCAAAAACGGGTACCCTGGCAAACAGTGCAGGCCCAGATCAGACACTGCAGCACGCTGCATCTGATCAGGGCCTACACTGTTTGCAAAAAAAAAATCAGCCTTTTTCGCAATTAATTTTTAAGAAAACACAGCCTGACACCCCTAAATTTTGAAACGGACTCCTGCGTTATATATAAAGGAGGAAGATTCCATTTGGTACAAAAAGAGTTAAATTGTAACAAATGAGGTTTCTAGACGCTTTGAAAAGTAACTGTTCGCTAACAGGTACATGTAGTCTGAAATGTTTCGAAATGCACATAAACCTCTTTATAACACTGTTCATTATAACACCAATTTGGATATAATACTGTTCAAAGATCAATCCCAAAAAGTATAGATTATATAGAAAAACAACCATCCATGTGTACAGCTTGTGTGTGTGGAGTGCAATGCTTCATGCCAGCGAGACTTGGCCATTGACAAAAATATACCTCCAGCGTCTGCAGCAGAATGACAGAGCAATGATCAGACTGATTTGCAATATTAAGCCAAAAGACACTGTCACTATCAGGTCCAGTGAGCTACTTGCGTGGTTTGGCATTGAGGACCTGGACATCATCCTGGAGGAGAGAAGGCTACGCTGGTATTGACATGTGGAATGCTGTAATGGTGCAGTCAAGATAGCCTGTGACAAACAGGAGGATAGAAAGCATGGCCATGGGAGGCCCAGGATGACCTGGAAGCAGCTGACAGAGATCTCACAGAGAGTTGAAGCTCTCGGCTATTGACCCTCACGATTGACATACCTGGAGATCTGGTGAGAGATCTGTAACAAGCCAGCTACCTTGAAGGGGGCCCACTTATGTGGATGTTGTCCCTGTACCGGCATGTTTATCAAAAATCTGATGATGATATTGACAATGATGATGGTCATTTTTCTATATAAACTACACTTTACTATTTTGTTATAACACATTTGCTTAACTAACACTATTCTGCTGTTGACCTAAACAACTGTTATAACAAGATGGAAATGTACATGCATGTGGTCTAAGATTTACAATGACGGTTCGGCTTTTTTATTGATTTTCAGTCAAATGAAACAGCACCTTACTGCAATATAAATAATTTGTTAAAAAACTTTCTAATATAAAGTTTCTCAGTTATTTCCCCTTTTTCTTTGCACTAGGACTTTTCTTTCCTTTTGCACTGTTCTTCTTGCCCTTTGGTGACTTTGCCTCAAGGTCAGCCTTCATTTTGGCCTCCTGAGCTTCAATTTCCTCCAGTCGTTTTCTCTCCGCCTCTAAATATTTCTGTCGGAACGCCTCCCTCGGTTTGTTCACTGATTCTCTTGCTGCGTCTAACATTGCCTAGAAAAACAGATTATATCAATGGTCAATTCACCTGGTTCCAGATCAGGGGCCAGTTGTTCAAAACTAACGATGTTGTTCGTTAACATATCGTTAAAACTTTGATCATTAAATATGGCAAATACGCTGAAATTTTTGCTGAAAAAATGTGAGCAGCTTTTGCGTCAGCAAAAGCTGCTCACATTTTTCCAGCCAAAATACCAAAATTTACGATATTGTACTTGCTAGAAGAGTTAACAATATGACCACTAACGAGCCCGTTAAGCTAACGATGCTTTGAACAACTGGGCCCAGGAGGTGAACTGAGGATAATTTCCACATCATTTTCCTATTTCTCCATTTAAGGGGACTGGATACCCCTTTAGGGGAGGCAACTCTTGCAAAAGTATTTTTGTCTCCCATGTCAATAAAAGTCAACTCTTAAAGGAAAGAATTTGCTCCTGAGGACCCCTTTTTGATGAGACTCAGGCTATAAAAAAGTGAACAGGAAGTCCCAAAAGTTACCTCCCTTTGAAAAATGGCTGAATGGGGGGGGGGGGGGGGGGTTAAAAAAATTATCATCAATTTCAATTAGCCCAGAGAATTGTAGAAGTTAACATTAACTATTCCAGCAAGTACTTATATCTAGTACTCTGGTATTTTTTCAGCAAAATATTTTTAGGAAACATATTAGTGTATAATTAAAGTCTGAACAAATGTAAACTGTCATAGTGCATTCTTCCACAAGAAAACAAGATAGTGTGTCCTCATTTGAACCGCCTCAATGAAATGGTTTTAATGAGTATCAACAATCTATGTTTTAAACAAGAAAATTATACAGTAAAATTCCTATATTAAGACCATCTTTGAGACTGTTCAAAAGTGGTCTTTAAGACCACTTTTGAACAGTCCCAAAGGGGGTCCTGACCAGAGGACATTGTGCAAAAGTCACGAAGAATGAATAACTGCACCCTTCTAAATAAGCTTTTGAACAGACTCAATAAAACTGAGTCTGCTATTTCCATTTATTTGGTGTATTCCTTGCTTCCAAAGGATCTAACTTCAGAACTTATTTATTTTCACTGTAGCTGGTGTTGTGCCGTGTGGCGGCCGTAAAACATCTCCCCGTACATCATCATAGTGAAGATTATATTTTCTGGTCCTTTGGGATCATTGAGTTCATTTGGTATCATTTTGAAAATAGAGTTCTGCTTAAGCCGGTGCTAGAGGGCGTGGCCGGTGTTGCACATTTCAGTAGTATTCATGAACAGACTCAATAAAACCCAGTCTGCTATTTTTGTTTATTTGGTGTATTCCTTGCTTCCAAAGGATCTAACTTCAGAACTTATTTGAAAGATGAAATTTTGTCTTATTTTGAGGTGGTCTTAATAGTGGAATTTCGCTGTATTTACCCTTAAACCCCCCACTTTTCTCCATATAAAATGGGGTTTGTAAGAGGTTTTCAGGGATATGTTAACATAATACACCCGTGTGTCATTGTTTATTTGTTCATACCTTCAAAATTCAATTTTTTGGGGCAAACACAACTAATGTAGCTTGTATTGCTGCTGCAAACATAGTTTGTTTGTACTCGGTAGAACTGTCGCATTTAGGAGGTTCTAACGAGTTTCAACAATCTGTTTTTGAGCAAGACTAAAAGAGAATATGTCCACCCTTGATTACCCACTTTTCTCCTTCAATGTAAAGTGGAATTTACACGGGTATTCATTTTCACAGACTTTTAAACGCATTGTGTATGGGTACTCTGGCACAGTCAGGCCCAGATCAGACGTCGCAGAATGCTGCATCTGATCAGAGCCTACACTATTTGCAAAAAGTTCAGCTATTTTCCAAAAAATCTTAAAGATAACACAACCTGTCAACCCTAAATTTCAAAATGGAATCCTCCCATAGATAAGGAGGAACATGCCATTTGGTACAAAAGGGTTAACAAGATGCTGTATTCATACCTGTAGTTCCTCACATTCCTGGAGTTGTTTTTCCTTGGTTAAATTGCGTAATTGTTTGTCCTGTTCTCTCCACTGCTCCACCTGCTGGCGAAACTGTTTATACTCCGCTATATGTCGTTGCTGATCCTCAAACTTCCGCTGATATTCCTCCTCGTCAAGATACCTCGGGGGACCAGTACCTCTCCTGTGTCAGAGGTAGAATAGAACATTATTAACAGTCTATTTTTATTCTAATACACTTTTGTATGTTACATGACGTCTGATTGGATAACATCAAAATTTTGCAAAAGTATATTCTGCAAAATACTGTTGGAAACCCGACACCATGATGTAACGTTGCTTTCCATTGGGTAGCATTTGGTTTTTATGCAGCTCACAGCGCTTGCCGCGTTGAGCAAAACAGTACATTTTTTAACAAAACTTAATAAGTGCATTAGAATGGGGATAACTGAATTAACCCTTGTTCTGCTGAGCCCGGATATGCCTTTTCTTTGAAACAATGTAGATCTAGATCAGATGGCTTCTGAAGAAGCCATCTGATCAGGATCTACATTGTCATTCAGATTGTGAATTTGTTGTAATAATTTGCTACAGGTAATCTGATTGGTTGATAATCGGTAGTAGGTGTGGCATATATGAATATTCAGCAGGACAAGGGTTAAAAATTGTCATTTGGGGAGGTAAATCAGCGGTTTTACGGTCGCAAATACCGTTTTAGACCCCACTGTAGTGCTATAAAGAGGTTGTGGTGTATATTTTTGCCTGTCACTTCATTTTTATTTTTTCCATAACTTTTTTATGTGATCACATAAACTTACTTGATAAAATCTGACTTTGGTTTGGATGAAACATGGTTGTTTAACTAACAAGATTTTCGGCTATAGACCCCACCATAGTGCTATAAAGAGGTTGTGGTGAATACTTTTGTCTGTCACTTCAATTTTATTTTTTATTTTTTCCATATATTATTTTTTTTTTTTGATCACACAAACTTACTTGATAAATGGAGTAACATCAAGAGGCTGTAACATTTCTTTTGGTGTTGGTGGGGGTGGGGGCTCTAGAGTAAGTGTCCCCTCATCTAGCTGGTCTAGGTACGAGCCTGGGGTCTGTGGGGGTAGGTCCAGAGCAACGTCACCGGGTTCACCCTCGCCCTTCTCTCCTTCCTCTTTCACTTCCTCATCATCTTTCAGTTTTATTGTGTGTGTTGAGAGATATTTCAGTCGGGACTGCATGGCCTTGGCTGCGCGCCCGGGTTCAGCATCTTCCCAGGCTTTCTTGAGGGCTCGAATCTCATCAGCTCTCTCTGTATCCTTCTTCACTTCTATCTCATCCTGGAGATGGGAAAATTTTGTTAGAAAAAAAAAGTACTTTGCAATAAGGGCAGCAAGAAAAAAGTTCAGGGCCCATTTGTTAACCCATTTTGAACGGGCAAACCCCGAAACGGGTAATTGGCAAATAGCGAAGGCCCAGATCAGACGCCGCATAATGCGGCGTCTGAATCAGGGCCTTCACTGTTTACAGAATTTTCAGCCAATTTCCAAATAAATTTTGAAGAAAACACAACCTGACACCCCTGAATTTTGGAATGGACTCCTGCCTTATATAAGGTTGAAGATTCCATTTGATACAAAAAGGGTTAAAAGCATCATTAGATTACCAAACTAGTAAGAAAAGGTCACACATGTAGTGTTGTAGACTTTGCTCTGCTTTTGACTTGACTGAACATCAGTGGATAGTATCAAAATTAACCCATTCTTTTTTGCCAGACTCTGACAACTGCCCTTTTTGAATCAGGGGAAGGGAGAGAATGACCGCAGAAAAGATTCCATACAGAATATTGCCGAACCTGTTGCAAGAGACTTCTACAAGCTCTTAATTACAAGTGAAGACTGGTTATATTGGTGGATGCACAGTCTTATCTGTGTCTTTGCTGGTCTGTCTGTCTGTCTGTCTATCGAAAAATGGATTGATCAATCATTGTAGAGTAATAAGGATAATGTATACATGAGACAAAAGCAAAAGTCAAGTATTGTACATTTTGACATGGCTCGCAGAACAAAAATACACCTCAATGTCATTATAACATAGTCCATTATAACACGGTTTGGGTATAACACAGTTTCAAGATGGATCCCAAAAATGTATAGATTACATAGAAAAATGACCATAAATGGTCATTTTTCTATATAATCTACACATTTTTGTTTGGCTATAACATGGTTGTTTAAGGGGAATGGGAACACCTTTTCAGGCGGCAACTCCTGCAAAAGTATTTTTGTCTCTCTTGTCAATAGGGGTCATCTCTTAAAGGAAAGAATTTGCTCCCGAGGAGCAATTCTTTCCTTAAAGAGTTGACCCCCTTTTCAGTTTGACAGAGAGAACAGGAAGTCCCGAAAGTTATCTCCCTTTGAAAAATGGCGGAAAAATCTGTCAGGTGTTCCCATTGCCCTTAAGCAACACGGTTTCTGTTATAAAGAGGTTATGGTGTATTACTTACAGAGCAACTAGCATCACTAACAACTCTAAGGGTCCAGTGAGGCTTTGTGAGGTCAAACTGCTGGGACGGAGGTCGCGATCCCTTCCCATCTTTATCCTTGCCACCTTTGTCTTTGCCTCCTTTACCTCCCTTGGCCCCTTTCCCCTTGTCAGCAGCAGCTGGGGCTCTCTCAGTTTTAGGGGGATCATCTGACAGCTTCTCCTTGAAAGCAACTGAAACAAAACAAAAACACAAGTTTAACCCTGTAACCCATTATACCGGTGGACTCTTCCATTGCTATATGTTGGACAAGTCCATTTCAGAGTTCCCACTGCATTTTGAAGATGGGGTACATTTTGTCTTTTAATCAATTTTTGTACCATCAATGTATAGTATACTCAGTCAAAAAAGTTCCTATACCCAAAATTGCTTCTGTTACTATAGCTACTACAGATAAAAACTACTCAAAGTTTGTTATGTTTTGATAAGAAGACTCATTTTTCCGTGCAAAAGCACCATTTGTTTTTGTTTTCGTAAACACATCATCGTAGACTATTGCTTTAACCCCTTTACCACTCAGACCCGTGTTTTCCCGTATCTATCCATTACCACACCGACCCGTATATTTACGTGTCTATCCATTACCACTCCGATCCGTATTTGCCCGTATATCGGCCATTTGAACAAATACGTGTTTTCCCGTGTCTCAAAATCAATCGCGTTATTTTTACCTTTTTCCTAAATATAAAAACGCCGGATGTTTATTAATGTTAAGTTTGGTCTTTTGCCAACAATATTTGCGAAAAAAACAAATATGTTTCTATACAAAGTTTTTGTGTAATTTGCAACCAAACACACCAGGGGTTTCTTCTACTGAATCACGATGACCTTGCCTGACCGTAATGGAAAATTACTGGGTTGAGTTACTGAATGACGCAATATTTGTGTGTCGGTCGCGCATGATTTGCATGATTTATGTAGAGACAATTAGCGCTGTATAATCAGTGAGCTTCAAGGGATTTATGGTCCAAGATAATTAGTTAATTGGGGATTATGATACCCTAGAAATGTTTATACAACGGATGCCACCCGGAGCGTGCCGAGCATTGAGCCGCAATAAATTACGTAACAGTACCCAAAAGTGTACCCAGGTGGTCATCCGAAGGGCAATAAAACCCACAGATGGGTAGAAGGCCTTTCATTGGTCAATAGTTTCAGCCCCTATAATGAATATTAATTCCTACAACAAAAAAAAAAATTGCGACGTCTGATCAGCGTCTCACCGCCAACACTTTACAGACAGACAGATGCAATTATAAGCGGCACCTGATCAGGGTCTTCAGGTTTTTGGACCTTATAATGCTACGGCACCCGGATCAGACGCTCCACAATTATCGCCGCGACGTCTGATTCAGCTCCAACCGCCGACGGTTCATTTTATTTTCCGCGACCGAATAGGTATGGAGGATATAGCGACCGTCCAAATGTCCGTCCGTCCGTAGACACAACAGACAGATGCAAACAATGCAGACCCGGATCAGACGCCGTACTATTATTGAACGGCGTATGATGAGGGTCTACATGTTTGAAGAAGGCATCTGAGACTGCGCAGACCCGGACAAGACCCTGCGCAACGGTAATGCGGCGTCTGATCAGGGTCTTATCGCCGACGGTGGTGTTTTTTAATCCCTAATCTGAACAGGTTCGGAGCCTGGCGTCCGTTCATTCGACCGTTCGTATACACAAAATTATGAGTGGCGTCCGTTTAAATGTTCGTCCGTAGACACAACAGACATGAAAACAATGCAGATCCGGATCAGATGTACAATTATTAAACGGCGTCTGATGATGGTCTACAGGTTTGTAGACGGTATCTGAGACGGCGCAGACCCGGACAAGACGTTGCGCAACGACAATGCGGCATCTGATCAGGGTCTTATCGCCGACGGTGGTGTTTTTTAACCCTAGTCTGAACAGGTACGGGGGATATAGTGATCAGCGTGGCGCCATCCACATAACCGTCTGTATAACAAAAGACAGAACACAAAGGTGCAAACAGTGCAGATTTGAATTAGACGCCATGCAATTATTATACGGCGTCTGGATAGGGTCTACAGGTTTGTAGACGGCATATGCGACGGCACAGACCCAGAGCAGACGCTGTACAGTGATCATACGACGTCTAATCATGGTCTGACCGCCGACGGTGCGTTTTATGTTTATCCCCTGACCAAATAGGTTCGGGGATAAAACAATCAGCCTGGCGTCCGTCCATCCGTCCGTCCGCAAACAAAATCATGAGTCTGGCGTCCGTTCACATGTCCGTCCGTCCGTAGACACAACAGACAGATGCAAGCAATGCAGGTTCGAATCAGACCCTGTACAATTATTAAACGGCGTCTGATGAGGGTCTACAGGTTTGTAGACAACATATGGGTCGGCGCAGACCCGGACAAGACGCTGCACAACGATAATGTGTCGTCTGATCAGGGACTAATCACCCTAGTCTGAACATGTTCGCGGGATATAGCGATCAGCCTGGCATCATCCGAATGACTATAGACAGAACACCTAGGTGCAAACTGCAGATCGGGATCAGAGCCCAGAAAATTATTATAAGGCGTCCGATCAGGGTCTACAGGGTTGTAGACAGCACATGCGAAGGCACATACCCAGACCAGTAGCTATCAGCCTGGCGTCATCCACCCGTCTGTCTGTTTGACAACAGACAGAACACAAAGGTGCAAACAGTGCAGATCAGGATCAGAGCCCAGACAACTATTATAAGGCGTCTGATCAGGGTCTACAGGGTTGTAGACAGCACATGCGATGGCACAGACCCAGACCAGACGCTGTACAATGATTATGCGCATCAGATGTCATTTCACCTCAGTGTTGGGTAAAAGTCCCACCAAATTGGAAGTAACATCTCCAAAATGTCCTAAATAGTGTTGACGGGGATGTTATACCTCTAATCAAACAAACGAATCTTTTGCTAAAAAAAAAAATAAAAATACAGAGACGGCTCTTTGGGGTGAGCTGGCTATGGGGTGGTTGATACACTGATTTAAAAAAAAAAGTAAAGTTTAATCTTATGCAAAAGTACTGAATTTTTCATAAAAAAACACACCCATGGGTCATAGTACATTCTTTTATTTCCCCAAAATGGCTACTTTTCCATTGAAAACTTTGATATTTTTCTTATTTATACTCAGAACATAGGTTGTGGGTGCCGATTGAGGCAGTTCTAACGAGTACCCACAACCTTGGTCTTGGTGCAGAAATAATAAAAACTAGAAATGGTGTTTGTAAAACACAATGCCCCCAACCTTTGCTTGACCTTAGCTGGCAAAATATTCAACAAATATTGTTAAAGACTCAAAAACGTACAACAAGAATTCCCCCAAAGGCTATGTCGCGCCTGTGGGGGCGCAAAGTCACCAAACCATGAAATCTAGGTCAAGGTCAAACATGGATGCCTGCATAAAAATTTCACTCCTAGTTGCAAGCATGTACCAAGTAACTCTTAAAAACAGACTCTTACATCAGGGTCAAAGTTAGGGTTGTCACACTATTTTACAAAGTCAGTAAACCATAAAATGTAGGTCAAGGTCAGAAATGGATACTTGCATTGAAGTTTCAATTCCTAAATGCAAGCTTGTACCAAATACAATTAATGAAGCTCTAATAGATCTTGAGAAATGGACTCTTACATTAGATAGAAAGTCAGGGTGGTCGCAATAATTCACAAAGTCAGTGAACCATGAAATATGGGTAAAAGTCAAATATGGATGCTTGCGTTGCAGTTGGAATTCCTAGATGCAAGTTTGTACCAATTATAATTTAAAAAGCTTTAATAGTTTTCGAGAAATGGTGAAAGTCAGGGTGGTCGCAATAATTCACGAAGTCAGTGAACCATGAAATATAGGTCAATGTCAGATATGGATGCTTGTGTTGAAGTTGCAATGACTGGATGCAAGTTTGTACCAAGAATGATTAATGAAGCTCTAATAGTTCTCAAGATATGGACTTGCTGACAAGATTTTATTAAAAAAAAACAAGGCATCGCATGCGATACAAAAATCCTAGCACAAGACAACTTCGCGTGTGGAAAACACTGAAATGGCAAAAGTCCAACTTGCTTGAGATATTATCATATGCAACATTTGTGTAAAGTTTGTTTAAAAATCCATCCATAAATGTAGGTTCTAGAGTGATGACAATATTTCTCTAAAAATAGTCATAGGGACCTTGACTTGAGGCCATGGCCGCAAAGTAGATCTTGCTCAAGATATTATCATAAGCATCTTTTGTGTGAAGTTAGATTAAAATCATAAATGTAGGCAGTAGAGCAATGACAAAGTTTTTCTAAAAATAGCCATAGTGACCTTGACCTTGAGGTCATGACCAAGCAACTCAAGATATTACCATAAGAAACATTTGTGTGAAGTTCTATTAACATCCATCAATAAATGTAGGCACTAGAGCGATGACAAAGATTTTCTAAAAATAGCCCCAGTGACCTTGACCTTGAAAGTCAAAATAGTTTGAGATATTGTCATAAGGAACATTTGTGTGAAGTTATACTGAAATCGGTGAGGAAATGTAAGCGCTAGAGCCATGTCAAAGTTTTTCTAAACTAGCCACAGTGACCTTGATCTTGAAAGTCAAACTCACTCAAGGTATTATCATAAGGAACATTTATGTGAAGTTATATTGAAATCAGTGAAGAAATGTAGTCGCTAGGGCGATGACAGTTTTTTTCAAAAAATAGCCACAGTGACCTTGACCTTGAAAGTCAAAATCGCTCGAGATATTGTCTTAAGGAACATTTGTGTGAAATTATATTGAAATTGGTGAAGAAATGTAAGCGCTAGAGTATTGACAAAGTTTTTCTAAAAATAGTCACAGTGACCTTGACCTTGAAAATGGAACTCGCTACAGATATTGTCATAAGGAACATTTGTGTGAATCGATTTTGAAATTGGTGAAAAAATGTAAGCGCTAGAGCAATGAAAAAGGTTTTCTAAAAATAGCCACAGTGACCTTGACCTTGAAAGTCGAACTCTTTCGAGGTATTGTCATCAAGATCATTTGTGTGAAGTTATATTAAAATCGGTGAAGAAATGTAGGCGCTGGAGCGATAGCAAAGTTTTTCTAAAAATAGCCATTGTGACCTTGACCTTGAAAGTTGAAATGGCTTGAGATATTGTCATAAGGAACATTTGTGTGAAGTTATATTGAAATCGGTGAAGAAATGTAAGCGCTAGAGCATTGACAAAGTTTTTCTAAAAATAGCCACAGTGACCTTGACCTTGAAAGTGGAACTCGCTAGAGATATTGTCATAAGGAACATTTGTGTGAAGTTATATTGAAATGGGTGAAGAAATGTAGGCGCTAGAGTGATGACAAAGTTTTTCTTAAAATAGCCACAGTGACCTTGACCTTGAGGTCATGACCTTGAAAGTCGAACTCGCTGAGATATTGTCATAAGAAACATTTGTGTGAAGTTATATTGAAATTGGTGAAGAAATGTAGGTCCTAGAGCGATGACAAAGTTTTTCTAAAAATAGCCACAGTGACCTTGACCTTGAAGTCATGACTTTGAAGTCGAACTCGCTCGAGATTTTTTTATAAGGAACATTTGTGTGAAGTTATATTGAAATTGGTGAAGAAATGTAGGCACTAGAGCGATGACAAAGTTTTTCTAAAAATAGCCACAGTGACCTTGACCTTGAGGTCATGACCTTGAAAGTCGAACTCGCTGAGATATTGTCATAAGAAACATTTGTGTGAAGTTATATTGAAATTGGTGAAGAAATGAAGGCGCTAGAGCGATGACAAAGTTTTTCTAAAACTAGTCACAGTGACCTTGACCTTGAGGTCATGACTTTGAAGTCGAACTCGCTCGAGATTATTTTATAAGGAACATTTGTGTGAAGTTATATTGAAATTTGTGAAGAAATGTAGGCGCAAGAGCGATGACAAAGTTTTTCTAAAAATAGCCACAGTGACCTTGACCATGAGGTCATGACCTTGAAAGTCGAACTCGCTCGAGTTTTTTTTATAAGGAACATTTGTGTGAAGTTATATTGAAATTGGTGAAGAAATGTAGGTGCTAGAACGATGACAAAGTTTTTCACAAATTACCAAAATGACAAAGGGCCATAACTCACAAAGTATTTTTCAGAATTTTGTCGTAAGTTAATCAGTTCATCTACTCATCACCACCAATCTATTCACCAACTTTCAAGGCTCTAGCTCCAATAATTTTTGAGATATCTTGCTGACAAGATTTTATTAAAAAAATTTCAAAGGGCAATAACTCTTCTTAAAAGGGGCATAATCCGGACGAGAAAAAAAGTACGCGTCAGCTAATTTTCAATGAGGAATCCATATATGAAATTTCAAAACCCTAGCATACACGGTTCTAAAGATATGCTATGCATCACTTTTAGCATACATTACAATGGGCACAAATTACCAAAATGACAAAGGGCCATAACTCACAAAGTATTTTTCGGAATTTCGTAAAAAGTTAATCAGTTCATCTACTCATCACCACCAATATAATCACCAACTTTCAAGGCTCTAGCTCCAATAGTTTTTGAGATATCTTGCTGACAAGATTTTATTAAAAAAATTTCAAAGGGCAATAACTCTTGAAGGGGGCATAATCCAGACTAGAAAAAAAATACGCGTCAGCTAATTTTCCATGAGGAATCCATATATGAAATTTCAAAACCCTAGCATACACGGTTCTTTAGTTATGCTATGCATCAAAAGCGTAACGGACGGACGAACGGACGAACAGACGAACGGACGAACGAGGCAGAAGCAATATGCCCCTCCAACTTTTTCAAAGTTGGGGGCATAATAATGTATACCAGGTTCAGATAGATGTTCATTTCACAGACTTATGAACATGATCTTATTTCTGCATAAAAAAAGTATGTTATGGAAACTTGTTTGAAGAGCCTAAGTGACATGCCCTAATGGTTACCTACAAAATACGTTTTTGTACGGAAATAAGAAAAATAATACGTGGATACCCCCTCTTTTCTGGGGCTATGGTGGTTAAAAATACTTTCTCTGACCAACCCAAAACAGAAATTTTTGCTCAAGAAAACATTTTGCTTACTTTGACACTTCATATTTTCAAAACGCAAAGAGAAACTATAATAAATTTAGTACCATTGGAAAGAAAATTTAATTTCCTAGAAACTTTACATTTACATAATTATTGTCAAATGTACAGAAAATACTAAAATAATCATTATTGTAACATAAGGGTGTAAATCACACAAAAATGCCAATATCTCTGTTCAGATAAGACTGTCAGGCCTATCAGCCATATATGGAATATTGATTATTGATTTACCTATATCAGTGTTCTGTTAAGATACTATATTTACTATTTTCTGAGTGGTAAAGGGTTAAACACCCAAGGGGTCACTGTGTCATTTTCGCAGATAAAATCATTAAAACATGCTATGATTTAACATCACAAAATTTCCCTGTACCCAACATTTCTAAAAGTTGATAAATGTGACATTTCTTTAGATACCATTTGCGTCTATTCACAAAAGATTGGGAACTTTAGTTGCATCAGCTACGAGAAACAGGCTATCACGTATTGACCTCCCATTCTTAGAAGTTGTGTGCAAATGCTGCTTTCAATGGGAACTCCATAGAAAATCGCAATCAATAGTGCTACATGCTAAATGAATTTTCTGTATTTTTTACCATCATGATGAACAGCAATGGTGGACACAAAGTTTTTTTTGGAAAAAATGGCAAAAATTGATTGACAGGAATAAAAATTACAGCAGTTCGAAAATTGCTATATTTTTAATTGCAAGGGAGTTAATTTGAGAAGTTCACAAATTAAAACCTCGCTTATAATGCGAGATCATGAGATATTGTAAAAGTAAAGTGTTATCCGATGTTCAGAGAATATTGTCTTCCATCTTAGAAAAAAAATAGAAATGTGTCCAGACGACACAGATGCCCCCGCCAAGGGCCCCGCCTCACCCCGAAAATCCATGTCACCACAAAATTTTCTAAGTGTGTGACCTCGTCATCAGGAACATTTGTGAGAAGTTATATTGAAATTGGTGAAAAAATGTAAGCGCTAGAGCAATGACAAAGTTTTTCTAAAAATAGCCACAGTGACCTTGACCTTGAAAGTCGAACTCGCTCGATGTATTGTCATAAGAAACATTTGTGTGAAGTTATATTGAAATCAGTGAAGAAATGTAGTCGCTAGAGCGATGACAAAGTTTTTCTAAAAATAGCCACAGTGACCTTGACCTTGAAAGTCAAAATCGCTCGAGATATTGTCATAAGGAACATTCGTGTGAAGTTATATTGAAATCGGTGAAGAAACGTAAGCACTAGAACGATGACAAAGTTTTTCTAAAAATAGCCACAGTGACCTTGACCTTGAAAGTGGAACTTGCTAGAGAAATTTTCATAAGGAACATTTGTGTGAAGTGATATTGAAATTGGTGACAAAATGTAAGCGCTAGAGCAATGACAAAGTTTTTCTAAAATTTGCCACAGTGACCTTGACCTTGAAAGTCAAACTCGTTCGAGGTATTGTCATAAGGAACATTTGTGTGAAGTTATTTTGAAACCAGTGAAGAAATGCAGGCGCTAGAAAGATGACAAAGTTTTTTTAAAAAATAGCCACAGTGACCTTGACCTTGAAAGTCGAAATGGCTCGAGATATTGTCATAAGGAACATTTGTGTGAAGTTATATTGAAATCGGTGAAGAAATGTAAGCGCTAGAGCGATGACAAAGTTTTTCTAAAAATAGACACAGTGACCTTGACCTTGAAAGTGGAACTCGCTAGAGATATTGTCATAAGGCACATTTGTGTGAAGTTATATTGAAATCGGTGAAGAAATGTAAGCGCTAGAGCGATGACAAAGTTTTTCTAAAAATAGCCACAGTGACCTTGACCTTGAGGCAATGACCTTGAAAGTTAAAAATGCTCAAGCTATTTTTATAAGGAACATTTGTGTGAAGTTATATTGAAATCAGTGAAGAAATATAGACGCTAGAGCTATGTTGTGCGAGTGGATAATTAAAAATTTTTAAGTCTGTGACCTTGACCTTGAAGCCATAGGCATGAGTGGGGGTATTGCCAAATAAACATTTGGACCTGTATCTATCATCATAGCATACATAAGCCAAATCCACAATATAGTTTGGAAAATTTGAGCTCTTTAAAATCTTTCACATTAAAATTGCCTAAGTCTGTGACCTTGACCTTGAGGTCATAGGCATGGGTGGGGGTATTGCTGAATAAAACATTGTACCTATATCTATCATCATATGAACCAAAGCCATCATAAAAGTTCAGGTTCTACCAGGTACAAATACCTTAACTTTAGTCTTTAACATGGAAAATTTCTAAGTCCATGACCTTGACCTTGAGGCCATGGGCATGGGTGGGGGTATCGCTGAATAAAACTTTGGACCTATATCTATAATCATACCAAATATGAACCAATTCCATCAAATGGTTAGGAAAATATGAGTTCTAAAATGTTCAAGTCTACCTGTTACAAAAACCTTAACCTGAGTCTTTAACATTGAAAATGTCTAAGTCTGTGACCTTGACCTTGAGGTCACAGGCATGGGCGGGGGTATTGCTTAATAAAACTTTGGACCTATATCTATCATCATACCAAAGATGAACCAGTTCCATCAAATGGTTAGGAAAATATGAGTTATAAAAGTTCAGGCTCTACCTGTTACAAAAACTTTAACCTGAGGTTACAGGATCACGTACGTACGTACGTACACACACACGTACAGACGGACGTACACATGTACGCACGTACGGAAAACCCAAAAACTATATGCCCCCGGCATCATATGATGCGGGGGCATAAAAAAGCTTTATGCGCATGCGCAATGTCCATTTTCTACCAAAATCTTTCTAGGCACATATTGCAAGACAACTCTGGAGCAGAAAGGTATGGGCAAATGTAAGTTTAAGCATTCTCAAGCTAAACATCCGATTTAAATGTCTACAGCCAAATTTAGCTCAATAGCTGTCAGATATCTAGTGAGTTTCACCCGAAAGTTGGTATAGTTACTTTTTTGACTTAGTATATATGGGACCTCATCAGTTTTGGGGGTTCAGGTCCAATTTTTGGGGTAAAAAAATCCTCCGGAGCGGGTAAATGGGAATGCTGCATTTGTTATATAAGGGGTGTCGTCCTGTTTTTTTTTTTCATTTTTATTCTATTTTTATGGAAAATTCTGTTAGTAAATAGTGTAGGCCCTCTGCGGCGTCTGATCTGGGCCTTGACTGTTTGCCTATTCCCCCGTTTTGCAGTTTCCAGTACAACAAGAGCTGTCCCCGGACAGCGTAGCTCGCCTGTTTCACGCCTTCAAGATATAAGGTACAATTAATGAACCATGAAATATAGGTCACACACACCTAGATACATTTTGAGGTCAGTGATCAGGTCACATGGAACATATATGCCAGATATTACATTTCAGAATCACAATGTGTATGAATTATAAGGCAAAATCAATGAACCATGAAAATAGGTCACACTGACCTAGATATATTTCTATGTCAATCATCTGGTCACATGGAACTTATAATTCAGGCGTGAAGTTTCTTAAAAAAAAAAAAATAGTATTCAATTTGGCAGAGTCACTGAATCATGAAATTTAGGTCACACTGACCAAGATATAATTTCGAGGTCAATCATGGGGTCACATGAGATAAATAATCCAGGCATGATGTTTCTTCATGAAAAAGTATTCAAGATAATAAGCAAATCACTGAACCATGAAATATAGGTCACAGTGACCTAGATATATTTTGAGGTCAATCATGGGGTCACATGGAACTAATAACCCAGGTATGACATTTCTCCATCAAATAGTAATAAAGATAATAGGGAAAATCACTGAACCATGAAATATAGGTCACAATGGCCTGGATTTATTTTGTGGTCAATAATAAGGTCACATTGAATAAATAATCCAGGTGTAACATTTCTTCATCAAATAGTATTCAAGATAATAGACAAAATCACTGAACCATGAAATATAGGTCACAGTGACCTAGACATATTTTGAGGTCAAGCATGGGGTCACATGGGACTAATAACCCAAGTATGACATTTCTCCATCAAATAATATTCAAGAGAATAGGCAAAATCATTGAACCATGAAATATAGGTCACACTGACCTAGCTATATTTTGAGGTCAATCATGGGGTCACATGGAACTAATAACCTAGGTATGACATTTCTCCATCAAAAAGTATTCGAGATAAAAGACAAAAATACTGAACCATGAAATATAGGTCACACTGACCTAGTTATATTTTGGGGTCAATTATCGTGTCACATGGAACTTATAATCCAGGTATGACATTTCTGCATCAAATAGTATTCGAGATAATAGGCAAAATCGATGAGCCATGAAATATAGGTCACACTGACCTAGATATATTTTGCGGTCAATTATCTGGTCACATGGAACTAATAATCCAGGTATGACATTTCTCAATCAAATAGTACTCGAGATAATAGTCAAAATCATTGAACCATGAAATATAGGTCACAGTGACCTAGATATATTTTGAGGTCAATCATGGGGTCACATGGCACTAATATCCAAGGTATGACATTTCTCCAACAAATAATCTTCAAGATATAAGGCAAAATCACTGGACCATGAAATATAGGTCACAGTGACCTAGATATATTTTGAGGTCAATCATGGGGTCACATGGCACTAATATCCAAGGTATGACATTTCTCCAACAAATAATCTTCAAGATATAAGGCAAAATCACTGGACCATGAAATATAGGTCACAGTGACCTAGATATATTTTGAGGTCAATCATGGGGTCACATGGCACTAATATCCAAGGTATGACATTTATCCAACAAATAATCTTCAAGATATAAGGCAAAATCACTGGACCATGAAATATAGGTCACAGTGACCTAGATATATTTTGAGGTCAATCATGGGGTCACATGGCACTAATATCCAAGGTATGACATTTCTCCAACAAATAATCTTCAAGATATAAGGCAAAATCAATAATCTTCAAGATATAAGGCAAAATCACTGGACCATGAAATATAGGTCAGTGACCTAGATATATTTTGAGGTCAATCATGGGGTCACATGGCACTAATATCCAAGGTATGACATTTCTCCAACAAATAATCTTCAAGATATAAGGCAAAATCACTGGACCATGAAATATAGGTCACAGTGACCTAGATATATTTTGAGGTCAATCATGGGGTCACATGGAACTAATATCCCAGGTATGACATTTCTCCAACAAATAGTCTTCTAGATAAAAGGCAAAATCACTGGACCGTGAAATATAGGTCACCATGACCTTCACCCTTTTACACTTGAACCAATGTCACTTGGTTGGCTGATGTATAACCAATTCTGTCTATAACTTGTTAGCATAAGGGAAATGTATACAACAAATTACAAAGTTGTCCTAGATTTTGACCCCTAGCCCAACCCCATCCCCACTCTCAGGCATGAACCCAGGGGGGGGGGGTTGTCTTGGCATCTCAGAAGACACTCCCAGGTATCCAAGTTGTAAATATGAATGCTTTGTGATGAGTGACTGCTGAGATATAAGCATTTCAAAAACTTTAACATAGTATTACATAGGTGTTCTAGATTTTGACCCCAAGCCCCACCCCGGGGCATGGCCCCAGGGGTCTGTTATCTTTGAACATCAGAAGACCCTCCCAGGTACTAAAGTTCCAAATATGAGTGCTCTGTGATGAGTGACTGTTGAGATATAAGCATTTGAAAAACTTTAACGCAGTGTGAAGCGCATTAGGTGTTCTAGATTTTGACCCCAAGCCCCACCCCGGGGCATGACCCCAGGGGTCTGTTATCTTTGAACATCAGAAGACCCTCCCAGGTACTAAAGTTCCAAATATGAGTGCTCTGTGATGAGTGACTGTTGAGATATAAGCATTTGAAAAACTTTAACGCAGTGTGAAGCGCATTAGGTGTTCTAGATTTTGACCCCAAGCCCCACCCCGGGGCATGACCCCAGGGGTCTGTTATCTTTGAACATCAGAAGACCCTCCCAGGTACTAAAGTTCCAAATATGAGTGCTCTGTGATGAGTGACTGTTGAGATATAAGCATTTGAAAAACTTTAACACAGTGTGAAGCGCACGCGCACAGCGCACGCGCACGCCATCCGAGGTGACAACAATAGCTCTCCATGTACTTCGTACAGGCGAGCTAAAAAGGGTTAAAATACATGTACAGTGAAATTCCGCTAAAATGACCAGCTAAAATTAGGTCAAATTGTGCTTTTCAACCCATATTTAAAAGTTTTATCTGTTCTTTGTGTTGTCTATTTTCAGGGTCCTCTAGTAAGAGACCACCTTTGGGACTGTTCAAAAGTGGTCTTAGACCACTTTTGAACAGTCCCAAAGGTTGTCTTAATATAGGAATTTTACTGGAGTACTTAATCTTTCAACCTTCTAGACTAGATAACATAACTATGCAATCATGGTAGATCCAGATCAGAGAGCAGAGAGACCTGTTAATGAACAGTCTTACCAGGATCTACACTGTTTGTCATCCTACTGATTTTGAACAAAACCCCTGTTTGTATTAAGAATGGCGATGCTCAAATTCAAAACAGGAAGATTCTACTTCAACAAAACTTAGGAGTGAAAGAATAAAAGTCTGCATCTTCTACCTCTATTTATGTCTTAACCCTTGTCCTGCTGAATATGTAAATATGCCACACCCATTACTGATTATCAACCTATCAGATTACTTAATGCAAATTATTGTGACATAAACTGAATGTCAAACAGTGTAGATCCTGATCAGATGGCTTCTTCAGAAGCCTTCTGACCTGGCTCTTCATTGCTTGAAAGAAAAGACATATACGGGCTCAGCAGGACACGGGTTAACCCTTATCCCTATGAATAAATTAATTTAGCCACACCCTTGCCTGACTATCCTTCAATCAAATTAGTTCATACAGTGTATTCATTCAATTCACAAACTGCATGATAAACAGTGTAGATCCTGATCAGATGGCTTCTTTGCCATCTGATCAGGATCTACACTGTTTGCAAAGGTAGGGTTTTCGTGTTCAGCATTACATGTAATGTTATAATCTTGGTGTGACATATAGGTTGTTCAATACCACCTCAGGTGAATGTTTACAACTACATGTACAGTTACAGTGAGAAAGTCATGCACTCTTCAGCAACATTTGAACGAATGATAATGTCTTGAAAGCTAGTCAGATTAGGAGCCGGACAAAATGTCCCATGCCATTTTTGACCAGGTGGACAAAATGTCCCACATCATTTTTTCAGGGTGGACAAAATGTCCCACATCATTTTTTCAGCGCAACCAGACACCGTCGTGATATGACTGAAAAATTGTTGAAAGTGACATTTTAAACCCGAATTCACACACACACACACACACACACTCATTTTTTCAGGGTGGACAAAAGATCCCACAGTATTTTGACAGGGTGGACAAAACGTCTCTTGCTATTTTGACAGGGTGGACAAAACGTCCCATATTCAATTAGAAGGGAATCATTATACTTATGCAGGCGTCACACTGTCCCGAAATTGACACTAGATGGAAACACGATAAAGGAAATGTTCTAATTCGGCTCTGATCGTGAAAACATCGGGCCATTCGTGAGGACATCTTAAGCCATCGTATGATCGCCGGTGGATATGCTGAGGCTCTGGCAGCAACATCGTGAGCGGCGGCAAAATCTTTGGCATGCCAAAAAATTGCCGGAAGACCTTGCGAAGGTTCATTTTCGTGTTGAATTCGTTTGTCCATCTTGCCCTTCATAAGGCCATCGTGAGGGCATCTTGTCAAATCGTGTGATCTTCGTCTTTTCTTTGTGTGATCATCGGTGGTCTCGGGCATTTTCCGCCTCACGAAGATAATACGAGGGAAACAAGAAGTCGTCCGATTGTCTTAGGAAGGCAATACGACTACGTGAACCCCTCGCAATGACGTCGTGTAGCCATCGTATTATAGTACGATGACATTAAGATTGGACCACGGTGTCGACGAAGAAAGCTGAATTTGAGTACCTCAAGCAATACCCATGTGTCATGGTAACGTAGACATATAAAAGGCCAACCTCAGAGCATCTTCCTCAGTCAGTTCTGATGAGCAACACTGCAGTGCATAGGCTTGTGTAACTCCCCAAGCTTCAGTCATAATTATTCACAATTCCGTTCCTGCAGAATGGCATACTTTGATGATGAGACAACCAGGAAAAAGAAGGCAGCAGCATTGCTTCTTTTGATGCACCTTAGAGAACAAGATGAGCAGATCTTATTGGCCTATAAACCAAGTCTCTCTGAAAAGGTGGTCTTCTCTTTGGGTGGCATTTTAAATTGGTTTTAAGGTGAATGAAATTTAAGAGAGTTGAGATGTACTATGTACTCTCCGATCATCAAATGGATTTCAAATGGTCGGCCGAAGGTTTTATAACATCGGGAGGTCACGTGTAGTCTTCGGGACCTAGTTCGAACGCATCGTACTCTCAATACGACGTCGTGAAGCGGTCGTGTGGCCTTCGTTTGGCCTGCGGGTAAACTTCGTAATAAAAAAACACATTTTCGTGTTGCCTTCGTGTGTGGTTCGGATGCCATCGTGTGACCTTCTGCGTGCATCGTACTTGCTTCGGCTAGAGTTTGGCTGTTGACCATATTCCGAACGATCTTCGCGCGAAATTCAAAATTCCATATTCGTATGGCCATCTGGTGTCATTTTCGGGACAGTGTGACGCCTGCATTAATAAAAAGAAGATGTCCGATCTATCTAATAAATAACTAATTGTTGTTTGTTGAAATATTAGAAATGATATCAGCTCAATCATACACAATGTGAAAATATTTGTACCAATAACAATTAACACATTCTGATTAGGAATAGAGACCTATCTAATTGATTACTAATTGAAATGAAATAAGTACAGGGTGTCCAAAAAGTAAGTTAACAGTTTTAACCCGTCATAACTTTTTTAATTTTAAAGCTATTTTGATGAACAATATTCCAAATTAACGCACATATCCTAAAGTTTTTATACGACATAATTAAAACGCGCCAAAATAATTGACGTTGTCGCAAAATGACGTCATTTAAAATCTTGTTTTTTCCAAGATGGCGCGTTTGACGTTAGCCCAGCGTATTTTCATTGTAAAGAACTTTTACGAAACTAAAAGCGCTACAGATGTTCAAAGAAAATTTAAATATTCATTTAATGGTGATACTGTAAGTCGACTAAATATCTACAAGACTATCAGAAAATTTGAAGAAACGGGATCGGTGAAAGACGCGCAAAAGTCGGGACGGCCGAAGACCAGTAGAAGTGATGAAAATGTGAGCACGCTTCAAGAACTTATGCAAGACAGTCCTGAAAACTCAATTCGGCGTACATCCTCGGAGACAGGTATCCCCAAATCATCCGTTCATAACATAATAAGAAAAGATTTAGAACTTTATCCATATAAAATACAAATTATGCAGAGCTTAAATATAACGGATCAAGTGGAAAGGCTATCATTTTGTAACTGGGCATCAGACGTTATTGACACTTACGCCGATGCTTTTAATGATGTGTGGTTTAGCGATGAGTCACATTTCCTTTTATCAGGACATGTTTGCAAACAGAACATGAGATTTTGGGCAAATGAACAGCCCCACCAAATAGCAGAAAGGCCACTCCATAGCGATAAAATTACAGTTTGGTGTGCTATGTCATCCAGGGGAATCATTGGACCGTATGTGTTTAGCGATACTGTTAATTCAGACCGCTACATCTCGCTATTAAACAACAAGTTTTTACCGGAATTGCGGAAACGATCAACTGACATTAACAGTGAATGGTTTATGCAAGATGGAGCAACACCACATACGGCTAACAAAGTGTTAGATATGTTACATGACACATTTGATGAGCGGGTAATTTCCAGACGATATCCCGAAGTGAAACAATGCGGCGTAACTTGGCCTGCGCACAGTCCAGACCTGAACCCCTGTGATTTCTTTCTTTGGGGTTATCTTAAATCGGTTGTTTACAAGCCCAGACCCACAGATACTGCTATGTTATTAAAACAAATACGCAGGGAAGTCAAGAAGATAAGTGTTGGCACTTGTGCTAGAGTAATTGAAAATTTCAAGCAGCGAGTACGGGAAGGAAAACGTCGAAAGGGGCGGCATCTGGAAAACGTCATAAATTACTAAATTGACGTCACTGGACAAATTTGGTATTTTTTGTTTATTGTTTGTTATTTTTTTATGCTTTAATGGATTTGTATGAAATTTTATAAGAAAAAACTTAAGGATATATGCTATGTCTGTGAGAAATTTTATACCGCTTTCACAACGTTATGATGTATTAAAATCTCGTCAAAACTGTTAACTTACTTTTTGGACACCCTGTACATTTGTTTGTTTGATTTGAGGCTTAACGTGCCCGTCAACACGGTAGGTCATTTTGGAGATGTTGCTTCCAATTTCGTGGGACTTTTACCCAAATCTCAAGCCCTGCCACCCAATGAAACCAATAGGGTTTATATGCATGGGTGGTCCGACTCGCACCACTTTAGAACTCAAAGCGATTTACCAGTACTCCCGTGCGGTCGGTGTTAGCTCTGGAAGCATCATGCAGCCCAATCTATTTCTTCAAGCCATGGTAGGTGGGGGCCAGAAATTAGTTCAAACTGGGAAAGTTTTTTTACTAAATGCAATTAACACATTCTGATTAGAAATTAAAGGAATGTATCAGCCATCCTCCTCCCTAACACCACCTCAAGAATATGGGACGTTTTGTCTACCCTGTCAAAATCATGTGGGACGTTTTGTCCACCCTGAAAATATGATGTGGGACGTTTTGTCCACCCTGAAAAAATTACGTGGGATGTTTTGTCCACCTGGTTAAAAAAAGCATGGGACATTTTGTCCATGGGACGTTTTGTCCTACATTCAGTCAGAATATCAACAGAAAGTCCTTATTTGAGGCAAAATCTTTCAAAACCCTCTCAAAATACATGTACATACAAACTTAAGCAAAGCTGCTTATGAGATGAATGTTGTGAAGACTGTCTGAAGGTGAAGGAAAGCCACGGAAGTTCTTCCTTATTCATGTATTGCCAAAAAATACTGCTATAATCCAATAAGTGACACAGCATGGCGAGTATAGCTATGGGATGTGATGTCATCATGATAATGATCATGACAACGATTATTTTCCTCATCATTATCATCATTCATTCATTTTTGCTAGCAATCATCATTTCTATTTATACAACAAAACTGCACATTACGAAAACATGCCTATACAAATACATTGTAAACTTTACCGCCAAAAAAAAACAAAATTTTAAGATGAAAAATTGTAATATTTTTCTTATTTCTGCTCAAAATATAGACTAGGGTACTCATCGAGGCAATTCTAACCAGTACCCACAATTTACATTTTAAAGCAAAAACAAGAAATATAAGGTATACCCCTGTAAACCCCAGTTTTATTCTATAAAATTTGGGTTCAAGGGTATCCAAATTATATAGGTGTGTTTTCTTGATGATGCACCAGAAAGTTCTTACCTTTCAGTTCATTTTTCTCGAGTTCCTTCAACATTTGTACGAACGCCCAACTTGCCTCTGAGAGCGGCCAACTATCCTTCAGCACTTCAGCTTGAATGATGTACTTGTGTGGCTGAAACATGGTACAACATTCATGAGTGTGAGTAAGTGTTTGAGTTTTACGTCTCACCAACAGCTATGGTCACACGGAGATGGAACCTCGGTTTAAAGACTCATCCGAAAGTCTGACGTACAACATTCATTTTAAAACAGAACTCATTAAACTGATATTTTATAATACATGATTTGTTTGTTTGTTTAACTCTTATCCTGCTGTTCACGACAACACTTTTCTTTGCAAACAGTGTAGATCCAGATCAGAAGAAGCCATATGATCAGGATCTACACTGTTTGGCATTCAGTTTGTGACTTTGTAGGAATAAATTACATTCAGTAATCTGATTGGTTCAAAGTCAGAAATGGGTGGGGTTAAACTGAATATTCAGCAAGAGAAGGGTTAGGTCATTTTGGAGATGATGCTTCCATTTTTTTGGGACTTTTACCTGACACTGAGATGAAATTAAATCTTAATCCCTGCCGCCCAAACAAACCCAAAGGGTTAATATGGGTAGGCTTAGACCCCTAAGCAGTTTACTAGTATTCGTGTGAGGCCCGTTTCAGCTCTGCGTGGAAACATCATGCAGCCCGATCTATTTCTTCAAGCCCCAATGGGTGGGAGCAAACAATACATTAAACTGTATCGTTTGTTCTGTAAAATAATGTGACTGAAAAGGTTATGTTTATAAGGTACTGTTGGCAAAACTTAAGGAAACCAGCAAGATGCCTGACCATATTCTATACTGCATTTTGTTTTCATTTATGGGGATATTTGTGTGTTATGTGGTTTTACAGCCCAGTCAACAGCTAAGGTCATGTTGGGCCAGTCAGTTACCTTCACTGTTCCTGGACAGGCTAAGACCCTCTAAGCGGCTTACCAGTACTTAGTGAGATTGCATATGAAATTTAATTGAAATTGGCCCAATGGTTACAGAGAAGAAGACATTTGAAAATGGTTGACAAACAGACAATGGAGGCATACCATCCTAAAAGCTCCCCAAGATACCTTGGCTCAGGGAAGCTTAAAAAAAAAAAACGGCCCACCATCCCGCACCTGCTGCAAGCACACCAGGCCTTTGTCTTACTGAAGCCAAACCATTAGAACACCCTAGCAATGGAAGCTACACAGCAACTTCACACTGACCCAACCTCCTTCTTATGGGGTTTTGTTTTTGTAACCTCCCCGTCAACACTATTTATGTCATTTTGGAGACGTTGCTTCCAATTTTGTGGGACTTTTACCCGACACAGATGAAATGACATCTAAATCCCTGCCACCCAATGAAACCAATATGGTTTATATGCATGAAAGGACTCGCACTGCTTTGCGCGGGCAGGCTTAGACCTTCTAAAGGGTTCAGTAATCAGGTGTGGTCGGTTTCTGCTCTGCATGGAAGCATCATGCAGCCCAATCTATTTCTCCAAGCCCTGATGGGGGGCCAAGATGGGGATATGTACAGTCAAACCTGTGAACAAAGGCCATCTATGGGACAGGACAAATTTGGCCGTTATTCACAGGTGACTTTTATTCAGAGGTTTGACAATTACCAGCAGGCCGACAGTGTCCAAAAATTCTTACATTTATTGATTAAATAGCAAGCTGTCACTGGATGAAGAAGCATACTGTTTTCCATTTAATTTACATGTTTATTTGTTGTGTCATCCGACGCCAGCAACCCCACACGTGTTTAAATCTTTCATAAAAAAATGTTTGGAACCGGTAAAAAATATTTTCTCGATAGCTAAACGGTTGTGAATAGAGGTGGATAGAAAACAGCGCTGTAAAGCTCCCGAATTATCCCTCCGTGTCAATAACCAACAACAGCGTTCAACTTTTCCCGCCGAGCGTCTGCTATTTGGCGCCAAAACTTAACCATTCATGAGATCGTAGAGTAGTCCGTTTTTATTAAGCAAACATATACCGTTAGATGTAGCTAATTGTCTGAGGAGGATTAAATCATTTTCACATTGATCTTGGATTAAATTTTATGACTGGAGGATAAACGCAAATTAGAGACATGACTTGACCATATTTTCACACCTTATCGACACGCACCGTAGGGTGGCAATTATATGACAGGGATTAACAATAGTGTCATACTTGAACCGTAACTAGAGCTGTCAGTGAAACTGACTAGGGCCCTGGCAGCGCTATCAGAATTTGTGGACGGACAGACGGACGGACAGACAGACAGACAGAGTGATTACTATAGGGCACCCACACTTTCAGTGCGGGGCCCTAATAAATACACAGATGGTTTGTCTCTGAATTGACAGTGCCGCAATTATTGTGATTTACTTACTGGGCTAGTTTTACCGTCTTTAGGATTGTCCGCCAATTAAAAAAAAAAATGTTTAGTCAATTTTTCTTCACTTTTCTAATAAACTGGATTCAGTTCTTGTGTAAAACAGAATGCAATGGATTTATTCAATTCAACTCACTCACAAACCGTAACATGTTTGACCAGATCGCCAGGATTAAGGACAGCAATACCAATCAAGCAGGCCAATTATATGCCAATTAATGGCGATAATTACCTCAAAGCTGAAATCATGAGCGTGATGGATTCAATTATAGACCGTTATTCAAGGACAGCAACTCAGTTTGGGACTCAATAACGTGACCATTGACCGTAGTGCACAGTGGACCGCTATTCCCAGTTAATTTATTAGGGAATTTCGATGGGAGGGGTTGAAATTGACCGTTGCAATAAGGGGACCATTATTCGGAGGTGACCGTAAGCACAGGTTCGACTGTACTTCTTTTTGACAGACGGGCAAAATCAAATTTCAAAGATAAATAGTATAGTAAATTTCTTGAAATATTTCAACAAAACTATATTTCAAGGCTACTCACTGGAATTAACAAGAGGCTCAATGAGCCTAAACCGCTCACCTGAGGAACTTAAGTTTTAACCATTCACAGACTTGACTACTAAATCTGCTAATAGAATCCAGCCCATTGACCCTTACAGGATATAAGTCATCATTATTGCATTGCATTCCAAGTTTGAGACTTCTAGCTTCTATAGTTCCTGAGAAATCTTTGACGAAAATTTAACATTGGTCAAAATGGAGAGAAAGAAGAATGAAAGAACAGATGAACAAATAAGCTGAGAAAGCCCAATGTCTCTTACACAAAAAAAGTCATCATTATTCTATTGAATACCAAATTTGATGCTTCTAGCTTTTATAGTTCCTGAGAAATCTTTGATTAAAAATTTAACATTGGTCTATTATCTCTATATGGAGAAAAAGAAGAATGAAGGAACAAATGAACCAGACTAGCTCCAAAACCTAATGCAGCCTTTCCCCTTGCCCAATGGTGCTACACATAAAATTTAAACAAGATTGGTCGACTGCCTTCTGAGATATGCTTCATTGAAAGTGTGGACGACGGATGGACGGACGACAGACGACGGACTCCGGAGCCTTGGTATACTATCAGCTCACTGCAGCCTTTGGCTCAGGTGAGCTAAAAATTCAAGTCGCTATTTCTGTCACAACATTTTCCCTACATTAAGTCTATGGGCAAATTTTTTTGTCTCTCAAGGTCACGTAACTCCAAGGTCAATATTCCGATTCGGCCCAAAATCGAACTTAACCGAGATTTTATGCCTGTCCTCGTTACCTGCAAGTTTGAAGCTGATATGAATAAAAATAAAGTTGCTATCGTGGTCACAAAGTATTTTTTTATGCTCAAGGGCAGGTAACTCCAAGGCAAATATTCCGATTCGGCCCAAAATCGAACTTAACCAAGATTTTATGTCTGTCCTCGTTACCTGCAAGTTTGAAGCTGATCTGAAAAAAATTCAAGTCGCTATTGTAGTCTCAACATTTTCCCTAATTAAGTCTATGGGCAAATTTTTTGTCGCTCATGGTCACGTAACTCCGAGGTCAATATTCCGATTCAGCCCAAAATTGAACTTAACCGAGATTTTATGCCTGTCCTCGTTACCTGCAAGTTTGAAGCTGATATGAATAAAAATAAAGTTGCTATCGTGGTCACAACGTATTTTTTTATGCTCAAGGGCAGGTAACTCCAAGGCAAATAATCCGATTCGGCCCAAAATCGAACTTAACCGAGATTTTATGTCTGTCCTCGTTACCTGCAAGTTTGAAGCTGATCTGAAAAAAATTCAAGTCGCTATCGTAGTCACAACATTTTCCCTATGTAAAGTCTATGGGCAAATTTTTTGTCGCTCAAGGTCATGTAACTCCGAGGTCAATATTCCGATTCGAACTTAACTGAGATTTTATGCCTGTCCACGTTACCTGCAAGTTTGAAGCTGATCTGAATAAAAATAAAGTTGCTATCGTGGTCACAACGTATTTTTTTTATGCTCAAGGGCAGGTAACTCCAAGGCAAATAATCCGATTCGGCCCAAAATCGAACTTAACCGAGATTTTATGTCTGTCCTCGTTACCTGCAAGTTTGAAGCTGATCTGAAAAAAATTCAAGTCGCTATTGTAGTCACAACATTTTCCCTATGTAAAGTCTATGGGCAAATTTTTTGTCGCTCAAGGTCATGTAACTCCGAGGTCAATATTCGGATTCGAACTTAACTGAGATTTTATGCCTGTCCACGTTACCTGCAAGTTTGAAGCTGATCTGAATAAAAATAAAGTTGCTATCGTGGTCACAACGTATTTTTTTATGCTTAAGGGCAGGTAACTCCAAGGCAAATAATCCGATTCGGCCCAAAATCTAACTTAACCGAGATTTTATGTCTGTCCTCGTTACCTGCAAGTTTGAAGCTGATCTGAAAAAAATTCAAGTCGCTATCGTAGTCACAACATTTTCCCTATGTTAAGTCTATGGGCAAATTTTTTGTCGCTCAAGGTCACGTAACTCTGAGGTCAATATTCCGATTCGGCCCAAAATCGAACTTAACCGGGATTTTATGCCTGTCCTCGTTACCTGCAAGTTTGAAGCTGATCTGAATAAAAATAAAGTTGCTATCGTGGTCACAACGTATTTTTTCATGCTCAAGGGCAGGTAACTCCAAGGCAAATTACCCGATTCGGCCAAAAAATCAAACTTAACCCTGATTTTATGTCTGTCCTCGTTACCTGCAAGTTTGAAGCTGATCTGAAAAAAATTCAAGTCGCTATCGTAGTCACAACATTTTCCCTATGTTAAGTCTATGGGCAAATTTTTTGTCGCTCAAGGTCACGTAACTCCGAGGTCAATATTCCGATTCTGCATAAAATCGAACTTAACCGAGATTTTATGCCTGTCCTTATTATCTGCAAGAATGAAGTCGATCAGAAAAAAATTGACGGAGCTAGAGTGATGACAAGCTTTTTCCTATGTTAAGTCTATGGGAGCTATATGTTGCCATGGTAACCAGAGTTCCACTCAGATCTGCATGAAAACCTTATGCAGTCTTTTCACTTGCCCAATAATGTTACACATGAAATTTGATCAAAGTTGGCCAAGTAGTCTTCAAGATATACATTTTTGAAATTCACATTAACCCTTATGCAAAAATGCACAAGGGCAGGTAACTCCTAAGTGTATGATCCGATTCTGCCAATTATCGAACTTGACCGAGATTTCATGGCTGTGCTGGTTATCTGTAAGAATGAAGCCAATCTGAACAAAATTGAAGCAGCTACAGTGATGACAACATTTTCCCCATGTTAAGTCGATAGGCAATTTTTCGGGCGCTCAAGGGGACGTAACTCTTGAGTGAATTATCTGATTCGGCCCAAAATCGAACTTGACCGAGATTTTATGCCTGTACTGGTTATCTGCAAGAATCGAGTCGATCAGAAAAAAATTGACGGAGCTAGAGTGATGACAAGCTTTTTCCTATGTGAAGTCTATGGGAGCTAGATGTTGCCATGGCAACCAGAGTTCCACTCAGATCTGCCTGAAAACCGAATGAAGCCTTTCCACTTGCCCAATAATGCGACACATGAAATTTGATCAAAGTTGGCCAAGTAGTCTTTAAGATATACATTTTTGAAATTCCCATTAACCCTAATGCAAAAACACACAAGGGCAGGTAACTCCTAAGTGAATGATCCGATTCTGCCAGTTATCGAACTTGACCGAGATTTCATGGCTGTGCTGGTTATCTGCAAGAATAAAGCCAATCTGAAAACTAGAAATGGTGTTTGTAAAACACAATGCCCCCAACCTTTGCTTGTCCTTAGATGGCAAAATATTCAACAAATATTGTTAAAGACTCAAAAACATACAACAAGAATTCCCCCGAAGGCTATGTCGCGCCTGTGGAGGCGCAAAGTCACCAAACCATGAAATCTAGGTCAAGGTAAAACATGGATACCTGCATAAAAATTTCACTCCTAGTTGCAAGCATGTACCAAGTATCATCAATGAAACTCTTAAAAACAGACTCTTACATCAGGGTGAAAGTTAGGGTTGTCACACTATTTTACAAAGTCAGTGAACCATAAAATGTAGGTCAAGGTCAGAAATGGATACTTGCATTGAAGTTTCAATTCCTAAATGCAAGCTTGTACCAAATACAATTAATGAAGCTCTAATAGATCTTGAGAAATGGACTCTTACATTAGATAGAAAGTAAGGGTGGTCGCAATAATTCACAAAGTCAGTGAACCATGAAATATGGGTAAAAGTCAAACATGGATGCTTGCGTTGCAGTTGCAATTCCTAGATGCAAGTTTGTACCAATTATAATTTAAAAAGCTTTAATAGTTTTCGAGAAATGGTGAATGTCAGGGTGGTCGCAATAATTCACGAAGTCAGTGAACCATGAAATATAGGTCAAGGTCAGATATGAATGCTTGCGTTGAAGTTGCAATGCCTGGATGCAAGTTTGTACCAAGAATGATTAATGAAGCTCTAATAGTTCTCAAGATATGGACTTGCTGACAAGATTTTATTGAAAAAAAACAAGGCATCGCATGCTATACAAATCCCCTCGCACAAGACAACTTCGTGTGTGGAAAACACTGAAATGGCAAAAGTCCAACTTGCTAGAGATATTATCATATGCAACATTTGTGTAAAGTTTGTTTAAAAATCCATCCATAAATGTAGGTTCTAGAGTGATGACAATATTTCTCTAAAAATAGTCATAGGGACCTTGACTTGAGGCCATGGCCGCGAAGTAGATCTTGCTCAAGATATTATCATAAGCATCTTTTGTGTGAAGATAGATTAAAATCATAAATGTAGGCGGTAGAGCAATGACAAAGGTTTTCTAAAAATAGCCATAGTGACCTTGACCTTGAGGTCATGACCTTGAAAGTCAAAGCAACTCGAGATATTACCATAAGAAACATTTGTGTGAAGTTCTATTAACATCCATCAATAAATGTAGGCACTAGAGCGATGACAAAGATTTTCTTAAAATAGCCACAGTGACCTTGACCTTGAATGTCGAAATAGTTCGAGTTATTGTCATAAGGAACATTTGTGTGAAGTTATACTGAAATCGGTGAAGAAATGTAAGCGCTAGAGCCATGTCAAAGTTTTTCTAAAAATAGCCACAGTGACCTTGACCTTGAAAGTCAAACTCACTCGAGGTATTGTCATAAGGAACATTTGTGTGAAGTTATATTGAAATCAGTAAAGAAATATAGTCGCTAGGGCGATGACAAAGTTTTTCTAAAATTAGCCACAGTGACCTTGACCTTGAAAGTCAAAATCACTTGAGATATTGTCTTAAGGAACATTTGTGTGAAGTTATATTGAAATTGGTGAAGAAATGTAAGGGCTAGAGAATTGACAAAGTTTTTCTAAAAATAGCCACAAGGACCTTGACCTTGAAAGTGGAACTCGCTACAGATATTGTCATAAGGAACATTTGTGTTAATCGATTTTGAAATTGGTGAAAAAATGTAAGCGCTACAGCAATGAAAAAGTTTTTCTAAAAATAGCCACAGTGACCTTGACCTTGAAAGTCGAACTCTTTCGAGGTATTGTCATAAGGATCATTTGTGTGAAGTTATATTAAAATCGGTGAAGAAATGTAAGCGCTAGAGAATTGACAAAGTTTTTCTAAAAATAGCCACAGTGACCTTGACCTTGAAAGTGGAACTCGCTACAGCTATTGTCATAAGGAACATTTGTGTTAATCGATTTTGAAATTGGTGGAAAAATGTAAGCGCTATAGCAATGAAAAAGTTTTTCTAAAAAAAGCCACAGTGACCTTGACCTTGAAAGTCAAAATCACTTGAGATATTGTCTTAAGGAACTTTGTGTGAAGTTATATTGAAATTGGTGAAGAAATGTAAGCGCTAGAGAATTGACAAAGTTTTTCTAAAAATAGCCACAGTGACCTTGACCTTGAAAGTGGAACTCGCTACAGATATTGTCATAAGGAACATTTGTGTTAATCGATTTTGAAATTGGTGAAAAAATGTAAGCGCTACAGCAATGAAAAAGTTTTTCTAAAAATAGCCACAGTGACCTTGACCTTGAAAGTCGAACTCTTTCGAGGTATTGTCATAAGGATCATTTGTGTGAAGTTATATTAAAATCGGTGAAGAAATGTAGGCGCTGGAGCGATGACAAAGTTTTTCTAAAAATAGCCATTGTGACCTTGACCTTGAAAGTTGAAATGGCTTGAGATATTGTCATAAGGAATATTTGTGTGAAGTTATATTGAAATCGGTGAAGAAATGTAAGCGCTAGAGCATTGACAAAGTTTTTCTAAAAATAGCCACAGTGACCTTGACCTTGAAAGTGGAACTCACTAGAGATACTGTCATAAGGAACATTTGTGTGAAGTTATATTGAAATCGGTGAAGAAATGTAGGCGCTAGAGCGATGACAAAATTTTTCTAAAAATAGCTACAGTGACCTTGACCTTGAGGTCATGACCCTGAAAGTCGAACACACTCGAGATATTGTCATAAGGAACATTTGTGTGAAGTTATATTGAAATCAGTGAAGAAATGTAGGTGCTAGAGCAATGACAAAGTTTTTCTAAAAATAGCCACAGTGACCTTGACCTTGATGTCATGACCTTGAAAGTCGACCTCGCTCAAGATATTGTCATAAGAAACATTTGTGTGAAGTTATATTGAAATTGGTGAAGAGATGTAGGCGCTAGAGCGATGACAAAGTTTTTCTAAAAATAGCCAAAGTGACCTTGACCTTGAGGTCATGACCTTGAAGTCGAACTCGCTCGAGATTTTTTTATAAGGAACATTTGTGTGAAGTTATATTGAAATTGGTGAAGAAATGTAGGCGCTAGAGCGATGACAAAGTTTTTCTAAAAATAGCCACAGTGAACTTGACCTTGAGGTCATGACCTTGAAAGTCGAACTCACTCGAGATTTTTTTATAAGGAACATTTGTGTGAAGTTATATTGAAATTGGTGAAGAAATGTAGGCGCTAGAGCGATGACAAAGTTTTTCTAAAAATAGCCACAGTGACCATGACCTTGAGTGACCATGACCTTGAGGTCATGACCATGAAAGTCGAACTCGCTCGAGATTTTTTTATAAGGAACATTTGTGTGAAGTTATATTGAAATTGGTGAAGAAATGTAGGCGCTAGAACAATGACAAAGTTTTTCACAAATTACCAAAATGACAAAGGGCCATAACTCACAAAGTATTTTTCCGAATTTTGTCATAAGTTAATCAGTTCATCTACTCATCACCACCAATCTATTCACCAACTTTCAAGGCTCTAGCTCCAATACTTTTTGAGATATCTTGCTGACAAGATTTTATTAAAAAAATTTCAAAGGGCAATAACTCTTAAAAGGGGCATAATCCAGACGAGAAAAAAATTATGCGTCAGCTAATTTTCCATGAGGAATCCATATATGAAATTTCAAAACCCTAGCATACACGGTTCTAAAGATATGCTATGCATCACTTTTAGCATACATTACAATGGGCACAAAATACCAAAATGACAAAGGGCCATAACTCACAAAGTATATTTCGGAATTTTGTCAAAAGTTAATCAGTTCATCTACTCATCACCACCAATCTATTCACCAACTTTTAAGGCTCTAGCTCCAATAGTTTTTGAGATATCTTGCTGACAAAATTTTATTAAAAAAATTTCAAAGGGCAATAACTCTTAAAAGGGGCATAATCCGGACAAGAAAAAAAATACGTGTCAGCTTATTTTCCATGAGGAATCCATATATGAAATTTCAAAACCCTAGAATACACGGTTCTAAAGTTATGCTACGCATCACTTTTAGCATACATTACAATGGGCACAAATTACCAAAATGACAAAGGGCCATAACTCACAAAGTATTTTTCGGAATTTTGTCAAAAGTTAATCAGTTCATCTACTCATCACCACCAATCTATTCACCAACTTTCAAGGCTCTAGCTCCAATAATTTTTGAGATATCTTGCTGACAAGATTTTATTAAAAAAATTTCAAAGGGCAATAACTCTTAAAAGGGGCATAATCCGGACGAGAAAAAAAATACGCGTCAGCTAATTTTCCATGAGGAATCCATATATGAAATTTCAAAACCTTAGCATACACGGTTCTAAAGATATGCTATGCATCACTTTTAGCATACATTACAATGGGCACAAATTACCAAAATGACAAAGGGCCATAACTCACAAAGTATTTTTCGGAATTTTGTCAAAAGTTAATCAGTTCATCTTCTCATCACCACCAATATAATCACCAACTTTCAAGGCTCTAGCTGCAATAGTTTTTGAGAAATCTTGCTGACAAGATTTTATTAAAAAAAATTCAAAGGGCAATAACTCTTGAAGGGGGCATAATCCGGACGAGAAAAAAAATACGCGTCAGCTAATTTTCCATGAGGAATCCATATATGAAATTTCAAAACCCTAGCATACACGGTTCTTTAGTTATGCTATGCATCAAAAGCGTAACGGACGGACGAACGGACGAACGGACGAACAGACGAACGGACGAACGGACGAACGGACGAACGAACCAGAAGCAATATGCCCCTCCAACTTTTTCAAAGTTGGGGGCATAATAATTGAAGCAGCTACGGTGATGACAACATTCTCCCCATGTTAAGTCAATAGGCAATTTTTTCAACGCTCAAGGGCACGTAACTCCTGAGTGAATAATCTGATTCAGCCCAAAATCGAACTTGATCGAGATTTCATGCCTGTCCTCATCTGCAAGAATGAAGTCGATCAGAAAAAAATTGACGGAGCTAGAGTGATGACAAGCTTTTTCCTACGTTAAGCCTATGGGAGCTCTTTGTTGCTGTGGCAACCAGAGTTCTCATCCGATCTGCACGAAAACCTAATACAGCCTTTCCCCCTACCTGATGATGGTTCATAGGAAATTTGATCAAGGCCGGCCCACTGGTTCCAGAGATATACTTCGTTGAAAGTGTGGACGACGGACGACGACGGACGCCGGCTCGTGGTATACTAATACCTCACATGAGCCTTCGGCTCAGGTGAGCTAATAATGCCTGTAGGTTTGATGAATACATAAAACATTTTTCCCCATTGAAAATATCATTAACCCATTTAGTACCAGAAACCCCCAAAACGGGTACCAGGGCAAACAGTGCAGGCCCAGATCAGATGCCCCAGGGCCTCCACTGTTTGCTAAAAGTTTAGTAACTTTCCAAATCAATTTTGAAGAAAACAGAACACCCCTAAATTTTGAAATGGACTCCTGCTATATATAAGGAGGAAGATTCCATGTGGTACAAAAAGGGTTAAAAATAGCAACAAACACCCTCACCCCTCCCGCACACAGAACTAACAGTACCTTCAAATCTTTCTCCTCCAAGTCCCCATCACTGAGTCCACCATCCGACTGCTCATTCTGACTGCTTCTCTGTAATAAAGTACAAAGCAGTCACTAATACTTGAAGAAACAAACCAATGTCAGAGTCCATCTCAACAAATGTATATATTGTCAAACATGAACAGCTATAAATTTTAGACTCACCGGGAAGCCCCACAGTGTGCCTATGGCATTCTATTACCTTAACAAGATGTGTTTGTGAAACACTGATGCCCCTGGACAGCGCATGTTAAATATGAAAGCAGTATCACTAAGCAATCGAAAGGTATGGTCAATGTTCAAGTCTTAAACAAGGAATGCATGTGCAAAGTTTCATCACAAGGTTTTTGAACGCGCTTTTCAGAAAAGTAAGGGCTATAACTTCGTGGTAAATGGTAGGATCAACGTGAAAATTGTGTTAGACATCCCTTCACTTTACAAGGAATGCGTGTGCAAAGTTTCAGCTCAATCGGTGAAGAAATGTGGAAGAAGTTCGCATCACAAGGATTTCTAGCGCATTTTTAGAAAATAAAGGGCATTAACTTCTCGGTACGTGAAAATTGTGATAGGCACCCCGGCTATTCACAATGAATGCATGTGCAAAGTTTCAACTCAATCGGTGACGAAATGTGGAAGAAGTTCCCATCAAAAGTTTTTTTTAGCGCATTTTTAGAAAATAAAGGGCCATAACTCCATCGTAAATGATAGGACCAAAGTAAAAATTGTGTTAGGCACCCCGGCACTTCACAAGGAATGCATGTGCAAAGTTTCAACTCAATCGGTGAAGAAATGTGGAAGACAATGCATCACAAGGTTTTTTAGCGCATTTTTTAGAAAATAGAGGGCCATAACTCCAACGTAAGTAACGTGAAAATTGTGCTAGGCACCCCTGCACCTCACAAGGAGTGCATGTGCAAAGTTTCAGCTTAATCGGTGAAGAAATGGGGAAGTAATTTGCATCACAAAAAGAAGTGCGGACTAACCCACAAACAAACGGACTGTGCAAAAACTATATGCCCTCCTAGGGCATAAAAACTATCTGTTACATACTTTGTAATAAACAGCCCCCCTGCCACTTTTCACTCATATGGTACATTCCTTTTTACAGAAAATTTGGAAATTTCTTGAAAAGAATCTTCTTAAAGGGAATGGATACATGGATACACTTGGCATATTTTCACCATTTTAACCAGGAAGACATCTCTCTGGACTTCGTGTTTTTTGTGTGTTTTTTTTCTATTTTACGGCCCTTTCAAGATTATTTCACTCATTTCAAGCTGATCGATAATCAGAGGTGGGCAAAAACTAGAGTACCCAGAGAAAATCCACCTGACCTTCCATTGTGGAACTTGGCGTCTCACATGTGACCTGAGCGAGGCTCGAACTGCAGCGATGAGAGATCTAATGATTAAGACTCAGTGCTCTTACCGATTAGGCCACGGAGGCCAGTTCAAGACTTCCTGTAGATTTTCCTAGGTACTCAAACCCTTCTAAAAAGGGGTCTTATTTTAAATGAAGAATTCTGGAGCAAATCTTGGAAGAAATGGTTTAATAGTAATAAGATAACAAACCCTTTTGACATAGTGCATTCTTTCATATCTCCAAAATGGCTACTTTTCCATCGAACATTTTTTCATATTTATACTCCAAACATAGGTTGTAGGTTCTCCTTAGAAGGCAGTTCTAATGGGCACCCATAACCTATGTTTTGGAGCAGAAATAAGCAAAATAATGTTTACCCCTATAAATCCCAGTTTTCTCTGTACAAACTGGGGTTGAGTGGGGTGTTCATTTCACAGACTTATTAACATGATGTAACAAGAGCTGTCACTATAAGTGAGCAACGCCCCCGTGGGAGCCAATTTGAGGAAATTTCACTCCTTCAAAAATGATAGGACCAACGTGAAAATTGTGTTAGGCATCCCTTTACCTCACAAGGAATGCATGTGCAAAGTTTCAGCTCAATTGTTGAAGAAATGTGGAAGTAGTTTGCATCACAAAAAAATAGCCATCGGAAGAGATGGCAAATCCCCCGACCAAAAGCCAATATGGCCTTCAGAAGATTGTTCACCAATAGAAAGTGCACCAGAATTAAACCAGCAATATATCACAAAAGTATTGCAGTTATGGCCATCACAAGATTATACAGGGAAGATAACTAAACAAGAGGCCCATGGGCCACGATGCTCACCAGAGCTCAGGCGGGCAATGCCCACTGGCAGCCATGTATGGTTTTAATTTATTGATTATAAAGTCTCCCAAATGAACCCCCATTCCATGTGGACTCTGTATCTGAGATATTAGGCCTTTTATGAAGTGGAGGGGTGGGAGATGACCCAACAGAGCCCAATTTGATATCATTGAATGCATCTTATCATAAGGAACAAGAAAATATATGGTTTATGGATGGGGGTCTTAACGGTTTCTGAGATATTGGGCCTTTTATGAAGTGGAGGGGGTGGGGAATGGCCCGGGCACATCCCAAGAGACCCCCAGGTTGGTGTCTCTGAATGCGTTTAATCATAAGAAACAAGAATATTTATGGTTTAGGGGTGGGAATCTGATAGGTTTCTGAGATTTATCACCTTTTATGAAGTGGCAGGGTGGGGCATGGCCCCGGCACACCCCTGAAGACCCCTAGGTTGGATTCAATGAATGCGTCTTATCATAAAGAACATGAATATATATGGATAAGGGGTGGGGATCTGAACGGTTTCTGAAAATTTGGGCCTTTTATGGAGTGGAGGGGTTGGGACATGGCCCGAGCACATCCCAGAGGACCCCCAGGTTGGTGTCACTGAATGCATCTTATCATAAGAAGCAAGAAAACATATGGTTTTGGGGTGGGGATCTGAAAGGTTTCTGAGATATATCGCCTTTTATGAAGTGGAGGGGTGTGGCACTGGCGCATCCCGGGAGACCCCAAGGTTGGTATCACTGAATATGTCTTATCATCAGGAACAAGAATAAATATGGTTTAGGGGTGGGGATCTGAACGGTTTCTGAGAAATTGGGCCTTTTTTGAAGTGGAGGGGGTGGGGCTTGGCCCGGGCACTTCCCAGGGGACCCCCAGGTTGGTGTCACTGAATGCGTCTTATCATAAGAAACAAGAATATATATGGTTTTGGGGTGGGAATCTGAATGGTTTCTAGATATATGGCCTTTTATGAAGTGGAGGGAGTGGAGCAGGGCCCTGGCCCATCCCAGGGGGCCCCCAGGTTGGTGTCATTGAATGTGTCTCATCATAAGGAACAAAAATATATATGGTTTAGGGCCGGGGATCTGTAAGGTTTCCGAGATATTGGGCCTTTTATGAAGTGGATGGGGTGGGGCAAGGCCCCGGCGCATCCCGGGGGCCCATAGGTTGGTGTCAATGAATGCATCTTATCATAAAGAAAAAGAATATATATGGTATAGGGGTGGGGGTCTAAACGGTTTCTGAGATATATGGCCTTTTATGTAGTGGAGGGGGTGGGGCATGGCCCCGGCGCATCCCGGGGCCCCCAGGTTAGTGTAACTGAATGTGTCTTATCATAAGGAACAAGAATATATATGGTTTAGGGGTGGGGATCTGTAAGGTTTCCAAGATATTGGGCCTTTTATGAAGTGGAGGGGGTGGTGCAAGGCCCCAGCGCATCCCAGGGGCCCCCAGGTTGGTGTCAATGAATGTGTCTTATCATAAGGAACAATAATATATATGGTTTAGGGGTGGGGATCTGTAAGGTTTTGGAGTTATGGCCATCACAAGGTTATATTGTCAAGGGAGATAATTCAAAAACCAGGGCACCCAGAGTCGTGGTTCATGAACGTGACACACCTGCTTAACCTCATGTACAACTGTACCAGTTACCATCAATGTATCTCAAAGAGTATTGGAGATGTGGCAATCACAAGGTAGTGATACTATATTATTGGAAGGGGAGATAACTCAAAAACCATGGCACCCAGAGTTGTGGTTCTTGTGCATGACACACCGTCTCGACCTTGTGAACAACTGTGCCAGGTATCACCAATATATCTTAAAGGGTATTGGAGTTACGGCCATCACAAGGTAGTCACTCAATTTTATTGGAAGGGGAGATAACTCAAAAACCATGACAACCAGAGTTGTGGTTCTTGTGCATGACACGCTGTCTCAGCCTTGTGAACAACTGTGCCAGGTACCATCAACATATCTCAAAGGGTATTGGAGTTATGGCCATCACAAAGTAGTCATTCTATTTTATTAAAAGGGGAGATAACTCAAAAAGTATGGCATCCAGAGTTCTGGTTCTTGCGCATGACACGCCGTCTCAGCCTAGTGAACAATTGTGCCAAGAACCATCAATGAATCTCAAAGGGTATAGGAGTTATGGCCATCACAAGATTGCGCCTACGGACGGACGGACGGACGGACGGACAGACGGACGGACAGACGGACGGACGCCAGGCTGATCGCTATATCCCCCGAACCTATTCGGTCGGGGGATAAAAAGTGCGGACTTACAAACTGACCGTGCAAAAACTATATGGCCTCCTATGGGGGCATAAAAATGTCAAACTTCAGTTCTAATCATTATGAATCTTTTGTTGATAACAAAATGTCAGAAGATAACAAGACATCTTATTCTGGACAGATGAAATATCCCATTTTACTGTATAAAAGATATTTTGTATCGTTGAGTTCTAGTTTGTTTGCAAGGTAAAATGGACGAAAATTTTCTGATTATTTCCAGTTTTGTCTGTTAACCCTATCTTGCTGTTCACAACAACCCCTATCTTTGCAAACAGTGTAGATCCAGATCAGATGGCTTCAGAAGAAGCCTTCTTGCACACCAGACAAGGAAATCCGTGATTTTACCCTGGGATAGAAATTTATGTTCTGACCCTGGTGTTCCGACCCCAAATCGAATATGATCGCGTGTTTGATAAATGTACTGGTTGATTACAACCTCATGCGCGGCCTCGTCATGCGTGACGTCACTAAACATTCCTGTTATGTCATCACAAAGTGGCGGACGTCTGTAACCGAAGTGACAGCAGCATTAAAAATTTGCAATAGAAATGGAAGGTATGCAAGAAAAAGAATCCAATATGGGTGTGAGGGGTGGATAGAAAAATCCATCCCTCGGGATCACTGTCTCGGCAAGCCTTGTGATGCCGTACAGTGTCCCTCGGGACCGATTTTTCAATCCACCCCTCACACCCATATAAGATTCTTATAATCTTATCAGGATCTACACTTTTTGGTATTCAGTTTATGAATTTGTAGCAATAAACTACATCAAGTAATTTGATTGGTTGATAGACAGAAATGGGTGTGGCTTAAATGAATATTCCGCAAGAGAAGGGTTAAAACTTTACAGTTTGTACACGCATTTCAAGCCATTGAATTGTATATCTGTACAAAAGAGACACATAGAAAATACAGTAAAATTCCTATATTAAGACCACCTTTGGGACTGTTCAAAAGTGGTCTTTATGACCACTTTTAAACAGTCCCAAAAGGTGGGCTAATACTAGAGGACACTGGATGTGTAGAAAAACAACTAATAATTGAAACCTTCTAAATACATGTATACTTGTATACAGCAGAATAGTCTGAATTTAAGCTGGTCTTAATAGCAAAATTTCACTGTATACTGATCTTTAATGATGGCGATGATTAATTTTTATCTGATGAAATATGCCAAAAATGGCATACTAACTGTTCAGAATCTATTAATTTAAAATTCATGACTTACGTTTTACATCTATACCTATTTGACATGCCTCTCTGAGGCAGTTCTAACAAGAATAGAGAAAATTCTATGACTAGATCATAAATAAGAAAAATATTACCAAGATTCATCTACCAAACTGATATCCCTAGAGCCATGAAAAAAAAAAAAAACTAATTAAGAAATGAATTTTTTTCTGCTGTTCATGGAAGTATGAATGCAGTGGGTCGCGTGCAAAGTAAATGAACCCAACAGAGCTAATAAAAAATGATTATAGGACAAACTTTTAAAGCTGAAAAACATTTATATGCTGTTTTTCTACAAAGAGTGGAACAGCATTGATGTCATCAACACCCATAGAGAATCATGGTTTAGACTGACATCATTTGACGTCACTGAAAATCAAGTGACTCAATGCATTCATGGAAGTATGAACTTCATTGTTTTTTATAGGTTTACATTAGACTTTACACTGGAAATGTAAATATTGTATTTTGAACATCCTTTTACCATGCTGTGTGCAGAATGAGCTATGAAGAAAGTATCCACCAGTGGACCACAGAGTATCAAAATGATTCATGATGACTTATTACCACAGCATGTCAAGACACATCAAAGTCTCACAGCAGAAATATAATACCGTAAAAATCCTAAAAATCTGACACCTTGAGGACTTTCTGTAAATCTGCTGAAATTTTAACAACTTTATTTCGTGATCCAACAAGGTGTCCAAAAAGTGGAGACAGAATGGCAAACAGTGTAGACCCTGATGAGACCAGTCTGATCTGGGTCTGCACTGTTTGCTTAGGCCTGTCTGTCCCAATACTTAGGATCATTATGGTACATTAGGCCTGTCTGTCCCAATACTTAGGATCATTATGGTACATTAGGCCTGTCTGTCCCAATACTTAGGATCATTATGGTACATTAGGCCTGTCTGTCCCAATACTTAGGATCATTACGGTACATTAGGCCTGTCTGTCCAAATACTTAGGATCATTATGGTACATTAGGCCTGTCTGTCACAATACTTAGGATCATTATGGTACATTAGGCCTGTCTGTCCCAATACTTAGGATCATTATGGTACATTAGGCCTGTCTGTCCCAATACTTAGGATCATTACGGTACATTAGGCCTGTCTGTGCCAATACTTAGGATAATCACGGTACATTAGGCCTGTCTGTGCCAATACTTAGGATCATTACGGTACATTAGGCCTGTCTGTGCCAATACTTAGGATCATTACGGTACATTAGGCCTGTCTGTGCCAATACTTAGGATCATTACGGTACATTAGGCCTGTCTGTGCCAATACTTAGGATCATTACGGTACATTAGGCCTGTCTGTGCCAATACTTAGGATCATTACAGTACATTAGGCCTGTCTGTGCCAATACTTAGGATCATCACGGTACATTAGGCCTGTCTGTGCCAATACTTAGGATCATCACGGTACATTAGGCCTGTCTGTGCTAATACTTAGGATCATCACGGTACATTAGGCCTGTCTGTCCCAATACTTAGGATCATTACGGTACATTAGGCCTGTCTGTGCCAATACTTAGGATCATCACGGTACATTAGGCCTGTCTGTGCCAATACTTAGGATCATTATGGTACATTAGGGCTGTCTGTGCCAATACTTAGGATCATCACGGTACATTAGGCCTGTCTGTGCCAATACTTAGGATCATTACGGTACATTAGGCCTGTCTGTCCCAATACTTAGGATCATTACGGTACATTAGGCCTGTCTGTGCCAATACTTAGGATCATTACGGTACATTAGGCCTGTCTGTGCAAATACTTAGGATCATCACGGTACATTAGGCCTGTGTGTCCCAATACTTAGGATCATCACAGTACATTAGGCCTGTCTGTGCCAATACTTAGGATCATTACGGTACATTAGGCCTGTCTGTGCCAATACTTAGGATCATCACGGTACATTAGGCCTGTCTGTGCCAATACTTTGGATTTTTACGGTACATTAGGCCTGTCTGTGCCAATACTTAGGATCATCACGGTACATTAGGCCTGTTTGTGCCAATACTTAGGATCATTACAGTACATTAGGCCTGTCTGTGCCAATACTTAGGATCATCACGGTACATTAGGCCTGTCTGTGCCAATACTTAGGATCATCACGGTACATTAGGCCTGTCTGTCCCAATACTTAGGATCATCACGGTACATTAGGCCTGTCTGTCCCAATACTTAGGATCATCACGGTACATTAGGCCTGTCTGTCCCAATACTTAGGATCATCACGGTACATTAGGCCTGTCTGTGCCAATACTTAGGATCTTTACGGTACATTAGGCCTGTCTGTGCCAATACTTAGGATCATCACGGTACATTAGGGCTGTCTGTGCCAATACTTAGGATCATCACGGTACATTAGGCCTGTCTGTGCCAATACTTAGGATCATTACAGTACATTAGGCCTGTCTGTGCCAATACTTAGGATCATCACGGTACATTAGGGCTGTCTGTGCCAATACTTAGGATCATCACGGTACATTAGGCCTGTCTGTGCCAATACTTAGGATCATCACGGTACATTAGGCCTGTCTGTGCCAATACTTAGGATCATTACGGTACATTAGGCCTGTCTGTGCCAATACTTAGGATCATCACAGTACATTAGGCCTGTCTGTGCCAATACTTAGGATCATCACGGTACATTAGGGCTGTCTGTGCCAATACTTAGGATCATCACGGTACATTAGGCCTGTCTGTGCCAATACTTAGGATCATCACGGTACATTAGGCCTGTCTGTGCCAATACTTAGGATCATCACAGTACATTAGGCCTGTCTGTGCCAATACTTAGGATCATCACGGTACATTAGGGCTGTCTGTGCCAATACTTAGGATCATCACGGTACATTAGGCCTGTCTGTGCCAATACTTAGGATCATCACGGTATATATTAACAAGCAAGTGCTAGGTTATATCTCATACATTGCTATCATGCCTTATACACAGCAGGAAAACACACAGCCATATATGGCAAGGCTTTTTCTCATTGCCCCTATAAATGGCATTTATGCTTCAAACATAGACTGGGTACATGTAACAGTCACCTCAGTGACACAGTACAGGTCGATGAATGTTTATTGAACATTACGTCACACAGGCCGATACATCTGATACCGTTCTGTTACATAGGGATGACAATGGTAAAGTTTTCTGTCTAACCAAAACCACCACATCGCAATCCTGTACCGATGCCATATCAGTATAGCCCGAGGAAAGTTGGTTACCCAATATAACGGTATCTGATTGATCGGTCCGTATGACGTAGTGTTCAGTAAATAGTCATCGATCTGTACCAACCAGAACCCACCATCAACGTTTTTGAGCAAGATAACAGTATGGGAATAATGTATATACAGGTAAACCCCAATTTCTCTATATAAAGTGGGCTTTACATGGGTATTCATTAAGCTTTTGATGTCGAGTGTAAAAAGCCTAAAAATTCAGACAACTTGAAAACTTTCTGTATTCTCCTAAAATTTTAACTTTGTTTTACGATCCAGCAGTCCAAAAGGTGCAGACAGAATGGCAAACAGTGTAGACCCTGATCAGATTGCTCCTTCAGGAACAGTCTGATCTGGGTCTGCATTGTTTGCTTAAGCCTATCTGTCCCATTACTTAGGATCATTACGGCAGGAGAACAAAGATAAAATGTATAATTTTTGGGGATAATTCTCCACTTCCTTCTTCCAGGTTTTAAAAAATCAACAGCCAAACCACAGTTTAAATATATACAGAAATACAGAATATATTTTTTCTACATTATTTCTATATTTGATACATTTTACAGAAACTTCTATGCATAGCAACTACATACAGAAATATTAGCAGCTATGTTTTCATAAATAAATAAATAAATTCAGACTGGTTCTACAAAAGACTGATCCTACAAAATTTTAATTTCTTTATTACACAAAGAATTATGGCAAATAAATTCAAACAGGCTCTAGAAAATTTTAACTTTGTAATTATGCAAAGAATTGGAGCTGAATTATCCTACCACAGTGTAGACTCAGATCAGACTGTCCTTTCAGAAGCAGTCCTAAAACAGCAGTCTGATCAGCATCTCTACTGTTTACAATTGTCCAGGACATTTTAAAGTAACACATAAACCCCATTATAACATTGTTCATTATATCTGGGTTATATCCTTACACAGTTAATAACAAATGGCTCCCAAAAATATACAGATTATACAGACAAGAGGGCCATCATGGCCCTGGATCGCTCACCTGATCCATAGGGAATCAAGTGGGCCCCTGGGAGAGCCATTATTGGTCCCGGGCTATAATGTGAATAATCTTGGTAGTGGTCTAAAAGGTGAAGTTCATATCAAATATCAAAGACTGGAGCCTTCTGGTTTCAGACAAGAAGATTTTTAAAGGTTTTCCTAAAATAAGTCTATATAAAGCTTGGGGTCACTGGGGCAGGCCATTTTGGGCCCCAGGGCTATAATTTAAACAATCTTGGTAGAAATCCACAAGACGAAGCTTCATAATAAATATCAAAGACCTTGGCCTTTTGCTTTCAGACAAGATTTTCAAAGGTTTTCATTGCCTTGACTTCTATTTCCTAGTGCTATAATTTGAACAATTTAGATGAAGCTTCACGCCAAATATCAAAGACTGGGGCCTTGTGGTTTCAAAGTAGAAGATTTTTTTAAATTTCCTTATATAAGTCAATGTAAAAACGAAGGGCCCTGGGGCAGGGACATTTTTGGCCCATGGGCTATGATTTGAACAATATTGGTAGAAGTCCACTAGATGAAGCTACCCACCAAATTTCAAAGAACTGGGCCATGCGGTTTTAAAAAAAGAAGATTTTTAAAAATTTTCCCTGATTAAGCCAATGTAAAACCAAAGGGCCGCAGGTGGGGGCATTTTTCGCCGTAGGCCTATAATTTGAACAATCTAGATAGAGGACCACTAGATGAAGCTTCACACCAAATGAGCTTGCGGTTTCAGAGAAGAAGATTTTTAAAGATTTTGCCTATATAAGTCTATGTCAAACCAAAGGGACCCGGGGCGGGGGCATTTTTGGCCCTCAGGGCTATAATTTGAACAATCTTGGTAGAGGTCTACTAGATGAAGCTTCATACCAAATATCAAAGACCTGGGCCTTGTGATTTCAGAGAAGGTTTTAAATATTTTCCCAATAATAGCCTATGTAAAAACCAAAGGGCCTAGGGGCAGGGGCATTTTTGGCCCAAGGACTATAATTTGAACAATCTTGATAGTGGTCCACTAGATGAAGCTTCACACCAAATATCAAAGACCTGGGCCTTGCGGTTTCAGAGAAGAAGATATATCAAAGACCTGGGCCTTGCGGTTTCAGAGAAGAAGATTTTTAAAGATTTTCCCTATATAAGCCTATTTGTTTGTTTGTTTGATTTGATGTTTAACGTCCCCGTCAACACTATATAGGTCATTTTGGAGATGTTGCTTCCAATTTTGTGGGACTTTTACCCGACAGTGAGATGAAATGACATCTCAAGCACTGTCGCCCAATGAAACCAATAGGGTTTATAAGCATGGACAGTCCGACTCGACCCCCTCTGCCAGGGCAGGCTTAGATCCTCTAAGCAGTTTACCAGTACTTGTGTGCGGTCTGATTCAGCTCTGCATAGAAGCATCGTGCAGCCCATTTATTTCTTCAAGCCCCGATGCGTGGGGGCCTTATATAAGCCTATGTAAAACCAAAGGCCCCAGGGGCAGGGACATTTTTGGCCCCAGGGCTATAATTTGAACAATCTTGGTAGAGGTCCACTAGATGAAGCTTCATACCAAATATCAAAGACCTGGGCCATGCCGTTTCAGAGAAGAAGATTTTTAAAATTTTTAGTAAAAAAATCTATTTTTAGCTCCAGTGACCTAGATGTGCAACAGACCGGAACCTTTTGAACAACTTTGAAAGGGGACCACCTAAGGATCATTCCTTTTAATTTTGGTCAAAATCAGATCAGTGGTTTAGGAGGAGATGGCGTCTGAAGAAAAAGTTTAGGCACAGATGCACACACGGACGGACTACGGACAAAAAGAGATCCCAAAAGCTCACCTCGTCACTACGTGACAGGTGAGCTAATAAAATGGCGACTATATAATCTATAATTTTTGAATGGCCAAAATATTGTTGTTTAACCCATTCTTAGCTGGAAACCTGTAAAATGGACAAAGGCAAACAGTGCAGACTGCTTTTTACAACATCTGATTAGGGTCTGCATTGTTTGAAACAAAATTTTCCTTCAAAAATAGAAGAAAAAACAGACCTGACGGACACCCTTAAATGATGAAAGGGTTTGTTCAATATGTTAATTATGGTAGAGTCCACCAGTTTATTCAATGGGCTTGTACTTTGGACTCTCACTGTAGTGTTATAAACAGATTGTGGTGTAACAGCAAAGTCAATATGTTTAACTTTCATGTTAGAGTAACAAGTTAAGATTACCTAATTTTTCAAGCATAATTACGCCAACCTGCAAAAACTGTTCAATACATAGCAAAACCCACCACCCACTGCAGATAATTCATGATTATGTGCAAACCAAGGACTCGATTTGTGAAATTATATATGAAGATTACCTTCCGACGTCTTGGTTTGGCGTGAGGGGATTGCTGATGTAAATATAAGAAAATCCAGCTTGAATTTTCCTAATGAGGAATATATTATTTAGAACAAACAGCTAGTAAAATATTTATTAAACATTACGATAACACATCCATGGCATGATGGGACAGTGCATTCTTTTATATCTTCAAAATGGCTACTTTTCTGATGGCTACTTTTCTGATGTGGCCCTCGCCCATTGGGGCTTGAAGAAATAAATGGGCTGCATGATGCTTCCACTCAGAGCTGAATCCGCCCCTCACACAAGTACTGGTAAACCGCTTAGAGGATCTAAGCCTGTCCAGGCAATGCGGTGCGAGTCGGATTGTCCATGCTTATAAACCCTGGTTCATTGGCGACAGGGCTTGAGATGTCATTTCATCTCAATGTCGGGTAAAAGTCAAACAAAATTGGAAGCAACATCTCCAAAATGACCTACATAGTGTTGATGGGGACGTTAAACATCAAATCAAACAAACAAACAAAACTTTGCTGATGAAAATCTGTGATATTTTTTTATTTATACTGCAAATATAGGTTGTGGGTGCTCCTTAGAACTGTCTCATTGAGGCAGTTCTAACGAGTACCCACATTCTATGTCTTGGAATAAAAATAAGAAAAATAATGTATACCCCCATAAACCCCAGCTTTCCCTATATAAAATGGGGTTTAGGTGGGTGTTCATTTCACAGACTTGCGCATGTGATGCAAGCTTCTTGCAAATTTCAGAAGTTTTTAATGTGTTCTGTAAACCTTGGACCACTTATTATGTAATGATTTTTCAGTTTCTTTTCAAAAACCTTAAAACAGGCTGCAAAATTTCTAAACCGGTAGCAAGAAAATGTGTAACATATTTTAGGCATAATGTGTATACAACAAAATACAGAATTCTTGTGAAAATAAACAAATACTTTGAACTTGATTTATAAAATACTTTGGGACACATAAATTAAGCTTATAGTAAAATTAAGTCTAATACATTGTTCATTATTTTTTTACTAGTGACAAGCCATTCTACATGTGAAATGTTAACATACTTACGCTCAAGTTTTAGTTTCAAGTTTTAGTTTCTAACTAATCTGGTTAATAAACATAAATGTTTTTATCTTTAAAAAGTGAAATTTCTTGCAGAAAATACATAGATTGTTCATTATTTTTTTTTACTAGTGACAAGCCATTCTACATGTGAAATGTTAACCCTTGTACTGCTGAATATTTTAATCTGCCACACCCACTACGGATTATCAACCAATCTGATTACTTGATGCAAATTATTACAACAAATTCACAATCTGAATGACAAACAATGTAGATCCTGATCAGATGGCTTCTTCAGAAGCCATCTGATCTGGATCTACATTGTTTCAAAGAAAAGGCATATCCGGGCTCAGCAGAACAAGGGTTAACATACTTATGCTCAAGTTTTAGTCTCAAGTTTTAGTTTCTAACTAATCTGGTTAATAAACATACTTGTTTTTTTTTTCTTACACAGTGAAATTTCTTGCAGAAAATACATAGCTTGTTCATTATTTTTTTTTACTAGTGAAAAGCCATTCTACATGTGAAATGTTAACATACTTACACTCAAATTTTAGTCTCAAGTTTTAGTTTCTAACTAATCTTGTTAATAAACATTTTTTTTTTCTTACACAGTGAAATTTCTTGCAGAAAATACAATTTTTTTTTTTTGCGACAAGCCATTCTACATGTGAAATATTAACATACTTACGATCAAGTTTTAGTCTCAAGTTTTAGTTTCTAACTAATCTGGTTAATAAACATACATGTTTTTATCTTACATAGTGAAATTTCTTGCAGAAAATACATAGAGTGTTCATTTTATTTTTTTTTTTACTAGTGACAAGCCATTCTACATGTGATATGTTAACATACCGTATTCGCCCTAATTACCGCACCGTGCGCTTAGTTTTTTAAAAATTGTGTCAAAAAATTGTGGTGAAAAATCGACCTATTAAGCGCACACAAATCATTTTGGGTAACTGTTTTGGCAGTTGAACTGTCTTGTTTCCCGCTTCGCAAATTTCGTCAGGAAAAAAATTGATACTTTCTTAAAACCCACATGCTGATTATTGCAGTTATGCTGTAGCCCTCACATTGGCTTCTTTTGAAAGAAGCCAACTTGTTACATCCATACACAGTAACTATTTTCCCGATCATTTCCGAAATAGACAAGAGGCTCAATGAGCCTAAACCGCTCACCTGAGGAACTTAAGTTTTAACAATTCACAGACTTGACTACTAAATCTGCTAATAGAATCCAGCCCATTGACCCTTACAGGATATAAGTCATGATTATTGCATTGCATTCCAAGTTTGAGACTTCTAGCTTCTATAGTTCCTGAGAAATCTTTGACGAAAATTTAACATTGGTCAAAATGGAGAGAAAGAAGAATGAAAGAACAGATGAACAAATAAGCTGAGAAAGCCCAATGTCTCTTACACAAAATAAGTCATCATTATTCTATTGAATACCAAATTTGATGCTTCTAGCTTTTATAGTTCCTGAGAAATCTTTGATTAAAAATTTAACATTGGTCTATTATCTCTATATGGAGAGAAAGAAGAATGAAGGAACAAATGAACCAGACTAGCTCCAAAACCTAATGCAGCCTTTCCCCTTGCCCAATGGTGCTACACATAAAATTTAAACAAGATTGGTCGACTGCCTTCTGAGATATGCTTCATTGAAAGAGTGGACGACGGATGGACGGACGACAGACGACGGACTCCGAAGCCTTGGTATACTATCGGCTCAGGTGAGCTAAAAATTCAAGTCGCTATTTCTGTCACAACATTTTCCCTACATTAAGTCTATGGGCAAATTTTTTTGTCTCTCAAGGTCACGTAACTCCGAGGTCAATATTCCGATTCGGCCCAAAATCGAACTTAACCGAGATTTTATGCCTGTCCTCATTACCTGCAAGTTTGAAGCTGATATGAATAAAAATAAAGTTGCTATCGTGGTCACAACGTATTTTTTTATGCTCAAGGGCAGGTAACTCCTAGGCAAATATTCCGATTCGGCCCAAAATCGAACTTAACCGAGATTTTATGTCTGTCCTCGATACCTGCAAGTTTGAAGCTGATCTGAAAAAAATTCAAGTCGCTATCGTAGTCGCAACATTTTCCCTAATTAAGTCTATGGGCAAATTTTTTGTCGCTCAAGGTCACGTAACTCCGAGGTCAATATTCCGATTCGGCCCAAAATTGAACTTAACCGAGATTTTATGCCTGTCCTCGTTACCTGCAAGTTTGAAGCTGATATGAATAAAAATAAAGTTGCTATCGTGGTCACAACGTATTTTTTTATGCTCAAGGACAGGTAACTCCAAGGCAAATAATCTGATTCGGCCCAAAATCGAACTTAACCGAGATTTTATGTCTGTCCTTGTTACCTGCAAGTTTGAAGCTGATCTGAAAAAAATTCAAGTCGCTATCGTAGTCACAACATTTTCCCTATGTAAAGTCTATGGGCAAATTTTTTGTCGCTCAAGGTCATGTAACTCCGAGGTCAATATTCCGATTCAAACTTAACTGAGATTTTATGCCTGTCCACGTTACCTGCCTGTTTGAAGCTGATCTGAATAAAAATAAAGTTGCTATCGTGGTCACAACGTATTTTTTTATGCTCAAGGGCAGGTAACTCCAAGGCAAATAATCCGATTCGGCCCAAAATCTAACTTAACCGAGATTTTATGTCTGTCCTTGTTACCTGCAAGTTTGAAGCTGATCTGAAAAAAATTCAAGTCGCTATCGTAGTCGCAACATTTTCCCTAATTAAGTCTATGGGCAAATTTTTTGTCGCTCAAGGTCACGTAACTCCGAGGTCAATATTCCGATTCGGCCCAAAATTGAACTTACCCGAGATTTTATGCCTGTCCTCGTTACCTGCAAAATTGAAGCTGATATGAATAAAAATAAAGTTGCTATCGTGGTCACAACGTATTTTTTTATGCTCAAGGACAGGTAACTCCAAGGCAAATAATCTGATTCGGCCCAAAATCGAACTTAACCGAGATTTTATGTCTGTCCTTGTTACCTGCAAGTTTGAAGCTGATCTGAAAAAAATTCAAGTCGCTATCGTAGTCACAACATTTTCCCTATGTTAAGTCTATGGGCAAATTTTTTGTCGCTCAAGGTCACGTAACTCCGAGGTCAATATTCCGATTCGGCCCAAAATCGAACTTAACCGGGATTTTATGCCTGTCCTCGTTACCTGCAAGTTTGAAGCTGATCTGAATAAAAATAAAGTTGCTATCGTGGTCACAACGTATTTTTTCATGCTCAAGGGCAGGTAACTCCAAGGCAAATAATCTGATTCGGCCCAAAATCGAACATAACCGTGATTTTATGTCTGTCCTCGTTACCTGCAAGTTTGAAGCTGATCTGAAAAAAATTCAAGTCGCTATCGTAGTCACAACATTTTCCCTATGTTAAGTCTATGGGCAAATTTTTTGTCGCTCAAGGTCACGTAACTCCGAGGTCAATATTCCGATTCTGCCCAAAATCGAACTTAACCGAGATTTTATGCCTGTCCTCGTTACTAGCTACAGTGATGACAACATTTTCCCCATGTTAAGTCGATAGGCAATTTTTTTGGGCGCTCAAGGGGACGTAACTCTTGAGTGAATTATCTGATTCGGCCCAAAATCGAACTTGACCGAGATTTTATGCCTGTACTGGTTATCTGCAAGAATGAAGTCGATCAGAAAAAAATTGACGGAGCTAGAGTGATGACAAGCTTTTTCCTATGTGAAGTCTATGGGAGCTAGATGTTGCCATGGCAACCAGAGTTCCACTCAGATCTGCCTGAAAACCTAATGAAGCCTTTCCACTTGCCCAATAATGCGACACATGAAATTTGATCAAAGTTGGCCAAGTAGTCTTTAAGATATACATTTTTGAAATTCCCATTAACCCTAATGCAAAAACACACAAGGGCAGGTAACTCCTAAGTGAATGATCCGATTCTGCCAGTTATCGAACTTGACCGAGATTTCATGGCTGTGCTGGTTATCTGCAAGAATAAAGCCAATCTGAAAATAATTGAAGCAGCTACGGTGATGACAACATTCTCCCCATGTTAAGTCAATAGGCAATTTTTTCAACGCTCAAGGGCACGTAACTCCTGAGTGAAAAATCCGATTCAGCCCAAAATCGAACTTGATCAAGATTTCATGCCTGTCCTCGTTATCTGCAAGAATGAAGTCGATCAGAAAAAAATTGACGGAGCTAGAGTGATGACAAGCTTTTTCCTAACGCTCAAGGGCACGTAACTCCTGAGTGAACTAGAGCTGTCAGTGAAACTGACTAGGGCCCCGGCAGCGCTATCAGAAATTTGTGGATGGACAGACGGACAGACAGACAGACGGACGGACAGAGTGATTACTATAGGGCACCCACACTTTCAGTGCGGGGCCCTAATAATCCGATTCAGCCCAAAATCGAACTTGATCGAGATTTCATGCCTGTCCTCATTATCTGCAAGAATGAAGTCGATCAGAAAAAAATTCACGGAGCTAGAGTGATGACAAGCTTTTTCCTATGTTAAGCCTATGGGAGCTCTTTGTTGCTGTGGCAACCAGAGTTCTCATCCGATCTGCACGAAAACCTAATACAGCCTTTCCCCCTACCTGATAATGGTTCATATGAAATTTGATCAAGGCCGGCCCACTGGTTCCAGAGATATACTTCGTTGAAAGTGTGGACGAAGGACGACGGACGCCGGCTCGTGGTATACTAATACCTCACATGAGCCTTCGGCTCAGGTGAGCTAATAAGATGGGCCTCATGAATATTTAAGATGCCTCTCGGAGCTCCTTTTCTGACTACCTTATGAGTCACGTTATGCAATCGGGTGGGAGTTTGGGTCTGTGCGACCATCCTGTGCCGGCAAATTGCAGCAGGTGCAGAATTTTTTTTTTTTTTTTTTTTTTTTTTTTTTTGCATTTACATTATTTCTAGTTCCCATCTCTCGGGAGATAGTTGGTTGCTTTACACACATTGTATGTCAGCATGATTCCTGATCGGACTTAACCGGTCAGTGCCAATTAAAGTCGCATCTCAGACATTTTGAAATTATTGATAAATTAGTGAAAAAATAATATTGATATGTAACTCGAGATGCATGTTTTTATGCAAAAATCATACTGCCAAAATTAACAGCCTGCAAAGACTGATCGTCCAATGCTTTCATTTCTTTCTTTCTGGTCACATTTGTACATTTTACGTGAACTATCTAATTACTCAATTTTGACACGTGGTTCAAGTGACCCCGCGATAAGATCAAAGATGCCGATGTGGACTAATCCGATTCACCTATTTACACCTATTTACATAAGCAACTGATCTGACAACTCGTACTCAAGGCATTCCACACTACAGGTGGTCAGTTTCTGACACGGGTAATTAACACATTCAGCTGGATTATTATTACCAGATTATCAATTGGTGTTTTTGTAATCAACTTGTTTCCTTTATCGATGGATATTTTTAAATACTTTGATCCTGGAGACGGAGTCAGAAATGTTCGGTAAAAAACAGGGCGAAGTCAACATCTCTTTTGTAGTCTGGTAAGGCGAAGTTCTTGAACTTTGGGCAAGGAAGTTGCCCGAATCTCCCCCTCGGCTGATCCCTGTCAGGTATCTGTGGATTTCATGTGTACCAAAAGGTTTGGGAACCACATTTAAACAAGGAATTAAAGTGTGTATTAGTGCTGTCGAATGAATTTGACAGAAATGCAGTTGCTTTGCCTTCACTGTTGAAGAAATAACGGTAAGTTTTTATAGATTTCCTGTGAAAGCTTCAATGGGAGGTTACTGTAAGGTGTGCACTTATGCAATTTTTGTCAAAAATAGCTTTGCTGTGCGCTTATAGGAGCATGTGCGGTAATTAGGGCGAATACGGTACTTACACTCAAATTTTAGTTTCAAGTTCTAGTTTCTAACTAATCTGGTTAATAAACATTGTTTTTTTTTTCTTAAACAGTGAAATTTCTTGCAGAAAATACAAAAAAGATTAATGGGAATGGGAACGCCTAGGAGATTTTTCTGCCATTTTTCAAAGGGAGACAACTTGCGGGACTTCCTGTTCACTTTTCTATAGGCTCATGGTCAGTCTCACTGAAAAAGGGGTCTACTCTTAAAGGAAAGAATTTGCTCCTAAGGAGCAAATTCTTTCCTTTAAGAGTTGACCCCACATTGACATGGGAGACAAAAATACTTTTGCAGGAGTTGCCTCCCATGAAGGCGTTCACATTCCCCTTAAGCTCAAACAAAGTTAGGTGAATGGATACAATCAAAAGAATTATCATCCATTTTCAAAGACATAAAATTCTAGGAATAATGCCTCTAGGAATAAGAGGATCAACCAAGGAACATTTTTGTGAAATTATTTTGAAAACTTTCCAAAGTTAAGGTGGAGAAGTCCTTTAAAGGTTTTTCTAATTTTAGCTCAAAGAACAGCCCTCTCTGTACTCCTTAAAGAAAAGCCCCCCCCCCTCCCCCACCACCACCTCACCCCCACCCCATGTGATTTTTAGCCCCTCTGTGATTTTAAATAAGTGATTCACTCCACCGTCCTCATTTAATAGTATTCTGTCTGCTCTTTCTTCAAAGATTAGCCCCCCTCTGTGCCCTTTTTTCTATAAAAAGAAAGACAAAATACTTGCAAGCCAAGAGTAATCTCCCCTACAGTGTATCCATTCACTTTAGTAGAAGTATGTTCCTCTTTTTAATATAATAAGAAGAGTATGTAATTCAAGAAAATACTCACCGAGCCTCGTCCATCATTACTCTTGCCTGATCCTCCTCTCTTAGCCTTCTTCCCTCTGTCTTTGCTGTCACCCTTGTTAGCTGAAATGAACACACAACTAGACAATTAGGCGAGGCACTTTAATTTTTATGGTCAAGATAATTCCTTGAGAAACTCTTTTAACACCAAAACACAGGGCTATGTTATATTAATTACCAAAAAAAAGTCCTCAAAAAATATCCGTGCCAGTTCTGAGAAAATTAGGATGTAATCCGCAGAAAAAAAATAAATAAGTAATGGTCCAATAATAGCACCATACACTGTTTAACCGGCTGTAAGGCGAGCTCTCCTCACGCGCAAACAAATGACGTCATTAAAAACAAAATATACGTCACAAGTTGCTAAAGTGCAGTCTATAATTTATTATTAAAAAGAGAACGAAGAAGCTTTCCCTTGATTGATAAATGGAAATATTTGCTCAAAATCGTTCGAGATATGATACACGGAGATTATGCATTTTCCCAAATCTATCCATCTATATGTGTTTGAATCCACAAAATCAAAAGGAAATCCAGTTGAAGGTTTTGCGGACACAAGCAGACGATGCAGACTCCCGCTGCTTTCTATATTCTATTTATTTATTTATTTTTTTAAAGATGCCATTTGTATTTTCCTTGTAGGCTATTGATAAACAAGATCTATGTTCAAGTTGTAAAAATAAACATTTGGGGGGTCTGGGGGTCAGAATGTCTCATGTCAAAATTTAATGTATGGAAGCACATTTGTGCCATCAGAATCAAATCAATTAATATCATAAATATGTGTTTACGGTGTATTCTGGTAACATTGCGCACATAAGATTTTGAAAGCTAAGTGTGACTTTGGGGAAGCAACCACTCAAAAATCACAATCAGAACAATTGCAACACTGTCCTATCTACTTACTGCAATAGAAATTGGCCGCTGAATTTTAAACAGGCAGGAAAAATAATACTAAGAAAAGGGATACCCCCTTGAAATTGATTTACAAATTTTGTCTCCCAACATTGCGCACAATAACTGTTTTGAGCTGATTGAACACAAAGGTTGACCCAAACAACCTTAAAAGGGGCAAAATCCGGATGAGAAAAAATATCTTTCAGCTAATTTTCCATGAGGAATCCATATATGAAATTTCAAAACCCTAGCATACAAGCTTCTAAAGTTATGCTATGCATCACAATGCATACAATGTACCGAAAGTGACAAAGGGCCATTAGCCACACAGTATTTTTTGGAATTTAGTCGAAAGTTAATCAGGACATCTACTCATCAGCACCAATCTTTTCACCAACTTACAAGGTTCTAGCTCCAATAGATTTTGAGATATGTTGCTGACAAGATTTTATAAAAACAAAAATTCAAAGGGCAATAACTTTTGAAACGGACATAATCCGGATAAGAAAAAAATACGTGTTAGCTAATTTTCCATGAAGAATCCATATATGAAATTTCAACGACCTAATATGCACGGTTCTTGCGTTATGCTATGCATCAAAGGCGTAACGGAAGTTCGAATGGACGAACCAGAAGCAATATGCCCCTCCAAAAAAGTTGGGGTCATAAAAAAAAACATTACGAAAACACGCATATTGAAATCTATTGGAAGATTTGATCACCCAAAAATTTCCAGAGAAAATTCTGATGTTTTTCTTATTCATCACGAAAACGAGACGTTGCTTCCAATTTTGTGGGACTTTTACCTGACATTGAGATGAAATGACATCTCAGTCCCTGCCGCCCAATGAATCCAAAAGAGTTTACATGCATGGACAGGCTGACTCGCAGCAACTTTTCTGGACAGGCTTAGACATTCTCAGCGGTTAAACAGTACTAATGTGCGGTCGGTATCAGTTCTGTGCGGAAGCATCATGCAGCTCAATCTATTACTCCAAGCCCAGATCGGACCCTGCCCATAGGGGCTTGAAGAAATATATGGGCTGCATGATGCTTCCACGCAGAGCTGAATCCGGCCCGCACACTAGTACTGGTAAACCGCTTAGATGATCTAAGCCTGTCCAGGAACCGCGGTGCGAGGCGGACCGTCCATGTTAATAAACCCTATTGGTTTCATTGGGCGACAGGGCTTGAGATGTCATTTCATCTCAATGTCGGGTAAAACTCCCACAAAATTGGAAGCAACGTCTCCAAAATGACCTTTAAAGTGTTGACGGGGACATGACCTTTACAGTGTTGACGGGGACGTTAAACCTAAAATCAACCAAACCAAGCCCAGATTGGTGTGGTCGAAAAACACGCCTATATTATATTGACCCCTCCAACCCCACTTTTATATTGTAAAACTGTGGTTTACAGGGATAAACATTAAATTTCTTATATCAGCGCAAAAACATAATTGTGGGTACTCGGCAGAACCGCCAAGTTCAGGCGGTTCTTAGTCGAGCTGCGCAATCTATGTTTTGAGCAGAAATAAGAAAAACATCATTTTTTAATCTTAAAATTGACAATGTTTTTGTTTAGGCGTGTTTCGTAATGTCTGCTCAAAAGTATAGATTGTGGGTACTCGATAGAAACCCCTTCCTCATCGAGTTTTAGTTTATACTAATTTATTTTTGTTCGATTGCGATGAAAGTCTCAAACTTAATCACTCATTACGGATGTTTACACGTGCGCGAGGGAGAGGCAGTTGACTTTTACACCACTGCTACCCATTTACACCTGTGTGGGGTGGGGCAGTGGGGAGTTTTAGGGCGTATACATGTACATTATTTTTCTTATTTCTGCTCAAAGAAGCCTCCATGGTGTAGTGGTTAAGCTACTAACCTCATAAACCAGGAGATATGGGTTCGATCCAAGGGCTTCTCCAGACTCTCAGATGAGTCTTTAAACAGAGGTCCGGTCTCCGTATGTAGGGGTTTCATCAATTGACGGGTACTGGGGATTTTCCCGTTTGCTTAGACATTATTCCCCTGCTATGCTTCATAAATTTGGCTTTATTCAGATAACATTGAAAATCACAATCGTATCTTTCCTTGAAATCTGGATGCCGAAATGTTTTTGAAACCACTGCATATGACATTTGCTGTTGACGGGACGTAAACCTCAAACACACTCACTCACTTAATTCTGCTCAAAACATAGATGAAGCAGTTCTATTGAGTATCAACAATCTCAGAAGTTATATTTTTGAACAGAAAAATAATATATAACCCCTAAACCTCAAGTGTTTCTAGTTTATATATAAAATTGGGTTAGTGGGGGTCAAAATACATAGGCATGTTTTGTGATGTGCCACAGTTTGCTTTTGATTTTCCTTTTTTGATTTTGTTTTATGTGACATTGTTGATAAGATTTGTAAATCCTTATTTGATATCTGTGACTCTTTTTACACTTTATGGTAACTGACACAGTTTAGTTCTACACAAATTAATGTGTGCTTAGCATAGACTCAAGCTTTTTGTAAAGCTAATACTTGTTTTTCCATATTTCACACAAAAATATATAAAAAAAAATAAATTAAAAGAAAACTTTTATCTTCAGAATTTTTAGTATTTTTCCCCAAATAGAAATATTCATTTTGGATGATTTAATGAAGTCAAGTATTAATTGTTTAACATACACCAGTAATATGAATTTTGTCCGGGTTTTTGTGATTTTTCTTCATTTTTCGTATTTTTTCACCTCCCAAAAATACCCTTTCCCCTAGGATTTTTTTTGAGGACTTTTTTTCTATAAATCAGGACACCTTCCTGATACTAAAACTGCTGATAACATTTCTCAAGGAATTAGTTGTGGGTCAAGGGTCATTTCCAGCTAAATGTACTGGCCTAAATGTAGAAATCATTCAACATTCCTTTCTTTATCTGCCTTTATGGCTGTTTGTTTATTTGTTTGAAATTTAACATCCTTGTCAACACTATATAGGTCATTTTGGAGATGTTGCTTCCAATTCTGTCGGATTTTTACCAGACACTGAGACGAAATGACTTCTCAAGCAAGGGTTTATATACATAGACAGTTCCAACTTGCACCACTTTGCTTGGGTAGGCTTAAACCCTCTAAGTGGTTTACCAGTAGTACTCATGTGCAGTTGGTTTCAGCTCTGCGTGGAAGCATCATGCAGCCCAATCTAGTTCTTCAAGACCTGGTGGGCAGGGCCACTGCCTTTATTGAACTTATAAATCCGGACAAAGGTAAGCATCACTGCCAGACCCATTTTATCCCTTTTCCTCAACTCATTTAATAAATTCAATAATACATGAACACTCAAGTAAGATCCTCTATATATAATGCTGAGATCCACAAAAAATGCAGCTTAACTTTGGGACCATGAAAACAATTCAAGATAGGGGTAGGTTTTATAATGGCGGTATCTCATATTTTGTGTCAGGAGGTATCTCGTATTTTGTGTCAGGAGGTATCTCGTATTTTGGGTCAGGAGGTATCTCATATTTTGTGTCAGGACGTATCTCATATTTTGTTTCAGGAGGTATCTCGAATTTTGTGTCAGGAGGTATCTCGTATTTTGTGTCAGGAGGTAGATGTATCTCGTATTTTGGGTCAGGATGTATCTCATATTTTGTGTCAGGAGGTATCTTATATTTTGTTTCAGGAGGTATCTCGTATTTTTGGTCAGGAGGTATCTCGTATTTTGTGTGTACTCATCAAGGGATTGCTATGACTAAACACAGCATATGTTTTCACGATAAGAAAAATCTTCCTAATTATCCGAAATATATTAAATTCTGGAGTTAAGCCTTGTCATGCTGAATATTTCAATTTACTACACTCCACCCCAATTTTCAGCCAGTTGTGTTGCCATGGATTCAGAAGCAGGATGAAAAACAGTATAGATCCTGATCAGCTGGCTTCCTGATCTGGATCCATACTGCTTTCAAACTACCATGCTCATCATGTAAACTACCATGCTCATCATGTAAACTACCATGCTCATCATGTAAACTACCATGCTCATCATGTAAACTACAATGCTCATCATGTTGACTACCATGCTCATCATGTTAACTACCATGCTCATCATGTAAACTACCATGCTCATCATGTAAACAACCATGCTCATCATGTAAACTACCATGCTCATCATGTTGACTACCATGCTCATCATGTAAACTACCATGCTCATCATGTAAACTACCATGCTCATCATGTTAACTACCATGCTCATCATGTAAACTACCATGCTCATCATGTTGACTACCATGCTCATCATGTTAACTACCATGCTCATCATGTTAACTACCATGCTCATCATGTAAACTACCATGCTCATCATGTTAACTACCATGCTCATCATGTAAACTACCATGCTCATCATGTTAACTACCATGCTCATCATGTTAACTACCATGCTCATCATGTAAACTATCATGCTCATCATGTTAACTACAATGCCCATCATGTTAACTACCATGCTCATCATGTAAACTACCATGCTCATCATGTAAACTACCATGCTCATCATGTTAACTACCATGCTCATCATGTTAACTACCATGCTCATCATGTTAACTACCATGCTCATCATGTTAACTACCATGCTCATCATGTAAACTACCATGCTCATCATGTAAACTACCATGCTCATCATGTTGACTACCATGCTCATCATGTTAACTACCATGCTCATCATGTTAACTACCATGCTCATCATATTAACTACCATGCTCATCATGTTAACTACAATGCCCATCATGTTAACTACCATGCTCATCATGTAAACTACCATGCCCATCATGTAAACTACCATGCCCATCATGTTAACTGCCATGCTCATCATGTTAACTACCATGCTCATCATGTAAACTACCATGCTCATCATGTAAACTACCATGCTCATCATGTAAACTACCATGCTCATCATGTTAACTACCATGCTCATCATGTTAACTACCATGCTCATTATGTTAACTTCCATGCTCATCATGTTAACTACCATTCTCATCATGTTAACAAGTGTGTGTAATGAACACCACTATAATACCAACTTTATAGAGAGAAAACTGGGCCAGTTGTTCAAAGCATCGTTAGCTTAACAAGCTCGTTAGTGGTCATATTGTTAACTGTCCTAGCAAGTATAATATCTAAAATTTTGGAATTTTTTCCGGAAAAATTTGAGCAGCTTTTGCATCCGCAAAAGCTGCTCACATTTTTTCAGCAAAAATTTAGCATATTTGCCATATTGAATGATCAAAGTTTTAACGATATGTTAAATAATGACATCCTTAGTTTTGAACAACTAGCCCCTGGTGTTTACTGGGTTTTGCATTATTTTTTCTTATTTCTGCTCCAAGACATAGCCTGTGGGTACTCGTTAGAACCCCCTCAATGAGGCAGTTCTAGCCAGCATATAGAATATGTTTGGAGTATAAATAAGAAAAATAACACAACTTTTCATCAGAAACATAACAGTTTTGAAGCTATAGAATAATGCACTATGTCAAACGGATGTGTTTCCATGATGTAAACAAGCCCTCAGCTTTCAGTCATTATAAATTAACTCAACCCTTGTAATGAAACTCTGCTGCATCAGTGATAGAATATAAAGTAAAATGAACATCTGAGTAAAATGAACACCATCTTATAGTGTTATATACTAACTGTTTATACTGAAATTATCCAGAACATTTCCATTGTCAGATTTTCCATCCCCAAAATATGCAATATAATACACGCTGATATAAAACACAAGCAGTTATACAATAACCACAAAGAAGCCATTTAACAGTAGATTTTAAACCTTCTGGCTAGTGTGTTGTGGATTTATGGTCCAGTAAATAGTTAGTTCTGTCAGTTACCTACATGGGACCTACATGGGACCGGCCCTTATAGCTCAGTGGTAAAGCGTCCGCTTAGGGAATGGGAGGTCGCGGGTTTGATCGCCGGCCGCGCCATAAAATTGTACTAGGCACTCCCTTGGCTGACACTTGCATAATGAGGGGTAGTCCTAGGAAGATAAATGAAGGCAGGTAAGTATTTGTTAAAGGATACTTTGTTTGTCGCAATAAAAGCTCTGTAGAGCTTTATGTTCCTTGTTTCCGATATGCGACGTAAAATAGAGCTTCTTTATCTTTGAGAGGCTATTAGTGGTTTACCAGTGAGATTGCCCTAAGACAGTAACAGACAACAGCCGATGGGTCAATAGTCCTCAATCATCCAGCCATCTCAAGCCGTTTGTGAAGAGATATGGCATTAGATGGAAAAGATAGGATAAAAACAAACAAAAAAACAGCAGCCTACCCATCCCGCACCTGCTGCCTAGGTGCTGAAAGCTATAACGAATACCAAGGCACTGAAAGCTATAACGGATACCCAGGCACTGAAAGCTATAAAGGACACCCAGGCAATGAAAGCTATAAAGGACACCCAGGCACTGAAAGCTATAAAGGAAAACCCGGCATTGAAAGCTATAAAGGACAACCAGGCATTGAAAGCTATAAAGGATACCCAGGCACTGAAAGCTATACAGGATACCCAGGCACTGTAAGCTATAAAAGACACCCAGGCTATGAAAGCAATAAAGGATACCCTGGCACTGGAAGCTATAAAGGACACCCAAGCACTGAAAGCTATAAAGGACACCCAGGCTCTGAAAGCTATAGAGGACACCCAGGCACTGGAAGCTATAAAGGACACCCAGGCACAGAAAGCTATAGAGGACATCCAGGCACTGAAAGCTATAAAGGATACCCAGGCACTGAAAGCTATAGAGGACACCAAGGCACTGAAAGCTATAAAGGATACCCATGCACTGAAAGCTATAAAGGATACCAAGGCACTAAAAGCTATAGAGGACACCCAGGCACTGAAAGCTAGCTATAAAGGATACATAGGCACTGCAAGCTATAAAGGATACAAAGGCACTGAAAGCTATAAAGGACACCCATGCACTGAAAGCTATAAAGGATACCCAGACATTGAAAGCTAGAAAGGCACTGAAAGCCATAAAGGACACCCAGGCACTGTAAGCTATAAAGGACACCTGAGCACTGAAAGCTAGACAGGCACTGTAAGCTATAAGGGATGCCCCGGCACTGAAAGCTATAAAGGACACCCAGGCACTGAAAGTTATAGATGATACCCAGGCACTAAATGCTATAAAGGATACCCAGCCACTAGAAGCTATAAAGGATACCCAGAACCTGAAAGCTATACAGGACACCAAAGCACTGAAAGCTATAAAGGGCACCCCGGCACTGAAAGCTATAAAGGATACCATGGCACTGAAAGCTATAAAGGGTGCCCAGGCACTGAAAGCTATAAAGGACACCCAGGCACTGAAAGCTATAGAGGACACCCAGGCATTGAAAGCTATAAAGGACACCCAGGCACAGAAAGCTATAGAGGATACCCAGGCACTGAAAGCTATAAAGGATACCCAGGCACTGAAAGCTATAAAGGATACCCAGGCACTGAAAGCTATAAAGGATGCCCAGGCACTGAAAGCTATAAAGGATACCCAGGCACTGAAAGCTATAATGGATACCAAGGCACTGAAAGCTATAAAGGACACCCAGGCACTGAAAGCTATAAAGGATGCCCAGTCAATGAAAGCTATAAAGGATGCCCAGCCACTGAAAGCTATAAAGGGTGCCCAGTCACTGAAAGCTATTGAGGATACCCAGGCACTGAAAGCTATAAAGGATACCAAGGCACTGAAAGCTATAAAGGATGCCCAGTCACTGAAAGCTATAGAGGATACCCAGGCACTGGAAGCTATAAAGGATACCCAGGCACTGAAAGCTATAAAGGATGCCCAGGCACTGAAAGCTATAAAGGATACCAAGGCACTGGAAGCTATTAAGGATGGCTAGCCACTAAAAGCTGTAGAAGATATCCAGGCAATGAAAGCTATAAAGGATACCCAGCAACTAAGAGCTATAAAGGATACCCAGACACTGAAAGCTATAAAGGATACCCAGGCAATGAAAGCTATAAAGGATTCCCAGTCACCGAAAGCTATAAAGGTTGCCCAGTCACTGAAAGCTATATAGGATGCCCAGTCACGGAAAGCTATAAAGGATGCCCAGTCACTGAAAGCTATAAAGGGGGCCCAGGCACTGAAAGCTATAAAGGATGCCCAGTCACTGAAAGCTATAGAGGATACCCAGGCACTAAAAGCTATAAAGGATACCCAGGCACTGAAAGCTATAAAGGATACCAAGGCACTGAAAGCTATAAAGGTCACCAAGGCACTGAAAGCTATAAAGGACATCCAGGCGCTGAAAGCTATAAAGGATGCCCAGTCACTGAAAGCTATAGAGGATACCGAGGCACTGAAAGCTATAAAGGACACCCAGGCACTGAAAGCTATAAAGGATACCCAGGCACTGAAAGCTATAAAGGACACCCAGGCACTGAAAGCTATAAATGATGCCCAGGCACTGAAAGCTATAAAGGATACCCAGGCACTGAAAGCTATAAAGGATGCCCAGTCACTGAAAGCTAGAGGATACCCAGTCACTGAAAGCTATAGAAGATACCCAGGGACTGAAAGCTTTAGAGGATACCCAGGCACTGAAAGCTATAAAGCACATACTATCCCTCAGCCCAATGTTCTAGAAAATTTGCTGGTAAATCTGATAATTTAAGTCCATTTTGTTTTGTGTTTTGCCTCTGGCAAATAATCTTTGTAAGCTTTACAAGTAGCTGATCATCTTTTAAGAAAGAAATTTTGTATTTAATTTTTGATAGAAATAGGCATGTCTTGAAGTAAATATATATATTTTCCATTTGAAATACATGTATACCATACAGTTATACCATACAATATACTCCTGCATACATATGTGCATTTTGCCTAGAATCACACTGCACACGTCAATCATATAATGTGCAATAAATACATACCACTTTCTTGTACTGTGTAAACCAAAAACATACAGTAAATCATGAAATTATAATCTTGTACAGTACAGTGGTAAATTATTGAAAATGTACACAAACATTAGATAAAGAATGCTCGAATAAGTTGAAATTCAACCCTTAAGACACGAAAAAAAAAACTACATCTGAAAATGTTATCTGCTTATGTCGTCTGCTTATGTCTTCTGTTGAATTTTTTTTGCAAACTTATGAAAATAGTTTTGCATATAGGCAAACAGTGTGGACCAGATCAGACGGCTCTTAAAGTCTGATCTGGGTCCACACTGTTTGCAAAAATGACTTTTAAAGTAACCGGCAGATGACAAAACAGGCGACAACTGTCGTGATTGGCATTTTATGGGTAAAGAAACAGATCAGCTTTTGTTGAGTAATAAATCACAGTTTGGATGTCAATTGTAGATCAAATCACAAGCTAGATCAGCTTTTGTTGAGTAAAAATTCACAGTTTGGATGTCAGTTGTAGATCAAATCACAAGCTAGATCAGCTTTTGTTGAGTAATAAATCACAGTTTGGATGTCAGTTGTAGATCAAATCACAAGCTAGATCAGCTTTTGTTGAGTAATAAATCACAGTTTGGATGTCAGTTGTAGATCAAATCACAAGCTAGATCAGCTTTTGTTGAGTAATAAATCACAGTTTGGATGTCAGTTGTAGATCAAATCACAAGCACATAGCACAAGTGATTGGTTTACTTACAACTGACCAAAATACAGTGATTTGTTACTCAACAATCACCACATATGAGCTGATCTATATCGATTCTAACACACTTAAAAGTGACAATAATTTTATTATTTCCTACCAATTCTCCCAAGCGTTTGCTGTTGTTAATTCCGCACGTATTTTTGACTGTATCACATGCGTTTATATCCTTTTGTAATGTTTTTGATGCAAGAAAATGTTGTTTCACAGTCTAATGTCTTAGAATCTTTGAGTGATGACATAAAATGGCGCCTTTTGGAGTCATGCTCTTCCGCCTAGAGATTTGTTTCATTGTTTCAGTATAACTCACGGTTCCTTTCCATTGCCCATATAGGCATACCATCTAAAGATTTGTAATTGATCATCGACAAAATCACAACTGTGTTAGATACTGTACGTAATACAGGCCTCATACTGACCCAGCATGTCCATGCCTGAAAGGCCTGATTGTACTGCCTTTAGCCTTATCCTGCCAAACACAACAACCATAACTTTTGCAAACAGTGTACATCCAGATCAGATGGCTTCTGAAGAAGCCATCTGATCAGGATCTACACTGTTTGTCATGCAGTTTGTGAACTGAAAAAATATATTGTGTCAAGTAATTTGATTGGTTGATAAACAACAATGGGAGTGGCTTAATTAATTTACGCATCAGAATAAGGGTTAAGTTAATAAGGCTTTGGACAACCAGACCCTGATTTCTATAATTATCAAAATACTCACATGCCCGAGAACTTGCGCGTTTCCCTTCCTCCTCTGGGTTCATGTCCTTGACAAACTGGAATGCTGGGATAACTGCGTGACCTTTACCAATGGTACTGGCTACCTCTTCCTCGTTATTGAGCACAGCAAGTTTAATATAGACATCAGTCTTACTAGTGTTCATCTGTATACTCGTAAGATGATCCTCTGTTACTTTTACAGCATACCTGGTGGTGGAAATATATAATGTACATCATTGTTTGTTTGTATTATAATTTAACAGCCTAGTCAACACTATTTAGGTCATTTCTGAGCTGGTCAGTTTACCTAGCAACACTTCTCCTGGGCAGCCTTATACGCAAGTGGTTAACCAGTACAGTGCACATTCTTTCGCCCGAAACTGTAAACTGCCCTTCTTGAATCAGCAGAAGGGAGAGAATGACCGTAGAAATAATTTCATGGTTAATCTCCACAAAATAATGTTGCCGACCCCGGCAGCTATCGAACCTGTGTCCTACTGATCACCAGTCTGATGCGCATCTGACTGAGCTACCGAGGCCAGCAATTATGTAAATCATGTGAACAAGTCCGTGAAATGAACACCCCCTAAACCCCCCCTTTATATAGAGAAAACTGGGGTTTAAGGGGGTATACATTATTTTTCTTATTTCTGCTCCAAGACAATGGTTATAGGTACTCATTAGAACTGTCTCAATGAGGCGGTTCTAACGAGCACCCACAACCTATGTTTGCAGTATAAATAAGAAAACTATCACAGATTTTCATCAGAAAATGGCCATTTTGGAGGTGTGCAAAAATGCACTATGTCGCACGGGTGTGTTTTGGTAATGATGAAATGAATGCTATACGTTTTATCTATTAAAAATTTCATAATAGAAATAGATGTACCAGTGCAATAAATATACATAGAAATGTCAAAGGATTGGATGTTGGCCTATATTTATCTTCTCCTCAATGGTGCTGTAGACATATAAATATATGTAACCTATTAAGATTTTACCTTCTTTCTAGTTACCAAAATACATGTACAAGAAGAAGAAAAAGACGAGGAAGAAGAAGTAGAAGAAGAAGAAGTTTATAACTATGACATGCACCAACATTCACATCCTGTCATGTCTTTGCTGCAAATGCCTAGATCCTGTTTAACCTATTTTGTTCCAAACCCCAAAACAGGTACCCTGGCAAACAGTGCAGGTCCAGATCAGACGCCGCAGAATGCGGCGTCTGATCAGGACCTACACTGTTTGCAAAGCTTTCAGCCAATTTCCAAATATTTTTTTAAGGAAACACAACCTGACACCCCTAAATTTTGAAATGGACTACTGCTATGTATAAGGAGGACGATTGCATTTGGTACAAAAGGGGTTAAAAGGTAAGGTGGGTATTTGTTGTGAGCTGAAGGATAACTTTCCTTATTTCTCCATATAACCTATATTGTGGGTATTTATCAGAACTGCCTCTCAAAGGCAGTTCTAACTAGAGAAAGCGACCAGTGGGTCACGTATACCCCCCCGCCAGCGTCACCCTCTGATATATCTTTCGAGCTTGTATCTAATATGAATGAAGTCAAGAAGCTATAAGAATCTATAAATGTGCTTGTAAAAGCTAAACCAAACATAAAATTTCTAAATGGACCAAGGGAGTGAGGGATCAAAGTTAATGAAGCAGCAGGGTGGGATATGCATCAATGAAATCTTTGGACTGGTATGCAACATTGATGCAAGTATCAATTGAATTTTTCTTAGAGTTTAGAACATACAGGCATCTATAAACTTTGTCATAAAACTTTAACCAAATGTAAAATTTCTAAGGTCAAGGTCACCATGGGTGGGGGGCAGGGACTTGCATCACGAAATCGTTTATCAAACATGAAAAGAATCTAACAATGGTTACAGAGATATCAGCAATGAAAAAGGTTGAACACAAAACTTTGACATAAAAGTAGATGAACAGACAGACGGCCCACCCAGGGGCTTGACCCAGGGGCTTAGATATTCCATATGAAAGGTAATGGTATAGAGATATACTTTACCAAACATGAAGAGAATCTAACATGTGGTTACAGAGATATCAGCATTGAAAAAAGGTTTAACACAAAACTTTGACGTAAAAGTAGATGAACATACAGACAGACAGCCCACCCAGGGGCTTAGATATTCCATATGAAAGGTAATGCTATAGAGATATCCTTTACCAAACATGAAGAGAATCTAACATGTGGTTACAGAGATATGAGCTGTCAAAAAGGTTTAATGCAAAACTTTGACGTAAAGGTTGACGAACGATGGGACGGACAGAAGTACGAACGAATGAACGAACTAACGAACGATCCAACGAACGGACGGAAAGACGAAAACTATATACCCCCTGACATACTTCGTAATACTTTATAATGAATACCACAAGATAGGATTTAATGTAGTACCGAAAAAAAAAATCCTTCAATTATCACAAAAAAAAACTAGAAATGGTGTTTGTAAAACACAATGCCCCCAACCTTTGCTTGTCCCTAGATGGCAAAATATTCAACAAATATTGTTAAAGACTCAAAAACATACAACAAGAATTCTGCCGAAGGCTATGTCGCGCCTGTGGGGGCGCAAAGTCACCAAACCATGAAATCTAGGTCGTCAAACATGGATGCCTGCATAAAAATTTCACTCCTAGTTGCAAGCATGTTCCAAGTATCATCAATGAAACTCTTAAAAACAGACTCTTACATCAGGGTGAAAGTTAGGGTTGTCACACTATTTTACAAAGTCAGAAATGGATACTTGCATTGAACTTTCAATTCCTAAATGCAAGCTTGTACCAAAAACAATTATTGAAGCTCTAATAGATCTTGAGAAATGGACTCTTACATTATGGTGAAAGTCAGGGTGGTCGCATTATTCACAAAGTTGGTGAACCATGAAATATGGGTCAAAGACAAATATGGATGCTTGCATTGCAATTCCTAGATGCAAGTTTGTACCAATTATAATTTAAAAAGCTTTAATAGTTTTCGAGAAATGGACTCTTACATTAGAGTGAAAGTCAGGGTGGTCGCAATAATTCACGAAGTCAGTGAACCATGAAATATAGGTCAAGGTCAGATATGGATGCTTGCGTTGAAGTTGCAATGCCTGGATGCAAGTTTGTACCAAGAACGATTAATGAAGCTCTAATAGTTCTCAAGATATGGACTTGCTGACAAGATTTTATTAAAAACGAGAATTCTATGTTTTTTAATTAAAGGGGAAATAATTCAAGAAGGGGAGATAATTTGGACAAGAAAAAAAATACGGGTCAACTATTTTTTCATGAGGAACTCATATATGAAATTTCAAAACACTAGCATACACGGTTCTGAAGATATGCTATGCACCAGAAAGCAACACAATTGAGTAGCAAAAAATTACAAAGGGCCATAACTCTAACAAAATTTTATCGAATTGGTTGAAAATTTAATCAGGTAGTCTCCTCCTTAGTCCCAATCACTATACCAAATATCAAGGCTGTAGCTCAAATACTTTTTGAGATATCTTGCTAACGAGAATTCTATGTTATTTAATTAAAGGGGAAATAATTCAAGAAGGGGAGATAATTTGGACAAGAAAAAAAATACGGGTCAACTATTTTTTCATGAGGAACCCATATATGAAATTTCAAAACACTAGCATACACGGTTCTAAAGATATGCTATGCACCAGAAAGCAACACAATTGAGTGGCAAAAAATTACAAAGGGCCATAACTCTAACAAAATTTTATAGAATTGGTTGAAAATTTAATCAGGTAATCTCCTCCTTAGTCCCAATCACTATACCAAATATCAAGGCTGTAGCTCAAATACTTTTTGAGATATCTTGCTAACGAGAATTCTATGTTATTTAATTAAAGGGGAAATAATTCAAGAAGGGGAGATAATTTGGACAAGAAAAAAAATACGGGTCAACTATTTTTTCATGAGGAACCCATATATGAAATTTCAAAACACTAGCATACACGGTTCTAAAGATATGCTATGCACAAGAAAGCGTGACGTACGAACGGACTAACGGACTAACGGACGAACGGACGAACGGACGGACAAGCCAGAAGCAATATGCCCCCCAACTTTTTTAAAGTTGGGGGCATAAAAACTTGATTCTGAAGGGTTTTTATGTCTCATGAGCAATACTCACCTAAAAACAATGTTTTTACTATTTGGCAAGTAATAATCTCGGATTTCTTTCACACTAAAGCTGCTGTTGACCTCATTACGCAGTGGAGCGGGGAGTGGGGACAATGAACCAATCATCCGCATTCTCCAGACACCGGTCTGTAGAGGCTGGTCTGTGGTACGAGCCTCAGCCACAAATGTGTAACCTTTCTGTAAATAGAAATACATTAAATTATGCTTTAAAAGTTATCATGTAACAGAAACTACACAAAATCACAGAAAAATATGTCAAGAAAGCTTTCAGCAAGTTTCATAAATTTCACATGAAATGAAATGACCTTGAGCGTAAGACTGTTTATCATATAACAATGCAAATCGAATTTTGCTGCCAAAGACTTTCAACAGAAAAGATAAGGTTGTCACATGGCATAATGATGTTTTGTTTGTTTGTTTGATTTGAGGTTTAACAACCCTGTCAACACTGTATAGTTCATTTTGGAGATGATGCTTCCAATTTTGTAGGACTTTTACCCAACATAGAGATGAAACAACATCTCATGCCCTGTCGCCCATTGAAACAAATAGGGTTTGATGTTATGCGCCAGTAACCATGTGTTATTACATGTAATTTTTAACACATGATATCATCCACCAGATAACAGCAAAGTTATATGGGCCCCGTCAAGTGATTTTGGTACTTATCGCCTATGCAAGCAGCGATGGTTCAGGCGAGCCTGCGCATCCACGCAGTCTCGCCAAAACCTTCGCTGCTTGCTCATACAAGCAGTGAATCAAGAGGAACCTTCAGACAGAAAGCCATATCCCTGGCCCCTCTGAATGGCTGGGCATGCGCAGTTAAAATTGGTCATGATGGAATGCTTGAAGACACAAATTCGCTTGGCGGGGCTTGTATGATAAATAGAAGATTTTACACAAGTGGTCAAATCATATGAAATTCATGAAACGAGCCTCTGGCAAGTTTCATGAATTTCATATGAAATGACTTTAAGTGTAAGACTGTTTATAATATGAGCCCCGCCAAGCGAATTTGTGTCTTCGAGCATTCCGTCATGACAAATTTTAACTGCGCATGCCCAGCCATTCAGAGGGTCCAGGGATATGGCTTTCTGTCTGAAGGTTCCTCTTGATTCACTGCTTGTATGAGCGAGAAGCGAAGGTTCTGGCGAGACTGCGCGGATGCGCAGGCTCGCCTGAACCTTCGCTGCTCGCATAGGCGATAAGTACCAAAATCGCTTAACGGGGCCCATATAACAATTGTAATCAGATTTTGTTGCCGAATTCAACAGAAAAGATATGGGTGTAACCAAAGGTTTAATGACGTTACGTGCCAGAAACCATGTGTTATTACACGTATGGTCATACGATTTTTATGACATGATGTTCTCCATTAGATAACAGCGGAGTTATACGATAAATGTATTTTTGTAAGCGCTCCAAATTCTTCAGTTGAAAAATGCTCAAATGTACAAGAATGCAGATTATGTTTCACTAAAAATACTTTACAAGATGAAAAGTTGATTGTCATAATGATCCTAAGTATTGGGATAGATAGCCCTGAGCCAATGAAATCAATTGGGTTTATATGCATGGGCAGTCCAACTTGCGCCACTTTGCCTAGGCAGGCTTATACCCAAGCGGTTTACAAGTACTCATGTGAGGACAGTTTCAGCTCTGCATGGAAGCACCATGCACCCCAATCTATTTCTCCAAGCCCTGATGGACAGGGCCCATTATAGATTATGTGGGCAAAGTAAATTCAAGTGCTGTTAACCCTTAAGATGCCAAGAAAAACGGCATATAAAATGTCATCTGTTTATGTTGTCTGTTTTATCTTCTTTCAAACATTTTTTTTTTAATATTTTTGCATGCAGACAAACAGTGTGTACCCTGATCAGACTGCTTCTAGAGAAGCAGTCTGATCTGGGTACACAATGTTTGCAACAATGACTTTTAAACTAACCAGCAGACAAAAAAGCAGAAGACAATTATTACGATTTGACATTTTAACCATTGTCCTGCTGAGCCCGATATGCCTTATCTTTCAAACAATGAAGATCCAGATCAGATGGCTTCTGATGAAGCCATCTGATCAGCATCTACATTGTTTGCCATTCAAATTGTAAATTTGTTGCAATAATGTGCATCAAGAAATCTGACTGGCTGATAATCAGTAGTGGGTGTGGCATATATAAATATTCAGTAGGTCAAGGGTTAATGGTTAACTCCTAAAATCATAATTCAGACTTCGTAGATGTCCAGTTTTGCTCACAACTTACCCTATTTTTCTTGTAGACATATGGAGCCACTTTCTGGAAGACTCGTGGTATCTCCTCTCCGGTGTCGTTATTGATGACACGTAACATACACGTGTTGATGGGCACATACAGCTTTGGGACTGCTAACATCTCCTCCGAGACATGGAACACTTCCCTGCAACACAAGTACAAGCTTTATCACATAAAATTATCAAGCCCCAAGGTTATAAATAGAGGATATTTACTTTTTTAAGGGGGATACCAAAAATATTTCATCGAGTGTGTTGAAAACATCATAATTTTCACGAGTGCGAAGCACACGTGAAAATTTGGATGTTTTCAACACACGAGATGAAATACTTTTGGTATCCGCCGAAAAAAAGTTAATATTCTTTTTATTTTATAATTTATTAGGACACTTACGGTAATTGATCGATCCGAGACAGTGAAGTCACGATTTTGACCTGGCTACATCCCAACTGTCAGTTTCAAAGCATAAACAAATCGCCATTTTGTAGTCAGCATTTTTAGTTCAAAGAATGCTTTTCAAGGTATGTTACAGAATGCGTTATGCTTATTTGAAGTCCATTTTATTTTTGAAGGCTCTAGGTGACATGCACCCAGGCACTGTACAATCGATTCCATGTGTAGCAGTAGGTCGCGGTCGGTTTAACTTTTCACGTTGAGAAAAAAAACACACACGCTGATTTGAGCACAGATTTCACTAGAACCTCGCACAAATGCTTACTCAGCCCTTCAGTGAACTGGTACGCCTTGTAGACCATTTGTAACAAAGACAGCTAAGCCTTAATCTGTGAGGGAGCATTTTTAAAAATTGTGCCCGAGATGTGTGTCGGCAAAAGAGAGATGTTGAAAATCACATCGCTGGTGTTGTCAGATATGGCACCTGTCCATTTAATTTTAAATATATTCTAATGGCATAAGGAATTATTATTCTTAGTGAATAAAAGGAAAATTAGCCTTTTTTTTTCGACAAGAACGTTAGCAAAAAGTAGTTCCGGCACGCTACAGTGAAATGATATGAATGGTATCAGTCATAAGTGAAATGATAAGATATCATTTCTCTTGTGATTGATATCATTTTTATTAGTTTCAGATAAGCATTGATTTCACTGAGTATAAAATAAATGTTACATGCTAAAGTCACTTGCACATGAAATTTGTCTTGCTCATCAATTTGAAAATTAAATTAAATGAGCAGGACGAAAAAACAATCTCTGCTGATCTGAGCAGGAAAATTGTCTCCATTGATTGTATTTCAATATTTATGAGTATTACAGAATGCATGCTCAACTGAGATGAGCATGAAAAAAGTTTTTATAACCTCAGCCTCAGGGTACAGATGGTCGCAAATGAAAAGTATTATCTAATATATCAGTCAAACTGTTATCACATTACAATAACACATCAGTGTTACCTAGTATTGTTTCTCAAATCTCTAAAACGGTCATTTTTCTGAAACAGTGGTCTTAAAGACCACTTTTGAAGAGTCCCAAAGGTGGTCTCTTACCAGAGGACACTGTATGGAGAAAACACAAAGAAAGAAAAACTGAAACATTTTAAATAATCTTTTTTGAGCAGAATTAGTCTCAATTTTTGGCAGCCTTAACAGCGGAATTTAGAGTGAGTGTTTGAGTTTTAAGTCTCTCCAACAGCTAAGGTCATACGGAGACAGGACCTCAGTTTAAAGACTCATCCAAAAGTCTGGAGAAGCCCGGGATCGATCCTGCGAACCCTGGATTACAAGGCGAGTAGCATAACCACTACAGCACGGAGGCTTCTTATAGCAGAATTTTACTGTACTTCAAACATAGGTTGTGGATGCTCGTTAGAACTGCCTCATTGAGGTGGATCTAACGAGTACCCACAACCTATGTCTTGAAACAGAAATAAGAAAAATAATGCATACCCCTGTAAATCCCAGTTTTCTCTATGTAAAGTGGGGTTTAGAGGTGTGTTCATTACATGAACTTATTTACATAATTCAGTAAATGGTAATTACACTTTTTTCTAAAGATGTATCACTTATACTTGTTTATGCAATTCTGAAGTTTTTCATTAGGACTTGTTTATGCAATTCTGAAGTTTTTCATTAGGATTTGAATAGTATATGTAATTATTCTAACTCTTTCAACACTAACCAGTACATATATCTCTGCAAACAGTGTTGATCCAGATGAGATGGCTCATAATGGGCTGTCTGATCAGGATCAATTCTAAGCCAATGGATATGGCTAAGCTAGGTACAGTAAAATTCCTCTATTAAGACCACCTAAAATTAAGACAAAATCTGCTTTTAAAACCTTATTGAGAAGGTTTCAGTTATTCTTTCTTTGTGTTTTCTACACCCAGCGACTTCAAATAATAGACCACCTTTGGGACTGTTCAAAAGTGGTCTTTAAGACCACTTTTGAACAGTCCCAAAGGTGGTCTTAATTCTATAATTTTACTGTATTTGCAAGGACACGTGTTCAAACTAAAAGACAGAAGAGTAGACTTCAAATCAAGATAAGAAACAATGACAACAGCACAGTCAGATCCTTGGACAAAGACCATTTTGTGGGTCTGTGGAATACGCTAAATATTCAGACAACTCAACAGCGTACCATTCTTGTTCTAAAATTTTAATTGGCACAATTTACTACCCCATGTTGAGTCTAAAAATAGCTGGATGAATGGCAAACAGTGTAGACCCTGATGAGATGCCATATCCTGCGGGGTCTCATCTGGGTCCACATTTTTTGCTCAGGCCTGTCTGTCCGACTACATAGGGTCAATAAGTATACATGGCTGCCAGTAGTACTTCAATGGGTACACAGTTTCATGTGAAAAGGATAAAACAAAAGATCAGTGAACCAAAGCCAAGTTCTAAAGCGCAGCAACATTGTATCTAGTTTATACTAATTTATTTTAGTTCGATTGCAATGGAAGCTTCAAGCTTATTTAATCGCACTCGAACACTCATTCTGGATGTTTTCATGTGTGCGAGAGAGAGGCAGTGACTATTACACCACTACTACCCATTTACACCTGGGTGGAGTGAGGCAGTGTCATTATGTGTCTTGCCCAAGGACGCACCTCGATATCGGGTGCCGGATTCGAACGCACAACCTCTCGATCATGAGTCGAATGCGTTAACCACTGCGCTATAGAGGCTGACATTGTTTCTGATTGCAGCAGTGTACCTGTCTGCAAATACAAGAATTTCAAGACTGTCGAAGCCAGGGCATGTGACTTCCTGGTGACTTTCATGAAAACTATCTACAGCTGCTTATTCAAGAAAAGCAGTTACCACTTACTGGTAGATTAACCCTTATCCTGCTGAATACACTTATTCAGTCAGATTCTTTGAATATCAACCAATCGTATTACTTGATAATTATAGTTTATGCATTCAAATTTGCAATCTGAATGACAAACAGTGTAGATCCTGATCAGATGGCTTCTGAAGAAGCCATCTGATCAGGATCTACACTGTTTGCAAAGGAAGGGATTTTTCATTTTCAGTGAGACAAGGCTTCTTCAGAAACCATCTGATCAGGATCTACTCTGTTTGCAAAGGTAGGGGCTGTTGTGTTCAGCGGGATAGGGGTTAAAGAAAGCAGTCACCACATACTGGTAGAAGTGCAAGAACTTAGCTGAACTTACCTAAATACAACAAACCAGTTATTTGGGGACTGGTCAGGAAACTGTCCCTTATAATCATTGTAGGAGATCTTGTTCCATTCATCCTGGTAGAAGGGATACTTTACCATCAAGTCTGGATCCAACTTAAACATTTGTCTGAAATACAGGTAATTGACATCCTCATATAATGTAATAATATAAATGCTATTTTTATGCATCATTCATTCGTTCAGGTTTAGGCCTTTTCATGTCTGCCATGGCCAAGCGGACAGAACTCCATAACAGAACTGTATTAATGTTCTCTCTCCTTTATGAAATTACATTTCACGAACCAACATTATTACTGATCATTGTAGCTCTCATATTGCAATTACATTATCATTCAAAATTATTACTCTTACCATGCCATAACATTATAACTCAACATTATTTTACTCAATATTATTACTCTGATCTTGTACTAACATTATCACTCAACATTATTTTACCTCTTGACTTGATAGATTTTGTAAGGTAACCGGGCGCTAAAAGCACATAGGGGCTACCCCCATCTCGCTAAATGGGATTAGTTTATGAACTGCTCTTCATAGTTTATGAACTGCTCTTCCCAGGGCCTCCAATGTGCTGGCACTTGTCAATTCGACAGGTGTCAGCTGACCAATGGGAATATACTGAACTCTTAATCGGAGGAAGGCACAAATCGCACCCAAGGTACAGCGTTTGTCCTAAGAAACACAGTTCTATAGCGATTTTAGAATTTTGAGTGCAGGAATCAGACCAAAGACAGGCTCTAGTATGTGATGACGTGTTGCCAATTTCGACTGCCAAATGTGTCAGAGCACAGCCCTGTTTTCGAATGTCTGGCCGAGGAAAAAAGCTAACATACATTATCAGTTCTGGCTTCCATTATTCTCTGCCTCCACCCCTGACATGGCAAAGAAAAAGCCTTCGGTCACGATGCTTGTTAAAGGGTGATAACACATGAAATTTTTGAATTTTGAACAGGCATCTAAAGTGAGCCAGGATGGGTGACTAATAGACCAGCCAATTCCGGCTATTGCAAAAAGTCCTAGTACCCGTGCTCTCATCACGGAGACCTGCCTATGCAAGTGGGGTTCAAAATTGGACAGGTGTGTCTTCGTGATGTGTTTGGAGGTATGTGTTTGTTTGGGAAAGGCAGTGATGAGGCTAATCAGCCGTTTTGCAACCCCGCTAATTTTTATTTTTGAATGGTCTTCCAAAAGGCATTTTTAAGGGACTTCCTATTTCCAAATACCTTGCAAATGGTGGATATTGCCGTTGCCCCGCCTATAAAGATATTTAGCGTGTGACCTGTCCCTGTTTGTATGCTCTGTTCTGGCAGTATTTATGCCTTCGCTTTGCCTACTTCCGGGGACTTCATTCTGTTGGTACCTAGGGGGAGCCCAGTACGGGCTTTCTCCCAGGTGCCCTCAGGATGTTGTCAACATTATTTTACCTCAATATTATTACTCTGATCTTGTACTAACATTATCACTCAACATTATTTTACCTCAATATCATTACTCTGATCTTGTAATAACATTATAACTCAACATTATTTTACTCAATATTATTACAGTTACTATGATCTTGTAATACATTATTTTACTCAATATTATTACAATATTATTACAGTAACTATGATCTTGTAATAACATTATTACTCAACATTATTATTTCATGTTATTTTACTCAACATTATGACCAATCATTACTCAGTATTATTACTTATAATCATGCAATTACATGTACATTATTACTCAACACTGGTACTCAGATCCTTGTAACATTATAACTCAACATTATAACTCTTATTATGCACTGACATAATAACTCTTATAAAAGCTTTTTCGGAAATGACTTAGGGAGATATATGTAAAAAATGTAGTAAATAAGCTACATGGAAACATATACACTCACCATACAGTAAAATTCCTATATTAAGACCACCTTTGGGACTGTTCAAAAGTGGTCTTAAAGACCACTTTTGAACAGTCCCAAAGGTGGTCCCTGGCCAGAAGACACTGTGGCCAGAAAACATGAAGAAATATTAAGCGCACCCTTCAAATTTAGCTTTCAAAAGCAGAATTGGTCTTAATTTTAGGTGGCCTTAACAGCGGAACTTCACTGAATATCTGCTAGCCTTGTGATAGGAAGTAGAAATCTAATTACTTTCTGACGCCTCTAGATTATTGCAATAATATGCTTACCTATACTTTGTCTATTACTGCAATTATTCTTTCTCAAACAGCTTTATTAGCTATTGTTTCACACCTCTCTCATCTTTCACACATTATACCTGAGAATTAAACCCCCCACATGGTCCTGTGACTGTGCTGAAAGTTTGTCAACATCTAAGAAATCCCACCCTGAGATGAGTTTCTTGGCAGAAGTTCTGCACAGAGTTAAGAGGATAGAAGAGAAAGAGATAAAAAGGAATAGTTAACAAAACAGGCAAGAACAGAAAGAAAAACAGAGAAATAGATAAATACACAAACAGAAATACATTACGATAACATCCGTGCAAAATAGTGCATTTTTAACACCCCAAAATGGCTACTTTTCTCATGAAAATCTTTGATATTTTTCTTATAGATGATCAAAACATAGGTTGTGGGTGCTTGTTAGAACCGCCTCAATGAGGCGGTTCTAATGAGTACCCACAACCTTTGTCTTTGAGCAGAAATAAGAAAAATAATGTATACCCCCATAAACCCCAGTTTTCTCTATATGATGTGGGGTTTAGAGGGGTCTTCATTTCACAGAACTGCTCACGTTATGAGATAAATACACAAGACAAAAAGAATAGTCAAAATTTAATGGCTTGGACATGCATGGGGCCTAGACTGGTGAAGTTTGAGCCACTCCCAGGTCAGGAGAGAAATGGTGCAGACATTTTAATCCTTTTCCTGCTGATTAAACTAATTTAGCCACACCCATTCTGACTATCAACCAGTCAAATTAGTTGACATAATGTATTTGTTAAATTCACAAACTTCACAATAAACAGTATAGCTCCAGATCAGATGGTTTCTTCAGAAGCCATCTGATCTGGATCTACACTGTTCTTCAAAGATAGGGGTTGTCCTGTTTAACAGGATAAGGGCAAAGAAATACTTGTACACTCCATACTTTTCAGTTCTGTGGTGTATTCTTTGCTTCCATTCTTTATAGAACATATTTAACAGCCACTTTTTTATCGTCTTTTTGATCGCCCACAAAAAGGTATGTTGAGTGCACTCATTAGAATCACCTCAATGAGGTGATTCTAATGATTACATGCATGCACAACATTCTTTTTTCAAGATAAAATAAGGAAAATGTGTCCTGAATGTGTGGTTTCCAACGCTACTCGTATGTGAAGAATTTGCTAGGAACTCAAGAATGAGCTTGAATCATGGTACACTTTAGTCCATTTAGTACTCTACTCATTATAACACAGTTCTAGTTATAACACGGCCAGGATTTGCCTCCCAAATTGTCATTTTTCCATAATTTCTATATAAAATTATCCCTTTATAACACGGTTCACTTATAACACGGTCCTATTCCATGCATCCAAAACATAGCGTCACAAAGAGACTGCCCTGTAAATGAGCCCAGGCAAAGCGGTGCAAGTTGGCCCGTCCATGTTTATAAACCCTATTGGTTTCATTGGGCGACAGGTCTTGAGATGTCATTTCATCTCAATGACGGGTAAAAGTCCCACAAAATTGGAAGCAACGTCTCCAAAATTACCTAAACAGTGTTGACTGGGATGTTAAAATAAAACAAAAACAAACTAACAAAAATGAATAGATTATAGAGAACAAGATGTGTCTGTGCAACGCTGATGCCCGTGACAAGCGTCAAGGTCATAAGGTAAAAAATAATGTTACCAATTGAAAGGTCTTGCCACAAGAAATGAGCATTTGAAATATGAAAGCCCTATCACTAACCAATCTTTATTTCTCTGAAGCTATCCTGTTAAGAATGATTATTAGTTAGGATCACTAGAACAAGAGCCCCTACCTGAAGAGAAACAAGCCCGGGTGGTCAGGGTTAGTGACATCTAGAATCTGTTCTATTAAGGCCCAAGATCTCTGCAAGTTCTGTAACACTTTGGCATTTTCCTCAGACCCTGCAACAAGTACATATATAGTAAAACCGGTCTTAGTGGCCACCTCTATTAAGCAAGCAACCTGTCTTAAGCAAGCAAGCACTAGGTTCCTGAAAAAGGCCAATGCATTAAATTTTACCTGTATTAAGCAAGCACCTGTCTTCAGCAAGCACATTTTGGCTATCCCTTAGGCGCTTGCTTAATACAGGTTGGACTGTATACACGTTATCCCTTATCCTGCTGAATATTCAATTTAGCCATGCCCATTCCAGACTTTGAACCAATCAGATTACTTGATGTAATTTATTCCTACAAATTCATTAACTGAATGTCAAACAGTGTAGATCCTGATCAGATGGCTTCTTCAGAAGCCATCTGATCTGGATCTACACTGTTTGCAAAGATATGGGATGTCATGATCAGCAGGATAAGAGTTATTACCTTAGTTTGTTTTGAGTTCTACGTCCCACCATCACCAACAGCCAACGTCATATGAATATGTGACCTTGGTTTAAAGACTAATCAGAAATTCTGAGTATTATCAATAATAAGAAAGGATGCACTTCACATATTTCTATCATTTTAGATTAACCCTAGTCCCGCTGTTCATGACAATCCTTACTTTTGCAAACAGTGTAGATCCAGATCAGATGGCTACTGAAGAAGCCATCTGATCAGGATCTACACTGTTTGACATTCAGTTTAAGACTTTGCAGCAATAAGTTACATCCAGTAATCTGATTGGTTCAAATGCTGAAATGGGTGTAGCTAAATTAATAATTCAGCAGGTTAAGGGTTAAGTTGATTGGTTTGGGGTATAATGGCCCAGACAACACTATACAGGTCATGCTGAACCTGTCAGTTTACCTTACCTGAATCAGTGGAAGGCAGAGTATTATATTCTATTGGAGTTTAACAGCCCAGTCAACATTATTTAGGCAATTTTTGAGCCGGTCAGTTTACCTATCCACACTTTACCTGGGCAGGCTTATACGTAAGCGGTTAACCAGTACAGTGCACATTCTTTTGTCAGTAACTGACAACTGCCCTTCTTGGATCAGCGAAAGGGAGAGAATGACTGTAGAAAAGATTTCATGATCAATCTCCATGAAAGAATGTTACCCACCCTGGCAGGTATCGAACCCACGTCGTCTGATCACCAGTCAGATGCGCACAGACTAAGCTACAGAGGCCAGCAAAAAGCAGAGAACTTAGCAGAATATGTTTCATGATCAATATTGCTGAACCAGGCGAGGATTGAACCAGCAACCTCAAGATCAAGAGTGGAATGTGCATCCTATTGAGCCACAGAAGCTGGCTGCCATTTTAAAAAGCAGATAACATTTCTAACTTCCTGATTTTCCTCTTGTAAAACTTAAATCTTTCAGGAAAGTTGTTTTCTTTGTGAGGAAAGAATTTGCAAACTGTGTAGGCCCTGATCAGATGCCACATTTTGCAGCATCTGATCTGGACCTGCACTGTTTGCCTATTACCTATTTTGGGGATTCTGGTACAAAATGGGTTAATGCTCTGCCTGCTGGGTATTCTTTTCAGCAGACGACACTTTGAAATAGTTTTCTTATTTTAAGAAAAATATGAGCAGTTTGTTGTCTACTGAATTAGCCAAGGCACTAGTAAAGGTTAAACACAAAGATATCTGTATACAGAGTGGATACACAGGCTGCATTGAGTCTTTGCTGAAAGCTCAAACTTGAAGTCCACTTTTTATTTTGACCAATCTGAATTCATGTTTTCTTTGTAGTTGGTTTATTTATTTTATTTTTTTTTTTCATAAAATAGAAGTGGAGGCAATGATCAGGAATTGATACAACTAGAATTTGTTTTTCTACAAAAACACAGATGTCTCCCCCATTTTTTACCTCTAAGTATAACCTTGACATTGGAGGTATTGAGCTGGGTCTTGTGTGCAACACATCATCTAATGAAGATGAACATTTCTGCAATGTAACTATAAAAATGTTCAAAGAAAAATATAAAAGTTATTGGTCAAACACAAAAAAAGCCCTTTTTTACCTTTGACCTCTATGGCCTTGACCTTTGAGGTACAACACATCGTCTCATGATGGTTAACATTTCTGCCAAGTAATTTCATAATCCATCAAAGAATAAGGAAGTTATTGACTGTCCCTTTTTTACCTTTGACCTCTAGGTATGACCTTGACATTGATGGTATGGACCTTGGTCTTGCACATGACTCATGGTCTAATGACGGTGAACATTTATGCATGGTTACTTTATAAAGTCCATCCAGAAATAAAAAAAGTTATTGACTGGACACAAAAAAAAAACCAATCTTTTTTACCACTGACCTCTTAGTATTACCTTGATCTTGGAGGTACTGACCTGGGTCTAGTGTGCACCACATCGTCTCATGATGGTTAACATTTCTGCCAAGTAATTTCACAATCTATCCAGGAATAAGAAAGTTATTGACTGAACACTAAAAAAGGCCCCTTTTTGTCCTTTGACCTCTTAGTACGACCTTGACATTTGAGGTACCAACTTGGGTCATGCAGGCAACACATTGTCTCATGGTGGTTAACATTTCTGCCAAGTAATTTCAAAATCCATCTAAAAATAGAAAGTTATTGACAGAATACAAAAAAGGCCCCCTTTTTACCTTAAACTTCTATGTTTGACCTTGACCTTTCAGGTACCAAACTGGGTCATGCGTGCAACACATCATCTCATGGTGATTAACATTTCTGCCAAGGAATTTCAAAATCCATCAAAAAAAAAGAAAGTTATTGACCAAACACGAAAAAAGGCCCCTTTTTTTACCTTTGACCTCTATGTATGACCTTGACATTTTAGGTACCAAACTGAATCATGCATGCAACACATCATCTCATGATAGTTAACATTTTTGGCAAATAACTTCAAATTCTATCTTAAGATAAGTAAGTTATTGACAAAACCCGAAAAAAAGGTCCCTTTTTTGACCTTTGACCTCTAAGTATGACCTTGACCTTTGAGGTACCAATCTGGGTCATGCATGCAACACATCGTCTTATATCAGTTAACATTTCTGCCAAGTGATTTCAAAATCCATCTCAAAATAAGAAAGTTATTGACCAAACACGAAAAAAAGGCCCCTTATTTGACCTTTGACCTCTAAGTATGACCTTGACCTTTGAGGTACCAACCTGCCTCATGCGCACCACACATCATCTCATGGTTGTTAATATTTCTGCCAAGTAATTTTAAAATCCATCTCAAAATGAGAAAGTTATTGACCAAATACAAAAAAGTCCCCTTTTTTGACCTTTGACCTCTAAGTATGACCTTGACCTTTGAGGTACCAACCTGCCTCATGCGCACCACACACCATCTCATGGTTGTTAATATTTCTGCCAAGTAATTTTAAAATCCATCTCAAAATGAGAAAGTTATTGACCAAATACGAAAAAAGGCCCCTTTTTTGACCTTTGACCTCTAAGTATGACCTTGAGGTACCGACCTGCCTCATGCGCACCACACATCGCCTTATGGTTGTTAATATTTCTGCCAAGTAATTTTAAAATCCATCTGAAAATAAGAAAGTTATTGACCGGACATGATTTGCCCATACATTAATACATACCGACAAACTTCCAAGCGAGATAATTCAAAAAGTATAAATGCGAGAGTTATAGTTCTTGCGCACTGCATGTCGTCTAATGCTGATTAGTAATTATACTAAGTTTCGTGAAGATAGCTCTAACGGTTTTCAAGTTATAGAGCGGACACGAAAGTGTGACAGACGGACAGACAGACGCCCGGGGGAAAAACAATATGTCTCTCCGAAAAAAAAATTTTCGGGGGGAGACATAATTAACCCACAGCTCCCATCAGAGACACCAAAGGGAAAGAAACACAAACATGAAACAACAGACCCTAATGGAAACATCAATAGTGGAAAGCCAAAAGGACAGTTACTTTCCCACAAAACTGCCAATAGGTTATCCAAAATAAAATAATATAAGCGACACAACCCAAAGACAAACTGTAACAAAAATAAAAACTTTACAAGAATGAACCAGTGTGACAAGAAATCATCTGTGGAAAGTGTCATTCCTGTTCCAATTTTATCAGTGTTGACTAGGAGTGTAACTATGCATCGGACCATCAATGCATTGCGATAGGCACTGGGCCGATAGTACTGCATCGATGGTAAAGTTAAACATCGATGGCTATCGCCGATAGTGTTTTGAACTATCGATAGTTTCGATAGTTTTCTATATCACAAGTTTTTCAGATAATTCCCAAAGTTGTTTTCATTCTAATATAATTTATATTCTTTATTACCACCTACGTCTTGTACCCGGTCAAGCATCAAACTGTACATTGTCCTAATTATAATCCAATAATCTCCTGTGTACGGGAGACAACGGCTGCTTGTCGCCAGATAAAGGCAATAAAATTCCAACCGAATCGAGGTTTGGCGGTCGTGTTTTGGCGGTAGCTTGCAGGTACATTGTGTTTATGCATCCTATTTTGTTACACATTATCAACTTAACACCCAATGTCCGTATAAGGTCAGAACGCTGAATATTCCTTCATTGAACTGGTAAATTTACAACTTTCTGAAGCATATTTCAACAGCACTTTGATGTTAATTGATTTCGAAATAACTGACACGGACCACCACCCATATTTTGATTACGCTAATCTGCAAGCTGTCTGTAAGCCAGTGATAAGAGAAGCGATAATAAATGCGTGTTTACACAGTGGTATTTATTATCAAAGGGTGCCGCCCGCATTAATTAGCACATGAAGCATGGAAAGTCCGCACGTGTCACTACCGCTTCAAAAGATGCAAAAAAATGTTCTGGTTGATGTTTTAGAGGATTCTTATTTTGTCAATAACAGACATCAAAGGAAATGAAATACGTGCCGTCCTGCAAAGAACGTTTATTATTTGGGCATCCAGACATGTTTATACAGCCGAGGAATTAATTTTGAATCTTGGACACCGGGCACTGTTTATTTGTATTGCTAAAATATTTCAAAAGATTTTACCAAACAACAAAAGGAAAATACAAATGATGTTTTGAAAAAAAAAAAACATTACACAATGAAAATGATGGAAAATTAGATAAGTTGGCAGATGCAAGAATGTCGGGATGACATTGTAAGGCATGTTCGGCACGTTACTGATGATGTCATCGGTCGACCGGGGCCGATTTGGATATAAAAGTTCTTTAGCCCTGATCTCAAAGGTGTTCCGTTTAACAAACGCATGCGATCGATTGTATACCGAAACACAGAGACTTATATTAAAAATTTCCTCAGATTTTCGGTCTTAACATTCAAATCTAACTTCCCAAAACACAGGTTCTGGTGTATGGATTCGTTTGACGTGTCATCGGTAACAATTCTGATTCTAAATCGTATGCATTGCTGACATAGTTTTTCAGCTATCTACTATTTATTTTAATGCAGCGTATTTCTTTCATAACCGATAAAAAATATTTTCTCAATAGCTAAACGGTTGTGGATAGAGTGGATAGAAAACAGCCCCCTGCACAATTCCCGATTCATACCCGGAAGCTCGACCCGTGTCACCAACAACAGCATACAGATGTGTTTACAGATGTGTTTACACAAATTAAAGCGTTCGACTTTTCCCACCATGCGTCTGCTATTTTGGCGCCAAAATATAGCCATGCACGAGGCAGTAGAATAGTCTGTTTTTATTAATATGCATACATATACCGATAGATGAAGCTAATCGTCTTAGGAGCGATTTGATTGTGGATTAAATTTTATGATTGAGGGATAAATGCAAACTAGAGACATAACTTGATCTTATTTTCACACCTTGTCACGCGGAACATTATAGGCTTATCGGTAGCGCCGGAGGCTTGTGTTTACAGTGTAATTATAGAATAGACTGCATATCCGGCGTTTATTACACGATTCGGTTAACTAACATGGTCGGTTTGGTTGGACAGTGTTATAACGAGGTTAAGGTGTATTTAGTCACATTGTCAAGCCTGAAGTTTGTTTGAAGACAAGCAAAGATTTCATTGCCTTCGTGAAGAGCTTACATTTATTTTGATTAAGAAACTGATTTCACAGTCTCACTGTTAATTGATACATTTTACTTGGCTACTTCTATTAAAATGAGTCTCCCGGCTCTTCCGGAAGGATTTACACTTAAAGGAAAAAAGATGCTTCTGGGGAGCTGTTTCCTCTTCATGTAGGGCAGACAGAAAAGCAAACAGGAGTTTACAACAGGTGTCCCTCTTGTGTAAATTATCTTGTTTATTTCTTGTATGCAGATAAAGCATACAGAAAACAGTTTGAAGGATTGAATAGTTTTTATCTCCTTCTCAAACAAGAAAATATGTTTCAGGCAATAGTATCGCAATAGTATTGCAATAGTAGTCAGCAATAGTTATAGTATCGCAATGGTTATTCCTGCAATGTCAATACTATCGCAATAGTCATTTTCTGACTATCGTTACATCCCTAGTGTTGACTATATGTTTGTTTGTTTGATTTGAGGTTTAACGTCCCCGTCAACACTGTAAAGGTCATTTTGGAGACGTTGCTTCCAATTTTGTGGGACTTTTACCCGACATTGAGATGAAATGAAATGACATCTCAAGCCCTGTTGCCCAATGAAACCAATAGGGTTTATTAGCATGGACGATCCGCCTCTCACCGCGGTTCCTGGACAGGCATATATCCTCTAAGCGGTTAACCAATACTAGTGTGCGGGCCGGATTCAGCTCTGCGTGGAAGCATCATGCAGCCCATGTATTTCTTCAAGCCCCTATTGGCGGGGGCGGCTTGACTATATGTAGTCAGAAAATAATACAACCATATATTTTAATATATTTTAGCGTACCTGGTGTCCTGGCTGCCTTAATCTTTCTCACCCAGTAGCCCTTCCATTGTTTCTGTATCTTCACCATGGCAACCTGCTCCTCTGTTGTCACTTGTCTGAAACAGTCATAAACAATCCTATAACTCTTAACCCTTAAGGGGAAGGTAAACACCTGGCACATTTTTTCCACCATTTTTCAAAGGGAGACTACTTTCAGGACTTCTTGTTTGCTTTTCTACAAGCCCTGTCCCACTGAAAAATGGGTCTAGTCTTAAAGGAAAGAATTTGCTCCCGAGGTCTTAAAGGAAAGAATTTGCTCCTCGGGAGCAAATTCTTTCCTTTAAGAGTTGACCCCTATTGACATGGGAGACTAAAATATTTTTGCAGGAGTTGCCTCCCCTGCAGGTGTTCCCATTCCCCTTAAGACGCCAAAAAAAAAACTACATCTGAAAATGTTGTCTGCTTATGTCGTCTGCTGATTTTTTTGCAAACTTTTTTAAAAAATATTTTTGCATACAGGCAAACAGTATGGGCCCAGATCAGACTACTCTTACAGGAACAGTCTGATCTGGGTCCACACTGTTTGCAAAAAATTACTTTTAAGGTAACCGGCAGATGGCAAAGCAGACAGCAATTGTCGTGATCAGCATTTTATGGGTTAATACTGGGACAGGCACCAAGGTTATAAAAAACGTTTTTTTTTATGCTGAACTCAACTAAGCATGAAAGTTTTTGTGCTTGTTCATTTTAACCCTTGTCCTGCTGAATAAATTTAGCCGCACTCATTTCTAATTATCATTGATATAATTAATGCTTTCATTCCATTCCAAAACTGAGCAACAAAACACATGTAGATTCGGATCAGATGGCGTCTCTAAACTGTTTGCAAATGATCAGCATGAAAATGGTTAAAATACAAATCATAAGGCTTTTTGAATGCAAAGAAATCATATTTTTTCCTGTTCATAAATTTTCCTGTTCAGTTAAACATGTCATAGTGGCCACCTCTATTAAGCAAGCCACCTGTCTTAAGCAAGCATGTCTTCAGTTCCCGAAAAAGGAAAATATGTTAAAATTTTTACCTGTAAGCACCTGTCTTTAAAAAAAGCACATTTTGATCATCCCTAAAGTGCTTGCTTAATACAGGTTGGACTGTATCAAAGGGCCAACACAACTGTTGGTAATTTAGGAGATATTATTAATTGATTATCCTATATTACACAAGGTCAACCAATATTCAAAAATCATAAATCATGTTTTTAATTGCATCAATTAATAAAATTATCATTAATCAAGTAATTTCGTATTGGCCCAGTTACAGGTCCTCGGTCAGCTGTATTGGCCTCGGCCTTCGGCCTCGTATCAATACAGCAGACCTCGGACCTGTAACTTGGCCAATACGAAATTATTTGATTAATAACATTATATTAGCAGGACTAATTCCATGCTCAGCTGAGTTGAGCATAATAAAGTTGTATAACCTTGACTGTCAGGCCCTGAGTTATGGACCTTTGTTGTGAACAGCAAGCATTCTTGTTCCACATTTTCTAATGTTCATTGACATTATTATCCTCTTTACATGATCCTCTTAACAAAATAATATTTAATCTTCCTAAAATCTGTAGAACATAACTGGATTCTGCTGATGCATCAAAACAAGCAGAAAAGCAAATAGCAAAGACCCAGCAAAGATTTCTCATAAAGTTTGATCTTGATCTCCACTGTCTGTGGTAGCTCTGTGGTTAGAGCACTTGCCTCTGATGCTAAAGGTCCCCGGTTCGATACCTGACAGCGGCAATAAAATTGTGTTGTCCAAACATGCTCCAGTGGCATCATTTGCTGGGACGAATGCCACAAAGTGCACTGTCCTTCGGATCGGGATGTTAACTGGAGGCCCCCAGTGCAGGGAGAAAGTTAAAGATCCCTGCCATAATTGTAGGCTTTCATCCTGCAAATCTGGAGTGTATGCAATGTACACTAGCGGAAAATGAAATACCCATGAGAGTGTAGGCAGTATTCGAAGAAAGAAAGAAAGTCTGTGGTCTGTGTTTAACCTTCCATTTTCCCACATTAAGTATACTGTGTGTGTTTGATTTTTGTGTCCCACCAACAGCAAAGGTCATACTGAGGGGACCTCCACTTAAAGACTCATCTTAAAGTCTAGAGAAGCCTGGGAACCTTCGACCCCTGGTTTATGAGGCGAATAGTATAACCACTACACCATGGAGGCTTCTGACATTAAGTGTACTAATAGCAAGATTCTTTGATTAGTTTTCCCACAATACATATACAAATTAGAGGAATTCTGAGATCCTCATGACTTCATCTTATGATAGCATACATCTATATGATATTGGCTGTAGCAAGTGAAAAAGGGTCTCTGAGCATGTAAGCCCAGCAAAGACTGTTTCTGGGCAGACTGATCAAAGTCTTCACTCAAGATGCCTGTTCAGATGCAGACAGGAAAGCAGAGAAGACTATAATAATCTGACTGTGTAAGCAGGCTGACTTTTGTCTTCACTGAGTGCTTATATTCAAATACCCCTTTTCACATGGCAAAGCTCATATGTTGCTTTTCATGGGACTGTCAATGAGGTGGTTCTTACAAGAAACTACAATCAATCTATGCTTTCTTTTGAGCAAATTACCCCAATGATTCAAAGTATTGGGACACATAGGCCTAAGCAAACAGTGCAGTCCCAGATCAGACTGCTCCTGAAGTCTGATCAGGATCTACAATGATTGCCATTCCGTCTGCACCTTTTGGACTCTGCTGGATCATGAAACCAATTTGTTAAAATTTTAGGAGACTTTTACCTTGAGATCATGGCCATGGGGAGGGATATTGGTGAATAAAACTTTGGACCAATATCTATCAGCATACCAAATATGAACCAAATCCATCATATGGTTTGCAAAATATTAGCTCTTAACCCTTGTCCTGCTGAACCCGGATATGTCTTTACTTTCAAACAATCCAGATCCAGATCAGATGGCTTCTGAAGAAGCCATCTGATCAGGATCATCATTGTTTGTCATTTAGTTTATGAATTTGTCGCAATAATTTGCATCAAGTAATCTGATTGGTTGATATTCAGTGGTGGGTGTGGCATATTTAAATATTCCGCAGGACAAGGGTTAACTCTTCCGCCACCAAATATATAGTGAAAAGTTCCAGACAGTGCAAAATATTTTTTACAATTGGAATAAGATTGGATTGTCATAGGAAATTGCTTATTTCTTTGCAAATAATAAAGATACTGAGCTCAAATTTGAACTACATAAATAATATATGCTTCTTAAAATTTTGCAAAAAAATATTTTATACAAAAAATAAAATTTTATGGACAAAAAACATCCAAATGATCATAATGGGTTAAGTATCAAGACATCATTGGTGTCATCTATGTGTTCTCTGTGTTTGTTTGTTTGGTTTGAGGTTTGTCCCAATCAACACTATTTAGGTCATTTTGGAGATGTTGCTTCCAATTTTGTGGCACTTTTCCTGACACTGAGATGAAATGACATCTCAAGCCCTGCCGCCCAATGAAACCAATAAAGATTTATATGCATGGATGGACCAATCCGCATCACTTTACCTGGGCAGGCTTTGACCTCCTAAGTGGTTTACCAGTACTCGTGTATGGTTGGTTTCAGTTCTGCTTGGAAGCATCATGCAGCCTAATCTATTTCTCCAAGCCCTGTTTAGCGGGGGCAGGTTCTCCTGTGTGATCTCTGGCATTATCAATGTCATTTAACAAGAAAACGAGCATATCTTCTTTATATATATATCCTTCTTTTAATCCTCAGCACCATTTCGGATGGGCAAAATCTGGAAAATGTTTTTTTACGAACTTTCAAAACACATTTTTTTATTTTCCACTTTCGATCTGAAACCTTAAATCAGCGGTTAATAACAACATAGAGCAAGGTTAAATATAGGATGCAGCGTTCTGTGATATTCAACAGCTTGTGTGACACTTAATTTACAGGGTTAAAAGCTGATAACATACTTTGTTGACGAAAGTCGCCTTTGGCGCTCTGCCAGGCTGTAGACGAGAATCGCCTATGGGGGCGAAAGGGTTAAAAAAATCTTGAATGTACATGTGGATGCTGACACAGATTCCAATGCAGACACCGAAAATAATGCTAATGCACACGCCTGTGGGCGGGTAAATATCTCATCCAGGCAATCTAAAAACTAACACCAGATGTACAAATCAACAAGCCAAGGCTGCTAAAGAGCTCCTATACATGCATAATAAGCAAAAACATTTTCTACAAAATGTTTCACTATGCAGTAAAATGACAATACTTCATAGATGTTGCAAAATTTGAAAAAAAAAAAAAAAAGGTTTTCATATTGCCCTATTATTTTTCCCCACTAAAACAACAAATTCTACAAGCAAAATAAAGTTAACCCTTAATTTGCTGTTCACGACAACCCTATCTTTGCAAACAGTGTAGATCCAGATCAGATGGCTTCTGAAGATATATACTGTTTGGCATTTAGTTTATGAATTTGCAGCAATAAATTACATCAAGTAATTTGATTGGTTGATAGACAGAAATGGGTGTGGCTTAAATGAATATTCAGCAAGAAAAGGGTTAATGTTCCAAGTCAAAACGGAGACCACTAAATTGCATTTCAGTAGCTGCATCAAATCCCAATAACCATGCATGCAAATGCAGAGTCTTGCCAGGCGCTTTGCCTGTTTTCATAAAATATGAACTCAAGACCATTTATGTGAACCCCGACTCTAAGAATGCTTCAGGAAGCATAAAACTATAAGCTTTTCAAAAACATTTTGAAAACAAGTTCAAGTCAAAATTCACCCCCATTTTTACAACACATTTTGTTCATGCATTTTTTTGTTATTTTATTTGTTTATTATTTTTTTTTTAATTTTGCATACTAAGGATAATCATGTCAAAGCTTTAAAAACTGACAAACTTCTTGCAAGTCCAGCAGCTAGCCAACAATCAGTCAGTTCTGTTTCGTTTAGTTGCAGTTCTTATGAATTTCTACTGTGAGTTTTGTTTGTTTGTATTTGAGTTTAATGGCCCAGTCAACACTATATAGGTCATTTTTGAGTCCCACACTTTTCCTGGGCAAGCTTATATGTAAGCAGTTAACCAGTACAGTGCACATTCTTCCCCCAGAAATGGACAACTGTCCTTGAATCAGCAGAAGGGAGAGAATGACCATTGATCTGAAAGATGTTACCGACCTGGCAGGTATCGAACACGCGCCCTCCTGATCACCAGTCAAGATGCAAATCCGACTGAGCTACCTAGGCCGGCTCTACTGTGAGTTAATCCAGACTACATTGCTCATAATACAAGTTCTCAATAATAACCATTCTGGAGCTATTTGCTTTGTGTAGAATCTATCAAGAAGATTTAACTCTTATCATGCTGTTCAAGACAACCCCTATCTTTGGAAACAGTGTAGATCCAGATCAGATGGCTTCTGATGAAGCCATCTGATCAGGATCTACACTGTTTGGCATTCAGTTTATGAATTTGTAGCAATAAATTACATCAAGTAATTTTATTGGATGATAGAGAGAAATGGGTGTGGCTTAAATGAATATTCAGCAAGATAAGGGTTAATGTATCTTGGACTGTTTAATCATTGGTGTTTTGTTCAGCTGTTTCATAGCAGGCAACTACATGTATGATATTATTTAGCCAAGATACTGTTACACCTGACAACTGCTAAGGTTTTCAATTTTCTCTCCTTTCAGAGGAGCTGGTGACTATGACATGGATTTGATAGATTGTTGTGGTTTAACAAGTCAACCCTTGTGGGCCCTTCTGTCATCTCCAAGAGAAAGGGAGGAAAGAGATATAAGAGACAGTAGAGGAGAGGAAAGTGAAGGACAGGTCTTACGACATGAAAGCTGTAACAAAGGAAAGAAGCATAGCCTGAAAAAATCCACGCCTAAGGTGGGTTTCGAACCCGGGCCGCTCGGGTGAGAATCCAGTGCTCTAACCGCTGAGCCACAAAGAGTCGACTCCCTGAAGCAGTTGTCAGAGAGTGGTTATAAACCTAGAAGCTATGCATATGATCTACCAAGGTAGATAATGGAAGGGAGGTAACACACCCCCTCTTCAAGGAAGTCATCATTTATGATGACGTGAAGGATGCCAACTTCGGCACAAGCCAATTCTGGCATGTAAAGTCTAATCTCGGACAAGCCCCCATCTTACGACATGAAAGCCGTAACAAAGGAAAGAAGCATAGCCTGAAAAACTCCCCGCCTATGGTGGGATTCGAACCCGGGCCGCTCGGGTGATAGTCCAGTATATATATAGATTATGCTCCAACGGCGATATACCTCACTTTCTTCCGCTATATCACCGATTGGAGCATATATATTATACCACAATTTTCCAACGGCGATACAAACTATATCGCCGACTTCAATCGGCGATATACCTCACTTTCTTTCGCTATATCACCGATTGAAGCACTTTACATATATATAATATACCACAATTTTCCAACGGCGATACAACCAACATGAAAATGAATGGATGGACAGACACCAACATTGGACAATGATACCCCAATTACCATCACTTTATATAGGGAAAAGATGGACTTGCAGATGTATACATTATTTTTCTTATTTCTGCTCAAAACATAGATTGTGGGTATTCGTTGAAAGTCGAGATAAGAAAAATATCACAAATTATCATCAGATGATATGGAGTTATGATATTTTTCTTAACCGGTGATAGGTTAAATTATTATGTGACACGCGTGTCATATACGTCATCGGTGATAAGATAAAAACTTTCCTCTGATGTTTACACTGATAGTCCAGTAGAGAGGTGGACAAAAAAATATTCACCCATGTATTCATCTTTGATACAAAGGCGGTGGATCGTTTTTTATTACTATTTTATTGAACAAAATTATGTGTCTTTTATCTTTTTTTGAATAACACTTAATGCCTCTAAAACGACGTTCGTCATTGTCAGATTCTTAGACACTTTCACCATTGAGATAAAGGTATCTTTTAGCATTTATGAATAGGGAAGACCCTGACCAGACTGCGCACCCTTATAGTCCGAAAGTCGTTACGGATATAATCAAAGTACAGAAAGGCCTGAAAGTCGTTACGGATATAATCAAAGTACAGAAAGGCCTGAAAGTCGTTACGGGAATAATCAAAGCACAGAAAGGACCGTGAATCACCGTAATGCGTAGCTTTTAACAGTCAGTAAAAGAAATTTGCAAAGAATTAGAATGAAGAAATCTGCATATTTAGTTTGTGCTCCTATAAATAGGTGGTGGGTCATTATTTACTATTGTAATTTTATTCAATAAAATCAAACATTTCCTATTTTTTTTTTTACCTCGGCTAAAGCCTGTACCTTACCTTCCTCAATAAGTTTTTTTCTTTCCGTTTCACTTAATCCTGTTTGTTTTGAGTGTATGCTATCTTTCAGTTTATTATATTTGTCTAATTCATCTAAAATCAATTTAAATTCATTCTCAGATATCTGTCCGTCTGTCAAAGCCTTAGAAATCAAATCCTTTATACTATTCAGTTTTGAATCTGCAATAGTTTTAATCTCATAATGTTTTTGTGTTTTTGCATGTAATCTACGTCTAACAAGTTTAACACACACACCCAAACTCCCACACACAACAGCACCAATCTCTAAAGGCAACATAATTGGAACAGCCAATCCAACACCTGCCAAAATAACACTTGTTGATATCAAACCAGTATCAACACCGTCGGTAATATTTATACCTCGTTTATACTTTTTATACAATGCTTTTCTCACATCTCTCTCATTAATTAACGTCTTCTCTATCTCAGATATCTTCTGTAATCTATAGTTCTGTCCATCTTCAACAGGCAACTCAGGATATAAAGGTGCACTTGGTTGTTTCATTTTTTTCTTGATAACATATATTTTTTTTTTATTCAATAAATAATTCAATTATCATCGAAGCCACAGTATTGACACACGTAGCATTATTAGTCTGGCAAACAAAATCAATTGCATCACCAGCCTTAACCTTTAACGGTGTAGCAAAGTTATCGTGTTTCCTTAAAATATTATTCAATGATATACCATATCCTGCTTGTGGATTTCCATTAATTGCAATCGCCACAGACACATCGCCTTTTGTTCTTTTACTCGACAGTCCAACACCTATTATCTGGCCAGGAAAGTTCATCACATATCCAACACCTACTTCTCTACCACCATTTCCAAAGCCAAACACTTCATTCTTCTGTAAGGAACCTTTACTCTCCGCACAAATGCTTATCAATTTTCTGTCTGACGTATTTTCAACTTTATTGTATAACAACCGATGATTGACATACATATCCCGAAATCTATCTTGAAGTCCTGTATGTCTATCATTCAATGTATTTATTTGTGTAAATGCTTGACTTCTCATATTAAATATTTCTTGTTTCAGCCCCAATGCATCTACGTGTTTTCTCTTAGCACCAAATATACTCATTTTTTTATTATAATTATATAATTTCCAAAACGCAATTAATTGGTAGATGATTAATTACCTTGTTGTTATTTTCATCCCTGATTTCTAATTTCAATTCTGCTATAGCATCATTCACCAAACACTTATATTCTGGATGCTCAAATCTCACTGTTGTTATCTCTCCAAACTCTTTATTTTCCACTGGAACAACAGCCAACACAGTACTCGGCATACCATCTAAATAATTATTTGAAGTATTAATCTGTTCCAAATGAACATACAATGATTTATAAACAGCAAAATCTACAGCTCTCTCACCATAATGAGTTTCATTAACAGCAAACTTTCGCTTATTTCCAAACCCCAACATTTGTTTTAAGCCCTTGCTTATCTTCAATTCATCCGGTGTAATTAAAGAAGCAATTCCATTTGTTTCATTTACAGATAATGTAATATTATTACTTTGAAATAAATCTGCTATTTGTTGGAAACTATAATAACCATCTATAATCTTATGAGGTCTCTCTTTAGTCTTCTGCAAATATTCATCAACAACATTATACCATCCAACACCATATGTTATAGATTTCAAACCAATACGTTTATTCCCATCTCTGTTATCAATGTATTGTTGCAAGTTTATTGTCTTGTCAATATTCGAAATTGTATGATACATTTTTATTTTTTATATATAATCAATAATAAAAATGATACCTAAAGAATTCAAGTACAATTCCAATGCATCATATAACCCCAATACTAAATATACCGAAAAGAATATTGAACTTATAAAACAAACGATTTATGTTAATAAAGACGACCATTTTCCAGTAACGTTTCCCGACTTATTTCAAAACTATCAAAATCCAACATTACACACCAATGAACCGTGGAATACATGGCTTCATTCATCATTTGACTG